>CM035125.1:71039268-71465948 GCA_020205555.1 Panax stipuleanatus
CCCCCGCCACTTCCCTTCTTTGGGCAGTCCTTAATTCGGTGCTCCGTCGAGCCACAAGCAAAGCATCCTTGTATCTTCTTCGGTTTCAAACAGTTAGGCGAGATGTGCCCTTCCTGTCCGCAGTTGTAGCAAGTGCCACGTCCCTTCCAGCACTCGCCCTGGTGATTCTTCCCACACTTCGGGCATCCTTCAGCCCTCTTCTTGAAACCTCCACGAAAATTCCCTGATTGATTATTGTTGTTTTTGTTGTTGTTATTATTCTCCCACTTTCTCTTTCCCAAGTTGCTTCCTCCGCTACTACTTCCTCCCGTACGATTCTCTCCTCCAGTATTCTTTCCTTTCTTTTCTTTGTTATACTGACTTAAGGCCTCACTGCCGCCTTCCGCAATGATTGCCTTCTCCAGTAATGTTGCAAAGGAATCAATTTGAAGAACTGATACCTTATTGAACAGCCATGGCTTCAACCCTTGTTCAAAGCGTCTAGCCTTCCTCTCTTCATCACCAACTTGGTGCTCCGCAAATCGCGCTAGTTCGTTAAACCTAGCCGCGTATTGCGCCACCGTCATCTCACCTTGTTTTAACTCTAGGAATTTCACCTCCATCCTATTCTTCATACTTTTTGGAAAGTAATTTTCGAAGAACAGTGTCTTAAACTTATCCCAAGGTATTATCCCTTCTCCAGCTCTTTGTTGATTAGCCTCCCACCAGTAGTTCGCTTCTCCCCTCATCATGTACGTGGCAAACACCGTCTTCTGATCTTCGCCTACGCTAGCTATAGTGAAAGCTTTTTCGATCTCTTTGATCCACGTTTGTGCGATGATTGGGTCGGTAGTTCCCTCGAACTCCGGGGGTCCTACACTCTTAAAGTCTTTAAAGGTTGTTACTGGCACAGTTTGAGGGTTCGGGCGAACGGGTTCATTGTTCCTTCCCCTTAAGGCTTCTCCTAACAAGTCTACCAGTTTCTGGATCGGGTCTACTTGTTCTCTCTCATTGTTAACAGATTCTTCGGGTGCTGTCAATCTACGTCTGGGCGGCATTATCTGCATCACAAGTTTTCATTTTATTATTATTCAAGTATATTACTTAAGTATTTCTTTTAATACTAAAAGAATAAATTTATAACACGTTTCTAAAATCAACTCCATTTATATTCATATGCCATTTCATTTCATTACATGATTTCCCCAGCATACTGCTATAAATGTTATCACATATATCCCCTAATATCACAAAAGACGGGGAATAAACCAACCTACTACCATACTACCCCTCTAACAAAAGCTAACTCGAGGTTTACATCATCATCCCACATCTTACACAAAAGATCGGGATTACAACATAGTATATACAATACATAAAGACACAACTAGTACTACCACTAGACTGACTAAAGAATTCTCATCCCATCATCCCGCGCTCCACTGCGCTCTTGTACTCCAACTGTGCTATATACGCAACCAGCTCTCGGCTCAAGGTATGTAGAGTCTGTCCCTGTTCTGCCGGGTAGTGGTACACACCATCAATCACCCTTTCAAAAGCTGAACGGAACACATACCCCATCTTGTTCATCTTTCTCTTCTTGCACCTGACCTCGTCCTCAAGGTCGTCGGCTCTCTCTTTGGACGCTTCCCACTTCTCCTCGAAGTGTAACCTATCCATCACCTCCAACTCTAGCTGAGTACGGAGTGCCTCTTTCTCAGTCTTCTCACTCAGCTCCCTCTGCTCAACCTCTTCTAGCTTCTCTGCCAAATCTACATTCCTAGCCACTGACCTGTGAAATAGAGTCCCCATCTGGATCCCTGCCTCCCTACGGTAGGCAATCTCCACCTCTAACTCTTGCATAGCCAGCTTCCTCTGGTGGTCCTCGTCCCTCAGCTTCTGGAACTCAGACTCTCTCTCGTGGGCCTCTGCCTCCAGCTCCTGAACTCTACAGTCTAACTCTAGAATACGCTCCTCGTACTCGCCTAACATCTGTTCCTCTATAGTAGCCTCATCAGAGTCCTCTACTGGCTCATCCTCCATCGGCTCCTCCTCTGGATCAGTCTCTATCTCAATCTCGATCTCATCCTCGTCATCAAACTCGGATGGTGCAACTGCCTGCACTGGTGTAGCCTCTAGAGGTGCCTCGTATACTACGTGTATATCCCTGGGCTCCTCCTCTACAACTCTACTAGGTACCCCTGTGTCTGTCATCCTACACTCACAAACACAAGACAAGAAATAGCATCTCCATTAGAATGTTAAACAAAATATAAGTTCATTGTATAGAATGAAGTTACATTTCATAACAGACTAAGTCTCTCAAGGAAAACCCTACATGAGTTTTATCTCCTTCCTAACTTCTAAGTTCGCCTAAGTTATAGTCTAAGGACACTCGTTCCTAAGGTTTATAACTACAGCTTTGATACCAACCTGTGACGCCCCCAAATTCCAGGACCGCCTCTTGGTCTCTCGAATTCGGTTCATCACGTGCTCATGGTAATACATCACAATATTAATAACTAAATATTTCACAATCACAGCGGAAATTCTATTCTAGAATAATTTACAATGATTTATTATAATTATTCCCCCAAGTCTCGCAACCTACAGTACTTAATAGATTACATAATAATATCAATAAACGACTTATTACATAATCTAACTTAAGCTTAAACATAATCAAATCCAGTCTTACTACATTATCTTAATACAACATTAAAATATTAAAACATAAAAGAGACAAGCTAGTTGGTAGCCTTGCCCTTGCCCTTATCAATGCCCGAAGGTTCACCATGCTCTGCCTTAACTGAAATGTTTTAAGGAAAGCAAGAATGAGCACAAATTGCTCAGCAAGTAATATACAACAAGGGTAAATGATATAATTCTCAATTCTCGAAAGGGTATAGGAAAGTTTGATAGTTCAAGGATAGCAAGAATATCAACAGTTCTCAATAACAGCCACTAAGGACAGAATAATATCAATATGATTCAATAATAAATCAATTCAAGATTTCAAGATAACTGAATATTGAGCAGTCACTAAGGACTATGAACTTCCATAGGATTTGACAGTAATAAACTGAAAATCCAACAAAAACAGATACAACAGGTGATCAGCCTAAAGTACCCTCGTTATGCATAACAATCAATCATACTCAAGTGCGCGCGTCGGTTCTCCGACAGTTATAGTTTGTTCTTCTCAGTCATATATAAGATCCCGCACCAATCAATTGGTTTTGGGTCGTTTTTCAATAATATAAGTCTAGCCGAATCAAATGGCATAGACACTTTCACAATATTCATTAACAACACTAAGTTCAACATGAATAATAGCTTTAATGAAATAAGAGTTCAAGTATGCTAATTCAATTCAAACGATTAAGTAGGAAACTAGTTCGCAATATACAAAGATAGAATATTCGTATCCAAAGAGATAAGGTTTAGATACTCGCTTACGATATCCGTTAAATAACGTAGTGCAAGGTTTTAGGATACTTGCACTTTAAAAGAGTGTAAGTAAGAGAACTTGCCTTTAGCGTAGTTTATCCACGAAAAGCAAATCAACACTTTCGAATTCCTATCGTAATACAGTTACGTATATATATGATATTCATTAGTCATATAATTTAACTTCACATTTTCTCTTTGAATATACGATCAACACATAAGCTAAGTTTTACCTAGCTACACAGTTATATAGAATATAATTTCTATCCTTAACGTTCCTTCTTTAGAGTTTAAACGCATTCTCATATTATATAAGATCTCAACAATTAGCAAACATGCTTGCATATTATTAATATCTCATAAGACCACAATCAATACTAAATATATTTCATTTTAGCAAGTTACGGCATCTCCTTAAGTTAACCGTCAAAATCGGGTTCAAGTAACATCATATAATATCACGTAGCATGTATTCATATTTAAAGGATACTTTACATGCTTGTATAACTTTTCCAAATCCAATCGTACATGGTATAGGTTCTTAAGTTAATACTTAAAGCCATTCAAGGACACGAACTCATATGGTCTAACATGGTCGCTTTTAAACACATAAGATATTCATATAACTTGTATTAGTCATGCTCATGAGTACTCGTATTGCATATATGTAGCTAGCATTGTTATTATCTTGAAAACATGCTTTGTTCATGCTAAACTTTAATCATGGCAACTAATCATGGTATATATACATGCATGACACATGAATGAGTCTAAGAGTACTATCACATGTGTTCATAAATGTCAAATTCTAATTCTCGTCATAACATATCAACGTTCACGTTTAAAGCTTATACTTTGTTAGTATAGTTCATTAATAAGGTCTATCATGTTCATGCTTCCTTATGAAACCCATATACACAAGTTAACATGCTTTTCATGTATTTCAAGGCCCTATAAACATGCTCGAAAAGTCAGAATGTATACATGGTTTTTACATGTCAATATCAACCTTCAAAACTTGTATTTTTGTTAGAAAGGTGCACTAGTTGGGTTCACATGTCCATATTATATCACGGAACCTATATACATAAGTTAGTATGCATTTCATGTGTTTCTAGGTCATACTAACATGTCTCGAAAGTCAGAATATTAACATGCTTCATATATGTTAACGTCGTTCATGAAACTTTAAGTTCGTTTTCAAACTATATGTCGTTTGGTTAACCATGCATGCTAATATACTAAAACATGTTCACATTGCCTCATTAGGTTTATATATAAGTATTAATCATGCTTTCATGCTTGTTTAAACAAAAATCAAACAATTAGTTCATAACAGTTTTATTGCAGAATGCAGAAAAACTGAACACAGAGGCTGGCGCTGCGGCGCGGCACAGCAGCTCACTACTGGCGCTGCGGCGCGAGTGGCGCTGCGTGCGGCGCTGCGGCGCGGGCTGCGGCGCGAGTGGCGCTGCGGCGCGGGCTGCGGCGCTGCGGCGTCGAGGCAGTTTTCTGCAGTGAAATCCGACCAAAAACCTCCCATTTCATCGATTTCAACATACCCAAATGCTATTAGACTTGTTTAACTTACTAACACGTACATATATGCTTATATAATAGTCAATAGCAATTATCAATTCCCAATTTCATGAACACCAACCAATTTCACGATATCTGATGTTTTTACAGAAATCTCAGAAATGGAAACACCAAAAATGAAATTGAAGACCAATGAAGCATATATAGTAATTCTAATCACATATATAAGTCCTTTAAACAACTAATTATTATTCTCAATTCACAAAACCATAACTTCCAACTGAAATCAAGAATTCACGAATAGAAATTTTGACAGAAAATGACAATGAAGATACGAAGGGGATTTATACCTCTGTAAATGATTTAAGCTTGCTGCTATCTCAATAACACTGATATATATATATATATGCTCTCTAGTCTCACTTAGCCAAAATGCTCAGCAAAAGAAATGTGAAGGAGATGAGGCTATATTTATAGAACTCCCATTATACAGACAATGCAATTGTATCCCATATCAAACTAACGGATTATAGGAATGCATGAAGGTTATCAAAGGGTAGGTAATTAGTGGTTGGATTCATCATGAATCCCACTCCCTCCACAATCATGAGCTATGAAATGCTAGTTGCTGAGTTTGGGGAGAAGAAGAAGGAATAGGCCTTAGCTGTATGTCAAGCACGTGAAGAGCAAATGGGGCACTTAAAATGAGACAATTGATTTAACTCCTCAGCATTTGCAAGTACTACACTTGTATATACACACCATATACATATGTTATATATATATGTACTCTTAGGTTATAATTTAAATCACAATGTACTTCACATAATGTAATAAGTGTAATTTACACACATATAATCCAGGTACGTTTATCTTACTGATATAATACCATCGGATACTACCACATTACATTATATCATATATTATTAAATTGTATTAATCAACAATTATTTATAATATATCCATGATACATTATTTTACTGTAAACACACTCACCTTGTCACATAGGCATTATCATGTATTCCTAATATATAGTTTTAATATAACATAATCACATTATACTTCATGTAATATACAGTTTCTATGTGTAATATATTCGCATTGCATTATATAACATAGTTTATGTATATACATGCATGGTCACACTTAAGTGTCTCTCTACACTATATAATATAGTTGTATTCCATATACTTTATATATTCAAGTATTGCACATTTGTACATATCAATATAATTGTTAACCTCCATAACAATTTAATTAACCCTTATATGATTAATTATCACTTTGATATAAATCTTATTATATTTATAAACACGTTGCTCATTATTATTATGTTTCTTGCAATAATAATAATCACATATTATTAATCAATCCTCATTAGTATTTTATAACAGTTAATTAATATTCTTCGATTAACAATTAATATAGATTAATTGTTCGCTTAAATTAATATAATCATTCTTATATTACGCCACTGTGCCACACAAGGCAATCAACGAGTTTATCACAAACTCCACCAATTTCTCAATTATTATGATTATTCAATTATATATAATTGAATTAATTCATCTCATAACACAAAATCATTTATATTCAAATAAATTCTCATTTCCATTAATATATTTATTTAATAATATATGGAAATTCTCGGGTATTACATCACTCGCCTGTCAATAGGAATTCCTAATGTTATAGTAGTACAAGTGATCCTTAGACTTAAGATCATCATAGTATCTTGTGTATAATGAATTATACTTTGACATGTCCCTTAAGACCCTTAGGGTATATCAAAGGGTATGCTTGGGTGTAATAAGTTGTATATGGAGATAATGAATGATCAATAAAGAATCTACCACTTCTAGTAAAATAAGAGATATATCCTATGTGATTCGATAAATGACAACCCAGAAATCCTTGGCCAAGGTGGAATGAAATTAGAAAGAAGTTTCTAATTTGCATTATTTGGAGTTGTGCATTTTGGAATCGAAATACATATAATTAAATAAAATAAGACTTGACAGTAATTCCATGTCTTATATTTAATTAGAATATTGTATGGTGGAAGAATTGAATTGTACGGTAACTATTAACTCACAAGTTCTTTTATGATTAATGTTGAAATCTATATTATCTGGAAAGTCGTTGATCGCTAAGGAGACTTATCCTTATTATAGAATAAATGCTATTTATTTAAATAAATTATTAGTTTAATTTATTTATTTAAATAAGATTAGAATTGTTCTAATTGATTTATTCACAATCGGTTTAATATGGAGAACCGAAAGGGTCACACCATAAAATGAAGAATATTTATTAAAGAAACAAATGGCATAATCGTAATAATAAGTTAAGTATATTTAATTTAATCTATGTGATAGAATAAATTAAATAGCTTAATATTTATAATTTAATATTTTGAAAATATTAAATATAAATTAATAAGAGGAGTCTTATTATTATTATTATTATTATTATTATTTAATTCCTAAAGGAGTTTGAAAATTAATTAATAAGATACTCTCTCTCTCCCTCTCATATATATTCCTAATAAGATTATGATGCTAATTAATTAAAAGATTTTAATTATTCTCAATAGAATTGGAAAGCCTAATTAATTAAAAGAGTTTAATTAATTAATATAAAACCCTAATCCTAAATTATTTAGGAGGGTTGCCTACATCTATAAATAAGAAAGTCTTATTATGGAACAAGGTTAGATAATTAATTCAAAGAGTTAGGAGAGCACTCCTTTTCTAAAGAGAATGAGACTATGGTTTAGCCAAACAACATTCTTCTTGAATTTCTATTCTTTCTTGGTGGATCACCTCTAGAGGCCAAAGACTTGGGTGGCTAACGTTGATCAAAGGAAGGAATCAACCCGGTGGATTCAAGTTTAACGCGAAAAGGAATTGGAGTTGAACTCGTACCTGAGAAAACTAATTTCTACGAGGGTATGAATCTAATCTCCATCTATTTCATTTTAATTAATAACTGTGCATAAAGGATGATCCGGGTATATGATTTGTAAAATTTTAAAACTCTGATTTACCATGCTTCCGCTATTTTTTGCAATTTGATTGTGTCTATGAATCTTACAAACCCAACAGTGGCATCAGAGCCAAATCTTTATGCAAGTTATTAATTGTTCAAATTTGATATATATTGATATGTGTTTAGAATAATTTTTTTGGGCATAACTATTAGCATAGAATTATATTTTTTTAGAGAAAAACTACACAATTCACGATCTGAAAAAATAGTTTCTAAAGACTGGAGCCGCAGCGCCTGATTATAGTACAATCATAGCGCCGCAGCGTCAGCTCCATGTTTTTAACACTGATGACGTGGCACCGCAACCCCTGATGCTAGTTCATTAGCGGCGCCGCAGCGTATCTCTCCAGGAAAAAAAATTATTTTTTTAATAATTTAATTTTTAATTAAAATAAAAGGTTTATTTAAATTAAAAATTAAATTCCACGTTTTTCTAGTAATTCTAAATTTAAATAAAGTAGTTTATTTTTATTTGGAATTGGATTAAAATAAAGTTGTTTATTTTAATTAGAATTTTGTTTCATGCTAACTAAGTAGAGTTGGAATTGGATTCCATGATAACTAATTAGAGATGAAATTGAATTTCTTATTTCCTAAAATAAAAGAGTTTATTTGTGATTAGGAAAGGGATTTCATGTTTCCTTAAATAAAAAGAGTTTATTTAGATATGAAATAAGATTTCATATTAATCAAAATAAAGGAGTGTATTTTGATATAAAAAAAAATTGGATTCCACATATTTTGTTCCTCCCAAAAATATTTTTAAAAGTTAAAATAAAGGAGTTTATTTTGATTTAGAATTGGATTCCATATTAATTAAAATAAATGAGTTTATTTTGGTTAAATAATTTGATTAAAAATAAAGGAGTTTATTTTTATTCAAAAATGAATAAATTAAAATAAAAATTTTATTTTGATTTAAATCTGGATTAAAATAAAAGAGTTTATTTTAATTATGAATTGAATTTTATGCTAACTAAAATTGCCCATTAAATCGATATCAATGTATATATTGAATATTTATTATTCATGAGATGAATGTTTTATTTATTGATGCATATGTTGATGTGTATGATAATAATTGGGATTGATTATGGACTATTGACCACTATGATTGGATTTTATTTTAGTTAGATGCTTGAATATATGGGTTTTATAAATGGGGTCTGCTCGTCTTCTCTAAATTTTTTTAATGTAAATTCTATCTCCCTTCAATGTACTTCTCCTTGACTGCTGATCAAGGTTTCTATTTATAGTAAATAGTTTTTTTTTTGTAATAGAAATAGTTAGAATTAAATTTTGAAGAATTGGAGACCAAGGAGCAAGGAGCGCGTGAAGACACGTTTGTAATGGAGCCTGGGATTTAAATGTAATAGTTATATTTAAATTTAATTCTTGCACCCTTAGGTTTGACCTTTTGGTTCACTTGGTGCTCTAGTGAATCAAACTAGAATAAAAGTCCATAATCAATCCGGGTAGAATATAATAATCTATATGTGCATGCTTATTATATATATTATATATTATAAAACATGCTTCGCATGTTAATTAATATGACGCGTATTTTATATATATATATATATATATATATATATATATATATATATATATCTGTGTGTGTGTGTGTGTGTGTGCATACGCGCTAAACAAGATGAGACAAATAATAACAAACCCTCAAAGATTTTATATTAAGTCTTAAACGTTCAAAGATATTTGGAATATCGAACGTAGCCTTCTAGCATGATAAAAATGATAGAGTATCAATTAATCATTATAAGTTTGTTGTGCACACACAAGGCTTATTTTAATTTTTTGAGATGTTGTTTTATCACATTTGATGCTTATTAAAAGAACTGAACAATGCTTTTTTGTTGTGCACACACAAGGACAGTGTTTTTCTTTTCTATAATATGGAGTGCTAGGTTGAACTTAACTTAGATTATTTTAGTTCGGATGTGCACACACTTGACCATTACGATCTAAGAGGCAAAATACAAGGAGTTACATGTTGATGTAATTGACAAAGAGTTGTATACCTATTTATTTATATATAGCTTGTTGTGCACACACAAGGCTATATACATTTGAAGTGGGATCTTTATTCTCACTAGCAAGTCTTTAATTAGATTTTTCGAACTATATATTATGAGGGTAATATAGTTTGAAGAAAATAGCGGGAGATACCAATTTAAAATAAGACCTAATTTATCTTAGAAATTAATAAATGAATGTATGTTAAAATGTTGTTTAATTACAAATTCATTTACAGAATTTTACAATGTTTAAATTACTATCACTGCGTAGCATATTAGATGTTAATTAACCGAACCGAATTAAATGGATCGATTAAGGAATTTGAGAACAGTTCTCAAGGTTAAAAAGCTATCTTATGTCCTTAATACGCATATCCGTGCAATGGTTACAGACAATGCCTCTGAGGAAGAGATTGCTACTTTTAGAAAGTAGCAAGATGATGCATAGTTAACTCAATGCATCATGCTCTCATCCATGAGTAACGAGCTTCAACGTCAGCATAAAACTATGGATGCTCCTACTATATTCCTACACTTCAAAGAATTGAATGGTGAGGAAAGTAGGACTAATAGATATCAGATATCTAAAGAGCTCTTTCAATCTAGAATGACCGATGGTACTACAGTAAAGACACATGTCCTTAAGATGATCAATTTGATTGAACAAATAGGACAACTAGGTTTTGTCATGGATGGAAAATTGAGCCAAGATTTGATCTTGCACTCACTCCCGAACTCCTTCTCACAATTATTGTGAATTTTTAGATGTACAAGCAAGATGTCAGCCTCCCTGATTTGCTTAAACAGGTTGAAGACTGTTGAGAGTCACTTTTCAACCTAGAAAGACCAAGTCTTACGGGTAGGGGCCAAAGGATCTTCTGAAAAGAAGAATGATTCAAAGAAGGTAAATAGAAAGGCAAATACAAAGGATAATAAGAACAAAACTGATACGAATAACAAAGGAGTTTTCTTCCACTGCAATATGCCTAGACACTGGAATAGGAACTGCGAGAAGTATCTTGCAGAGGCTAAACAGAAGAAGCTTAGTGAAACTTCGATTATATATACAGTTTTGTCAATGATTGAAATAAATATTTTAGTAAGTAAAGTTTCTACTTGGGTATTGGATACCGGCTATGGTTCTCATAAATACAGATTTATAAAGGGACCAAGCAGAAGTAGACAGCTAAACAAGGGAAAGTCTTCCTGCGTGTGGGAATGGAGCAAAGGTTGGTCCATTAACTACAAGAACTTATTGTTTAGCGCCGCCTACGGGAAAGTCCAATAGTTTAAATAATTAACAATTTACTGAATGGACTTTACATACTTGACTTACATGAAAATAATTTTAAATTGAACAAACAAGTAAAAGAAAAGGAGATGATCATTCAATGAGTTGAATAGTTATATTTGGTGAAATACAAGTCTAAATCATTTGAAAGGTTCAAAGGATTCAGAAGAAAAAGTAATTGGCAAGATATTATGATTCTTCGATTGGATCAAAGAATAAATACTGGTGCAATAAGTTTTAAGATCATCTTAAATGGTTTTCTCATAATGGACGTTTCCTGATACACAATAATTGATTGATGTATCCTAAAGAAAAAATTGTACCTTGTTGGACATGGTGCGATCTATAATGATTTTACCCACATTCCAGTAATCTTCTAAGGTAATGCCTTGGAAACAGCTGCATATCTACAAAATAAGGTAACCAAAAAATCCGTCCCCAAGACTTCATAAGAGTTATGGACAGGGAGGATTCCTAATCTTAAGAATGTTAAGATAAAGGGTTGTCCAGCTTATGTGAAAATATTTCAAAAGGATAAGCTTGGCACAAGATTTGACAAGTACAGATTTGTGAGACATCCTAAAGTAAGTTTAGGGTATATGTTCTATAATCCTACTTAGCAAAAGGTGTTTGTTGCGAAACACGCTTCCTTTTAAGATAAATGTTTATCATTGAAGGGCTAGTGGGAGGATAATATATCTTGAAGGAGTTCAAGAACCACAAATCACTATTAGTCAAAAGGAAGAAACCTGTAGATAGACCTATTGTACCACAACCGAATCGTAAATATGGAATACTACCGAAGATAACTGGTAGGTATGGATTCATCATACATGATGATGATGAGGTACGCATCATAGAGGATGATGATCCATTTATATACGATAAGGCTAAGAGTTGTAGACACTCAGAGAAATGGTAGATGATCATAAAATCTAAAATGGATCTTTGAAGCAATAATCAAGACCATTAGAATTTTACTTGCGATTGTAGCTTATTATTACTAAATCTGGTAAATGGACGTGGAGACGCCCTTCCTCAAATATAAGTTATTAGAGGAGAATGTATGTATGACAAAGCCAGATGGATTTGTTTCAATGGTTGAAGCAAATCATGTATATGAGCTACAACAATCTATTTATGGATTGAAGCAAGCTTCTCAAAGATGGAACATTCATTTTGATAAGACAAACAAAAGAGTTTGATTTTATCAAAAATAAAAATGAACCTAGTGTGTACAAAAGGGTCAGTGGGAGCATTGTGACTTTCATAGTATTATATGTTGATATAATACTGATAAGGATTGACATACCAGTACTATAATCAGTAAAGATAAAGTTGTCTAAACATTCCTATATAAATGATTTGGGTAGAACATCCTAAATTGGGGATATAAATTTATATAGAAAGATTTAAAAGGATGCTCGGCTTAACCCAAGGAACGTATATTCATTTGATGCTAAAGGCGTTTAGCATAGCAAACTCCAAAAGATGTCTCATGATGATGAGCCATGGAGTGAATCTCTCTAAAGTTGACCTCAATAAAAGAGAGTTCACATGAGTAACTATCATGTATGCAATAAAATGTACGAGACTTGATGTTGATCAGTCGTATTCTGGAGATCACTGTAAGACAGTGATAAACATTTTAAATTACTTAACCAACACAAAGGATGTAATCATGATTCATGATGGGTCTGAATTAAACTAGAGGACTAAACATACAATAGTTTTCAGACTGACCAAGACGACAGCAAATCCACTTTATAGTAAGTCATTACCTTGAAAGGTGGTGCAGTGAATTGGAAAGGTTCTAAACACCAAAGAGTTGCTGGTTTAGTGATAAAGATAAAAGGATATAGTTGTAGATGAAGCTGCAAGTTGATGTTTCGGATGAAAAGTTCATTACAGAACTAGGAATAGTTCCTAAGTCTCATCTTGGATCCAAACATGTGTTGCGGCACTTTCATTTGATTAAAGAAATCATTTAAAGAGGATCTCAGTCACTATAGAGATAGTGAACTCTCAAACATGACATTGCATATCCATTTATTGAAGTTATCCAACAGCAGGATAGATTCTTCTTTTGCAGTAAGGGCCACATCTCTCTCAGCAATGGCTACATCCCTACCTGCCACTGAAAGTAGTATGCGTACAAGCCAATCATGTATGATGATAAAGCATATACTTTGTAAACGATCTTATTCATTTATTAATAAAAGTATTCATTTATTAAAGGCATTTAATTATCTACATGATGCTGTTTTTATAATATGTAATTAATTCATAGTTTTAAGCAATATTTTTAGAATTATGATGTTGTTAATGCTAATGAGATCTAAATTCATAGAAAGCTTAAAACTAAGATAGTTCCCAAACGTTAGATTACTAAAAAGGGGATTAGTAAATCTGGATAGATTGGTACATATGTTGCTTGCTCATTGGATGAGGATGATTGATCTCATGATCATTTCTGTGGAGACACTAAAGCAAGTATGTAGGTGTGTATACACTCGAAATTTTATTTTCCTATTACTAACACTGTAGGAGGGCAAGACTGTCTTTTCAAATCAACCCCGGTCTCAATACCGGGCCAACCCCGATCTCAATACCGGGCAATCAACTCAACCCCGGTCTCAATATCGGGCCAACAGTTCAACCTCAGTCTCAATACCGGGCCGTCAAATCAACCCCAATCTCAATCTCGGGTCATCAGTTCAACCCCGGTCTCTATACCAGGCCATCAAGTCAGCCCCGGTCTCAACCCGGGAGGTATAGGTCAGCCCCGGTTTCAACCCGGGAGGTACAGGTCAGCTCCGGTCTCAACTCGGGAGGTACAGATCATCCCCGATCTCAACTCGAAAAGTACAGGTCAGCCCCAGTCTCAACCCGAAAGGTACAGGTCAGCCCCGGTCTCAACCTGGGAAGTACAGGTCAGGCCCGGTCTCAACCCGGGAGGTACAAGTCAGCCCCAGTCTCAACCCAGGAGGTACAAGTTAGCCCCGATCTCAACTCGGGAGGTACATGTCAGACCCGGTCTCAACCCAGGAAGTACAGGTCATCCCCGGTCTCAACTAAGGAGGTACAGGTCAGCCCCGGTCTTAACCCGGGAGGTACAGGTCAGCCCCGGTCTCAACTCGGGAGGTACATATCAACCCCGGTCTCAACCCAGGAGGTATAGGTTAGCCCCGGTTCAACCCAGGAGGTACAGATCAGCCCCGGTCTCAACCCGGGAGGTACAGGTCAGCCCCGGTCTCAACCTGGGAAGTCAGGTCAACTTTAAAAATAATCCTGAAGCATCACATCATTCCTAGAGGAAAATATGGAGCTACCAAGTCAGCCTCAGAGACAACACTGAGGACAAACAGACTCAAATGGGATTCAAACCTTCGAAACAATCCTAGGAAGTTAACCGAAGGCCATGCCGACACTAAAGGCAACCTCGGGAGGGGCAAAATGGTCATTTTAGGAACTCTAATCTGATTCGGTCCAACTCAAACTGAATTGATGCCAACAAGGTCAGAACAAACCATAACAATGATCCCGAGTGCAAACAGCGCAAGACAGCTCAACGGACAAACTGCGGGGAATCGAAGACCTGGTTATGAACCAGTCTTCTTGGACCCAAAAAATATTTTATCCTATATCATTGTAACACTCTCGGTGAGGGATTTCCGGGAAGGTATATCACGCCTCAAACGGACGCTCCGATCAAAAGTTAGAAAGTTTCGAACCTGACATCGCATTGCTCGGAGTGCACGTACTTCGATACAACGGGACCCGCCATGTGGGCCTTGCCATATGGAGCCCCACCTCTATCTGTGGCAGCAGCAGGTAGAGTGGAGGCTCCCTGGTCTATATATATGAGGTGGCCCCTAGCTCATTTCATAATTCAGAAACGCTATGAACCCCTGCCTGTTTTGTTTTTTAGCTATTTTCTTGTCTTCCAAAGCCAAATGTTTTCACTCTAACACGTAGATATACCCACATACTACCACATATCAGAAAATAACTGGAAGATTTGGAAGTTTAAAGCCTACGATTTAGCAAAAAGCCCGTGTAGCAGTCCATTGTGAATATTTTTACGATCAGAAAGTTTTACTTCTTTGCACTTTTATACACTTGCATATCAAGTTTCATTTTCTAAATATGCCCAGAACTCAGTTTCGTGGTCGTTTTTGTTAACTTTTGGTACAGTTTAGTACCTAAACACATTTTTTGGCATTTTTACAACTCGGATTGACGATCCATCGCTTCCAGCAGCTTTTATATACTTGCATCTTTGTATTGAGCAACTTCGCCGGACTGGGTTATCTTCCCAGTCCGGGTTTGTCTTTTTTTTGTATATATTTAACTTAGTTGGGAATTGCATATTCAGATTTGATATTGAAAGTAAATATAAATGCTTAAGTGTACAGTCCTTAAGAGAATTATTGTACAAGGACATAGATGATAGATCAAACATGTTAGGTTGATCTGAGCTTTAACGTTTATCATTTATGTAAATGAATGTATAGAAGAAAAGATCAAACTTGTTAGGTTGATCTAGTTGAACTGTACAAGTTAAAGTCTTGACAGAATCGTAGTCTATCAAAGACAGCATTCGAAAGACAAGGCAGAATCGTGGAGATTAAACGAAGAGATTCGGAATCGTAGTCTGTCGAAGGGATTCAAGTCTGCAGAAGACAAGGTAGGACTAATGGAGCTTAAACGACCATATAAGAATCATAGTCTGCCAAGAGATTCAAGCCTACAGAAGTTAAGGTAGAAAACGTGGAGCTTAAGTGAAGATATTCAAAATAGGAGTCTGCCGAAGAATCAAGTCTGCAGAGGCCAAGACAAGAAACGTCGAGCTCAAGTGAAAGCATCAAAGAATCGTAGTCTACCTTAGAAGCCACACTGAGAGTTATAAAGTTGAAAAGCATCTGTCGAGCCAAGTTGAGAATCGCAGAGTGTTATCAGAAGTGTGAAGTCTGCAAGACAAGCAAGCAAGGAATCATAGTCTACAGAGAGCTTAAGAGAAATCATAGTGTGCTCTACGAAGAAGTCTAAATCACGCTGTGCAAAGCCAACACACAACGATTATGTCACAATGACCATAATCGTAGTGTTCCTCCAGTCAACGTCAAAGATTGAAGATCTGATGAAGGGAGGAAGAGCAACAAATGAAGAAAGGCTTATAGCCGTTGACAAAGTGATAGTCCCAATACTTCCATATTCATCCTTAGTCCAAATCGAAGAAGCATGCTGAAGAAGCTAAGGATAGGACTAAAGCAGCCTGCAGAAAACACCTTTTCAGGTGTTAGGTGAAAGATACAGTCTGTTGTGTCAGTAGGCCAGGCGGCAGAGCAGCAGAAAAGCAGGATGCCAACATCACTACACAGAAAATGTCTGAAGCATTAAATGAAGCAACGAGAGCATTCAAAACGGCTATTTTTGAATGGCTCTTTTATAAGGAAATCAGACAAGGATTCAGACCAAGTAAGCAAGACACATAAAGAAAGAATACACTAAAAAAAGCTCAAGAACACTCAACGAGCAACACTACGATACTGAAGAAAGCTTGCTTCGCTACTCAGTCTTTTGAAAGACAGAAACTGAACTGCAACTAAGTAGCACACCTTAAACTATCAACTGCCTATCCAAGTGAGGTACCAAGTCAGAGGACTTTAAGAAGTTCATAAGTGAACTAAGTGAAGATCCAAGTTAAAGGACTTGAAGAGTTCAGAAGTGAACTAAGAGAAGAGCCAAGTTAAAGGACTTGAAGAGTTCAAAAGTGAACTAAGTGAAGTTTCAGGGCTGCTGGCCTTGAAGGGATCTAAGTGATCCAGTTGTAAGAAGATATCCGTAGTGGATTTCCTACTCGTGGAGTAGAAGAGTGGATTAGGAATCGCGTTGGCTCTGAACCACTTAAAACCCTGTGTCTCATTGTCTCTCATTAACTGCTATAACTGCTATATCTGTTATAATTGCTATAACTGTTTATCTCGCCTTAACTGCATTATCTTGAAGGGGAACAAAACATATATTCCGTTGCAGTCAGCACCACCAATACTGACTAAGTTTTTTAAACAAAGAAGTTTTAAAATATCTGTTCTACCCCCCCCTTCTAGATAACTAACGTGCTTTTAGGAACTAACAATTGGTTTCAGAGAAGGTTCTCATATCTAAGCATTCAATCTTGAGAAGATCCTATGGCACAACTGATCAGAGAAACCAAGACAGGTGGAGGAAGCAAACCACTCATATGTAACAAAGATAAATTCGCAAACTGGAAAGTTGGGATACAGGCGTACATGGATTCAATAGATGATGATCTATTTGAAACTGTTCTGAACGGGCCCTATATTCCCAGAAGGCTTGCACCAACTCCAGAAAATCCAGACAACATGGTTGTCAAGGTCAAATCTAAATGGACTGAAAATGAGAAGAAATATGTTCAGCTTGAAAAGAAGGCTAAGAACATCTTGTTCCAGTCCTTAGAAGACAGTCTGTTCGAGAACGTGGTTAACTGCAAAACTGCAAAGGAAGTCTAGGAAGCATTACTCATCATGCATGAAGGAACTGAAGAAGTCAGAGAAAATAAGTAATCTCTATTGACTCAATAGTATGAGATGTTTGCTCATATCTCAGGAGAGAATGTCACTTCCACTTATGAAAGATTCACTACACTACTCAACTCTCTCACAGCCTATAAAAAGACCTATCCAAACAAAGATCTAGTCATCAAGTTCATGAGGTCTTTGCCAAGCAGATGGGATGCTAAGACCACTGCAATCAGAGAGTCAAAGAATCTGCATGAAATGACAGTTCAACAGCTCTACGAAAACCTTCTTACATACGAGCTTGAACTGACTCAACGAGCAGAAACTCTATCAGAAGGAAGAAGGAAGGACAAAGGAGTTGCTCTCAAAGCAAAGGAAGAGATCTCCAAGGCACAGGTGGAAGATTAGTCTGACTCTGATGAAGAGGATGACATTGATGATGATGAAGCTGCAATGCTGGCCAGAAGATTCAAAAGATTTATGCTCAAAGGCAGAAGCAGCAAACCTAAGAAGTTCAACAACAGCACCAGTCAGGAGCAGATCAATGACCTATGCTATAACTGCAAAAAGCCTGGGCATTTCATTGCCAACTGCAACAAGCCTATCAGGAAAGAGCTGAAGAGAAAGTTAAATCAAAAGAAGAAGCTCAAAGGCTGCAGAAAGAATAAGAAGAAAGACAAATGGCTTATAGCTGGAAGTTCATGGAGTGATTCAGACAATGACACTAACACTGAGTCTGAAGATGATGAAGCACCTCAGAAAGCCAACCTATGTCTGATGGCCAAAAATGCACTAAGCAGGAAAGATGCTGAAGCAGTCATAGACAAGGTATTTGACTTTAACTCTCCTGATATAGACATTGATGATTTAAGAACTGGCATTCGTGATATGTCAACTGATCTATATCAATATATGAAGTGGCTAAAAGTTCTAGCTAAAGATTATACTAATCTTCAAAAGGAGAAAGAAAAGTTTCAGAAAGAGCTGGAAGTAGCTCTACTAAATTTTAACTCTCTCTCTAAACTTGAAGAAGAGAATAAAATCTTAAGAGAGACAAATGAACTGACTATACAGAGAGAGTCAGATCTAACCTCTAAGATTGAGGAACTAGAAAAGACTATCTCTACATGGAATAGATCTTCTTCATCCATGCACTCCCTGATATCCAATTAGAGAAGTGTCTTTGATAGAACAGGCTTAGGGTTTGGGGAATCAACCTCAGAACCCTGTGTGGGAAAGACTAAAGAGATTAATGTAAGTAATGCTTCTAACTTAAATAGAAGTATTACATTCGTTAAGTCCACACAAAAGGATGAACCAGTGCAACCTTGCTCTTCGGAACCAAGATATGTTCCTAAACACTACGGATCTCATGCTGGCTTAGGGTTCAAAAAAGTGAAGAGTAATTCAGTCACCACTGTCCGACCTCGACGAATCGTAGAGTCGAGTAAAACTGACTCCACCGATCAACTTGGAAGGAATCGTGGTGTTGAGACTCACTCAGCACAGAACATGAACTCCAGGGCTGCATGGAAAAGGAAGGTGCAATTTAAGGGTAAAGTCAACAAATATCCACACAAATCCAATTGGAGAAAGCATCCACACACACACACAAATATAAATCATGTTGGATGTTTTGCATGTGGAAGATTTTGTAAGACCCCAAATTTTATGAATAAGATTTAATTTTCTTTATATATTATTTTGAAATAGTAAGGTGTTGATTTGATAAATATGATAAGTTATGGGTGAAATGTGCAAAGTTTACAAAGTAAGCAAGTGGTTATAAAATATTCGTTGTGTCGGGGAATATTCATTTGGTCGAGGAATATCCACAACAGAATGAATGTTGGATATAGAAAGCGACAGAAATAATCTTTTTATAAAATAACTGCGTAGTTGTTACCGTTAGTACTGTTGAAATACCCGGTGGTTAAAATACAGTAATACGCGATGTTGCACAGTAGCACACGGTATTGCACAGTATTTTAAATTATTTATTCTTACGTAGGAAGACACTTACTCAATTATTGTTACAGTAATTACTGTTCAATATTTTATATTAATGATTCAATACTTGCATAATATTTTATTGGTTCAATATTTGCTACATTGATATTTTATATCAATAAGTGCTACTTTGCTATTTTAGTGATTCAATAATTATCATTGCACAGTATTTGAAATTATCAAATCAATAATTCATATTATTTGAATAATATTATTAGATAGCATTATTGACAATGTCTAAGGAAGTTCTGTCTAGGAAAGGGGTATATTAATTGCGCGCCAGTAAGAAGAAATCCTTATCGGAAGGCCCCCTCTTTCGTGGGAACGACCTGGTTGTCAATATTGTAGTTCTATAATATTATTTGTGAATAATTAATTTTTGATATATATGATAAGAAAATATTTATTCAATGTGAATTTTTTTAACGGAGGAATTTTTAGCATGTGTACATTGGTTGAAAGTTGGTATTTTATCTTTTCTGATAAAATAATTCATTCAAATATGTTATTATAATATAATATTATAGTAGTATGATGTGATTATATAATAGTGTGATTTTTATAATTAGAATAGTAATATTATTATAGTAAATTCATGGTATAAAAGTTAAACGAGGTGGAAAAGTGCAAATTGAATTTGAACTCTTATGATGCAAATAATGATGTCATCGGGGTGATGAGGCAAGCAAGGATGTCATCGGAGCGATGAGGTAAACAATGCTGTTATAGGATCGATGATGTAAGCGATGATGTTATAAATTACGATGAAAAGACTATTTTACCCTTACTTTGTCGAGCCTATATATAGAAGCTCATTTCTTCATTATTTCTCACCAATTCACTAAAGCTATAGAGAGAGAAAGTATAGAGAGAATAAGAGAGAAAGAAGAAGAGTATTCTGCTACTACACTAGTGCAGTCTCCAAATTTTTAAGGTAAGGGGTATTATTTCTTTCGTATTCATGAAGAGAGTTATTTTCTTTCAATATTCGTAAGGGTTGTTATTCTATTTTTTATTATTCTGTTGGAATAACCTGTCTACGCGGACTATCGCATGCATGGTGAAATTCTGTTGTTATTCCATTCTTTATTATTCTGTGGGAATAACCTGTCTATGCGGACTACCGCATGCCTGGTGAATAACCCTTCGTATTCAGTTGTTATTAAATTGTGGAAATAATCTATCTGAGTGGACTACCGCCAGACGGGTGAAAATCCAATTACGGTTTCGTATATTGTTTCATTTCAGATTCCTAACTCTAAACTTACTATGGTAAGTATTGCTTCTAGAATTCCCGAAATGATCAAAAATTCCTTAAGTTTTGCGCTTCATCTAATATTATTTCACTGGAATACTGGTCTGAACTTTCTTGTGAAATTTTTATCTTTTCATGTCGAGTTACTATTCATGAGTTACTATTTACGAGTTACTATTCATAGGATACTATTTACTGTAAAAAAATATGTTTTTTTCTTTCCAAATCATCTTTGATTGGATCTAGGTTTTGATCTTCATTCTTGAACTCTAGATAAATTCTCTAATATTTGTCCTTTATCTCATTGGATTCGTTATTCGTATTGTTTTCATCATCCTCAGTCCTAAATGGTGATATAACTGATTATCTTTGGCCTGTAGTGCAAAGATGAATGATTACTTGATGAATATCTTTGGCCTGTAGTGCAAAGATGAATGATTACCTGATGAATATCTTTGGCCCGTAGTGCAAAGATGGACAGGTGTTGAGATGAACAGGTGTTGAGATGAACATGACCAACTGGTGATACAAATGAACATCTTTGGCCGTAGTGCAAAAATTGAATATTTGATTCGAGATGAATATTGATTGATGTTACAGGGATAAAATATTGATGATGGACTTTTAAATTATAGAAGATAGTAGACATCATTCTCTACTTAACTCTTTTAATGAATTGTCATTTTCGCTGCAGTTGTTGATCTAAAACTAGTTGACCATAATATTTTATCTGATTTGTTGAAGACTAACGATAATTTATTCTTCATTATCTTAGTCATAATATTCTTTACTAGGCTAGTTGAGATCACCTTTTTCTTCCATTGTTCTCTTCAGGAAATGAGAATATCGCGGGTACTAGTCGGGGGAATGATGGTCCGAGATAGAACTGTAGAAGTCCTCACTATTTTTTTTAATTTAAAATAGTGTGATAATAAATGTAATGAGGACTTAGTTTGAATGTTAATATTTTTTACATGTCTGTATTGACACTCACAGTTGTGTGGTCGTATTTTGCACGACTGTTTGATATGAAAGATTGTATTTGGATTCTGTACCATGTATTTGGCGACTCAGAATGGATTGAGTATTGAACCTATTTTGGGGGCGTCACAGTTGGTATCAGAGCTTAGGGATATGATCTCTGGCGGAGATCTGGGAATAGAACTAGGAGGGGAGAGACGAGTAAAATCCTTCGCTAGTGTGTGTCTTACCTAAGCTTATTTGGTATTTAATTGGTCATTTGGAACATAGGGTTAATATGTGATATATTAATTTGTTTGATTAACCCTTGTTTTGTGGTAGTATTTGAGAATGGCAGCTGAAAATCTAAACAATGGAGTGAATGAGACCGTGGAGACACCTTTAATCACCAACCAGGAGAACGTGCAACAGGAAGGCTATATTCCTCCTGTAAACAACCCTACCGAAGAAACAATAAAAGACGGGATGTTTAGAAGCTTTTTGCAGTTCATGCAAAACCAGACAAGGGAGACTCGTGTTCATAATACAGGTGGAAATAACAACTCACGGCTTGTCACTGCCAAGCAGTTTAAAGAGTTGGGACCACCAGAGTTTCAGAGAAAGCCAGATCCAATCAAGGCAGAAAATTAGATTAAGCAAATTACCAAGATATTTGATATCTTGGGATGCACGGAGGAACAGAAGGTTCCATTTGCCACCTTTATGTTCCGTGGAGAGGCAGATTATTAGTGGAAATCTGTGAAGCGTACCCAGCCTGCCGCACTCAAGATGTCTTGGGGGGCGTTCCAAAAACTGTTCAATGACAAGTACTTTCCAGAAAGTATTTTTCACATGAAAGAGGTAGAGTTTATCAGACTGGAATAGAACAATATGACTGTGTCCCAGTACGAGGCTAAATTCGCGGAGTTATCCCGGTTTGCATCTCATTTGGTGGAGAATGAGGAACGTATGACGCGGATGTTTCTGAGAGGTTTGAAACTCGAGATTCGTCAATACCTCATTTCTCACAAATTTTCTCTATATTCGGATGTAGTGAACAGGGCCCAGTTATTAGAACGAGATAATGATTATGTTCAACCAAGGGATAACAACCAAGGTCGTACTGGTGGCAGCAGTCATCGGAACAATGATAACCAGCAGGGAGGAAAGTATCATGCCAGAAGCGATAACCACTCCGGTGGTAATCGTGGCCATGATAATAGAAGAAGTGAGTCAGGGGGAGATTTCAAGAAGAGAAGGTACAAGAATAAGAACGTGAAAGCATCAACAGCAGCACCAACATCAACTATTTCTAAGGGAGGAGAACGACCGCCGGCCGTATGCTATAAATGCGGGCAAGAGGGACACATCAGCCCCAACTGCACACAACAATCCAAGGTGTGTTATAACTGTGGAAAGGAAGGGCATATAGCTTGAGTGTGTCCTGTAGCGAAACTAAGTCCAGCAGGGATGGTTACTCCAAAGGCTATCCCTGACAAGTCAAAGTCAGTGGTTCCTGGAAGAGCTTTTGTCATGACTGCCCAACAAGCAAGGAACCCGAAAGAGGTTATTACGGGTAAGCTGATAATAAACTCTTGCGAAGTTTACACTTTATTAGATACTGGTGCTACCCATTCTTTTATTTCACCTGCTTGTGCTCAACGTTTGAACTTGACACCTGAGAAATTAGACTTTGACTTATCTGTTGAAACTCCATTGGGAGAAACCTTCGTTACATCTACAGTTTACAAATCTTGCTCGATTCAAATTGGTACCCTCACCCTACCTGTTGCTCTTATATCGTTGAAAATACTTGCATTTGATGTAATTTTAGGAATTGACTGGTTGACCACTTATCATGCCAAAATTGATTATTTTCGTAAGGTTGTTAGTTTTCATATTCCTAACCAACCTATTGTGCGAATTCAAGCAACCAAACCACTTAAATCAATCAATGTTATTTCAAGTCATAAAGCTATTCGTTTATTGAAAAACGGATGTCAAGCTTTCTTAGCCCATGTCACTGATCTAAACCAGAATACGTCTGGTTTGAATGATATTTCTGTTGTTAATGAGTTTCCTGATGTATTTCCCTAAGAACTTCCCAGTCTACTCCCGGAACGTGAAGTTGAATTCTTTATTGACCTTGAACCCGGTACAAAACCCATTTCTAAAACCCCATATAGAATGGCTCCTATAGAACTTCAGGAGTAAAAGGTCCAACTACAGGAGTTGTTAGACATCGGTTTTATACATCCTAGTACATCTCCTTGGGGTGCTCCTATTTTATTCGTAAAGAAGAAAGACAGGAGTATGCGACTTTGTATTGACTATCGGGAGTTGAACCATGTCACCATCAAGAATAGGTATCCGTTACTTCGTATTAATGACCTGTTCGACCAGTTGCAAGGTGCACAATTTTTTTCAAAGATTGATGAAGAAGGAATACTACGAATCACAATGAACCAAAAGCTGAAACAGAACAGATGCAGAACCATGTCTGCATATTATTCAAGAAGGGTTCAGGGAATGCTAAGGACCAGAAGAAGTTGATCAGCAATGTTAAGGCTTAGCAAATCCGAATGGTGATGGTGCACAGCTGACATTAGATGAAGATGAGCAAAACAGAAATAAGCTCAGCTGCACCAAAGAAGAAGTGGTCCAGACTCTATGCAGAATGCAAAGAGGACCATGCCAAGCTGCTAAGTACCTAAGATGATAAAGCTTCAAGACATCTTAGCAGCAAAGCACAAATAACAACAACTTCAACAACAACAAGTAGCCAGGGCCTGAGGGGTCCTTGTCTGGAGGGACTAAATGAAGTTCCAAGTCTGCTGGGCTTGAAGAGTTCGTAGAGAAGTGGAGTTCCAAGGCTGCTGGCCTTGAAGAGTTCTTAGTGAACTAGAGGAGTTCCAAGCCTGCTGGGCTTGAAGAGTTCTTAGTGAACTGAAGTTCTAAGGCTGCTGGCCTTGAAGGAATCTTAGTGATTCAGGGTGCTGCCCTTTCCTTAGTGGAATTCCTGCTAGTGAAGCAGAAAAGTGGATTAGGAGCTTTAGTCTCTGAACCACTTAAAATCCCTTGTGTCTTTTACATTCAGTCATTTACTTTCTGTCATTTACATTATGTACCTAACTGCCATAACTGCTATGTACGTATTAACTACTTACAACTAAACTATTTCCATGAACAATGTAAGAATGCTTAGGAATATCAATGAAGGGGTTCTTTTATTTATTCCGCTGTGCTTGAAAAGATTTTTATGTTTGTCATATGTTAATTCATTAGCAATACAAAATAAACTAGAAAAGTATTTAAAATCAAAAAGGATCTATTCAACCCCCCCTTCTAGATCTATTGTGTGCCTACTAGGAAATAACAATTGGTATCAGAGCAGGTTCTCATGCTATGCCCAAAAGCTAATCGCTTTGAGTCTGATCCCAAGCACAAACATTGTTCTAAACATAGTTTAGTAGTAAGTTTCTTGTAAATGCAGATGAGCTCACACGTTGGAAATAATGTGTACAGGTAAATGAGTATATACACCTAAAGCTGCTCAGATTGGTCCATATTCTTAAATGCCATAGCAGCAAGACCAATCCATGTCCAAAGTCAATCTTGTAGTCTGCAGATCAGCAATGGGAAGTCAAGAGGCATCAACAGCAAAGAATCAAGCGTCCACCATTCTGAAAGATGGAAGGCCATACATGCTAAGAAATGCTTATCCAAAGGAGAAAGAAGAATTTCTCCAATATGTATCTGGCTAACCAGCAGTTGGATGTGAACCTTGAGGTTCAAGGTTATCAAAGAAATAAAGCTGTCAAGACTTTCCTAGCTTATATCTCCTAGACTATGACTGATTGATCTAAGATCAAATGGAGCAACAGGCTTGTAAGACCCCAAATTTTATGAATAAGATTTAATTTTCTTTATATATTATTTTGAAATAGTAAGGTGTTGATTTGATAAATGTGATAAGTTATGGGTGAAATGTGCAAAGTTTACAAAGTAAGCAAGTGGTTATAAAATATTCGTTGTGTCGGGGAATATTCGTTTGGTCGAGGAATATTCTTTTTGTCGGAGAATATTCATATGACGACGCAGTCATTGGTGGACCCCACAACGGAATGAATGTCGGATATAGAAAGCAATAGAAGTAACCTTTTTATAAAAATAACGCCAAAACTGTTACCGTTAGTACTGTTGAAATACCCGGTGGTTAAAATACAGTAATACATGGTGTTGCACAGTAGCACACGGTATTGCACAGTATTTCAAATTATTGATTCTTACGTAGGAGGCACTTACTCAATTATTGTTACAGTAATTACTGTTCAATATTTTATATTATTGATTCAATAATTGCATTATATTTTATTGGTTCAATATTTGCTACATTGATATTTTATATCAATAAGTGCTACTTTGCTAATTTATATTATTGATTCAATAATTGTCATTGCACATTATTTTAAATTATCAAATCAATAATTCATATTATTTGAATAATATTATTAGATAACATTATTAGCAATGTCTAAGGAAGTTCTGTCTAGAAAAGGGGTTGATTAATTGCGCGCCAGTAAAGAGAAATCCTTATCGGAAGGCCCCCTCTTTCCTGGGAACGACCTGGTTGTCAATAGTATAGTTCTGTAATATTATTTATGAATAATTAATTTTTGATATATATGATAAGGAAATATTTATTCAATGTGGATTTAAACGGAGGAATTTTTAACATGTGACATTTGTTGAAAGTTGATATTTTATCTTGTCCGATAAAAGAATTCATTCAAATATATTATTATAATATTACATTATAGTAGTATGATGTGATTATATAATAGTATGATTTTTATAATTAGAATGGTAACATTATTATAGTAAATTTATGGTATAAAAGTTAAACGAGGTGGAAGAGTGCAAATTGAATTTGAACTCTTATGATGCAAACATTTATGTCATCAGGGCGATGAGGTAAGCAAGGATGTCATCGGAGCGATGAGGTAAGCAATGATGTCATAGGATCGATGATATAAGCGATGATGTCATAAATTATGGTACAAAGACTATTTTACCCTTACTCTGTCGAGCCTATAAATAGAAGCTCATTTCTTCATTATTTCTCACCAATTCACTAAAGCTATAGAGAGAGAGAAAGTATAGAGAGAATAAGAGAGAAAGAAGAAGAGTATTCTGCTATTACACTAGTGCAGTCTCCAAATTTTTAAGGTAAGGGGTATTATTTTCTTTCATATTCATGAAGAGAGTTATTTTCTTTCAATATTCGTAAGGGTTGTTATTCCATTCTTTATTATTCTGTTGGAATAATCTGTCTACGTGGACTACCGCATGCATGGTGAAATCCTGTTATTATTCCATTCTTTATTATTCTGTGGGAATAACCTGTCTACGCAGACTACCGCATGCCTGGTAATAACCCTTCGTATTAAGTTGTCATTAAATTGTGGAAATAATCTGTCTGAGAGGACTACCGCTAGACGGGTGAGAATCCAATAGTAGTTTCGTATATTGTTTCATTTCAGATTCCTAACTCTAAACTTACTACGGTAAGTATTGCTTCTAGAATTCCTGAAATGATCAGAAATTCCTTGAGTTTTGCACTTCATCTAATATTATTTCACTGAAATATTGGTCTGAACTTTCTTGTGAAATTTTTATCTTTTCATGTCGAGTTACTATTCATGAGTTACTATTCACGGGGTACTATTTATTGTAAAAAAATACTTTTTTTTTCTTTCCAAATCATCTTTAATTGGATCCAGGTTTTGATCTTCATTCTTGAACTCTGGATAAATTCTCTAATATTTGTCCTTTATCTCATTGAATTCGTTATTCGTATTGTTTTCATCATCCTCAGTCCTAAATGGTGATATAACTGAATATCTTTGGCTTGTAGTGTAAAGATGAATGATTACTTGATGAATATCTTTGGCCTGTAGTGCAAAGATGAGTGATTACCTGATGAATATCTTTGGCCCGTAGTGCAAAGATGGACAGGTGTTGAGATGAACATGACCAACTGGTGATATAAATGAATATCTTTGACCGTAGTGCAAAAGATGAATATTTGATTCAAGATGAATATTGATTGATGTTACAGGGATAAAATATTGATGATGGACTTTTAAATTATAGAAGATGGCAGACATCATTCTCTATTTAATTCTTCTAATGAATTGTCACTTCCGCTGCAGTTGTTGATCTAAAACTGGTTGTCCATAATATTTTATCTGATTTGTTGAAGACTAACGATAATTTATTCTTCATTATCTTAGTCATAATATTCTTTACTAGGCTAGTTGAGCTCACCCTTTTCTTCCATTGTTCTCTTCAGGAAATGAGAATATCACGGGTACTAGTCGGGGAATGGAGTGATGGTCCGAGTTAGAGCTGTAGAAGTCCTCACTATTTTTTTTAATTTAAAATAGTGTGATAATAAATGTAATGAGGACTTAGTTTGAATGTTAATATTTTTTACATGTCTGTATTGACACTCACAGTTGTGTGGTCGTATTTTGCACGACCGTTTGATATAAAAGATTGTATTTGAATTCTGTACCATGTATTTGGCAACTCAGAATGGGTTGAGTATTGAACCTATTTTGGGGGCGTCACAGATTTGGTCATAAAATTGCATCATGCTTTCAGAATACTGTGCATGGAAGACCCAAAGTCAAGCAGATTTGGATTTCTAAGGGTACTAACATTGCAGGACCCATGCTAGTCTGGGTACCAAAATGAAAGCTGAATATGTTTGCAGGAAATGAGCACTACGACTACCACATGGTATCTAGACAGTGGTTGCTCAAGGCATATGACCGAAAATAAAGCCCTCCTGTCAAATTACACAGAGAAGGAGGGACCATCAGTTATCTTTGGAGATAATAGCTCTGGCAAGACAAGAGGCTATGGTTCAGTTGGAAATGGTGCAGTGTCCTTCAACAAAGTGGCTTATGTTGATGGTCTACAACACAATCTTCTTAGCATCAGCCAACTCTGCTAGAAAGGCCATCTAGTTACCTTCCTCAACAATCAATGTCAAGTCAGAGATCTGGAGACATCCTTTATCAAGCTGACAGGAACAAGAGAAGGAAATGTATACATTGTCAATCTTGCTCAGCTCAGTTCTGATAAGACAGTATGCTTCCTTGCTAAGGCCACTGAAGAAATAAGTTGGCTTTGGCATAGAAGATTATCTCATCTCAACTTCAAGAGTATGTCTAAACTGGCCACCAAAGATCTGGTAGCAGGATTACCCAAGTTCAACTTCATCAAAGAAAGACCATGCAATGCATGTCAGCTTGGAAAACAAACAAGGAGCTTATTCAAAGGCAAAGCAGTCAACTCAATTGACAGGCCCCTACAGTTACCTCACATGGATCTCTTTGGGCCAATTCCGACTGTGAGCTTAGGAGGGAAGAGATACTCACTGGTCGTGGTGGATGACTACACCAGATACACATGGGTGTTCTTTCTTAACTCAAAAGATGAGACAAGCTCCCAACTGATAAAGATGTTCAAGCTGGTGATGAATGAAAAAGGAGAAACTATCAAAGCAATAAGGAGTGATCATGACAGAGAGTTTGACTTCTCAGAAATGGACCAGTTCTGTGCAGATAATGGCATCAGTCACAACTTCTCAGCACCACGAACTCCTCAGCAAAATGGAGTATCTGAAAGGAAGAACAGAACACTTATAGAAGCCGGAAGAACTCTACTTGCAGCAGCTCATCTGCTTGAATACTTTTGGGTAGAAGCCATCAACACTGCGTGCTACACACAGAACAGATCTTTTGTACACTCTACGCTAAAGAAGACTCCCTATGAGCTGTGGAAAGGAAGAAAGCCAAATGTCAGTTACTTCCATGTGCTCGGCTGTTCATGCTACATTCTTAACAATGGTAAGCAATATCTGACTAAGTTCCAACCTAAGTCAGGTGAAGGAATCTTCCTTGGTTAGGCCACAAACATCAAAGCCTATAGAGTGTTCAACAAGAAGACATTAAGTGTTGAAGTCTCAATCCACATCATCTTCGATGAAACAGACTTGGATAAGTCTGCACCACCAAACACTACGATTGACGATACTGACACTACGAATGAAATGGTTGAGCCTAACACTACGACAATTGTTCCTGAAGAAAGAATCGTAGTGTCCGAAGAAGAAATCGTAGAGAGAGATGAACCAAACGACGATTCTGAACAACAAGAACCAGAAGTCAATCTTGAGGAGTTCAGACAAGAAGGCACCAGAACTGATGTTCCAATAGGGAACAGGTGGGCAAGAGATCAGACTCAAGATTTAATTATTGGTGATCCAACTGCCAGAATAAGAATAAGACCTGCAACTCAGAATGAATGCTTGTGGCGCCCCCAAATTCCAGGACCGTCACGGGGTCGCTCGAATTCGGTTCGTCACGTGCTCATGGTAATACATCACAATAATAATATGACTAAATGTCACACCGCACAGCGGAATAATACACAACTAATACCGAATAGATTACATTTAAATAATATAATTTATTCACGTCCCAAGGTCTCGTAACTTAAACAGTGATTACATTGCTTAGACATATCTTAAGCAATAATAATCTTAACTAGTACATAATATCATAAGTTCTTTATTACAATCATAAAGTCCTACATAAACAAAGCTACTCAGTAGCCATTCCCTTTCCCTTGTCGGTACTCCAGGGTCCGCACTGCTCGGCCTTAACTGAAATGTTTTTAGGAAAAGCAAGAATGAGCACAATTTGCTCAGCAAGTAATATACAATAAGGGTAAGTAATATAATTCTCAATTCTCGAAAGGGTATAGCAAGGTTTGATAGTTCAAGGACAACAAGAATATCAATAGTTCTCAATAACAGTCGCTAAGGACAGAATAATATCAATGTGATTCAATAATAAATTAATTCAAGATTTCAAGATAACTGAATACTGAGCAGTCACTAAGGACTATAAAGTTCTACATGAATTGACAGTAATAAACTGAAAATTCAACAAAAATAAGTACAACAGGTGATCAGCCTAAAGTACCCTATGTTATGCATAACAATCAATCATACTCAAGTGCGCATATCGGTTCTCCGACAATTATATATTCCCTTCAAAGAAGGTTGTTCTTCTCAGTCAAATACAAGATCCCGCACCAATCAATTGGTTTGGGTCGCTTTTCAATAATATAAGTCTAGCCGAATCAAATGGCATAAACACTTTCACAATATTCAAGAACAATACCAAGTTCAACATGAATAATAGCTTTAATGAAATAAGAGTTCAAGTTTGCTAATTCAATTCAAACGATTAAGTAAAGAAACTAGTTCGCAATATACAAGGATAGAATACTTGCACAGTAAAAGTGTGTAAGTTAGGAAACTTGCATAAAGCAAATGCGTTGGTTAGGATACTTGCCTTAAGCGTAGTTTATCCCCATAATTTAATCAACACTTTTCGAATCCTATCGTAATATAGTTATGTATATACGATATCCATTAGTCATATAGTTTAACATTATATCTCATCTCGTATATACGATAATCATATAAGCTAAATCTTAATCTAGCTACACTGTATATAGTATCATAATAATATAACTGTTATCCTTAACGTTCCTCTTTTCTCAAGTTAATTATTTTTATACATCATTACTATCATGTGAGACTACCACAAATAGCAAACATACTCTATTTAGCGAGTTATAGCATTACTATAAGCTAACCGTCAAATCGGATTCATATGATATCACCTAGCATGTATACATGTTTAAGGGGGTCCTTCCATGCTTGTTTAACCTCTTCACATTTAATTTCATATGATATAGGTTCTAGCTTTACACTTTTAGATAATTTAAGGTCAAATACGGTCATGCAACCACAACGCAAACAATTTAATCATAGATACTTGCGAAAAGGTCATATCAATTGTAATATACATGCTTGCGATTGTCCAAATCATTTATTCTTAACTAGCATTGTTCATTACTTTAAAACATACCTATACTCATGCTTGGTTTTCTACCGTTATATCAAACATATAAGAGTCATGCTTAGAGACATAATGAATGTAAACATGTCATTTTACATTTTAAGAACTTAACTACTCATACTTAATGCACTTGGTTCGAAAACATATCCAAGTTTGCTTTTGAAACCATTTTAAATTTGAACAACGCAATTTAACACATACAAGGCAACTTCAAAGCTCTTATCGTATGTAGCCAAGTCATGTTAACACTTTCGCAAGATCAGCGTGTATATCATGTAGTATTCATGCATATTAGCTTTAACATATCAAGCTTTTTCTTAATAATTTCTCTAACACAAGGTCTAACAAGTTTGGTCATGAACAAGGACACTATAAACACTATATCATGCTCCTTTGTATTTGAAATCAATCATGTGTATAAATCACTAAGTTCAAAACTTGTAGAACAAGTATTACTTCAAAGTTTATTTTTAGAATACTAAGTTTATCTCGGAAACCATACCCTTTTTGTTAATCATGTATGCTAGTACAATAAAACATGCTTACCTTGCTCATTTTATTCATATATATATGTTACACAAGTTAGTATGCTTGTTTAAACCAAACCACATAATATGTGCATAAAGAAATCAAGCAGGATACAGAATCTGCAGCAGGCTGCTGGCGCAGCTGTGCAGCTGCCCAATACAAAACTGGCGCTGCTGCGCCGGCTTGCAGCCAGCGACAGACTGTTCCAGCCTCGGCAGACTTCCAACCCAAACACAGAAAATTCCTACGAAATTACTATCAATCCCACTATATTACCTCATGATCACTTATATTAGCTTATATAACAATCTATTAACATTATTGAATCACCAATTCATGAATTCCAACTTAATTTCACGAATTAAAGTTTTCACAGAAATCTCAAAAACAGAAACACAAAATGAATTTGAAGAACAAAGAAGCTTATATAGTAATTCTAACATGTATATAAGTCCTTTTAGCAATTAATTATCATCCTCAAATCACAAAACCATAATTTCCAACTGGAATCAAGAAATTCAAGAATTTGCAGAGAATACAAACTGAAGAACATGCAACATAGATTATACCTTTGCTATGAATTAAGCTTGCTAAATTTGAATTCCCAAATCTCTGTGACTATCTTGCTATCACTCACAATGTAATCTGATACTTGAACAAACTCACAGCAAATAAAATTGAAGGGGAAGAGCTTGTACATATAGAGGAATGAATGTCCAAACAATGCATATGTACAATAAATTAAACCAACGAGATTTGTGAATTGTATGGGGGTTAAAGAGTAGTAGGTAATTAGTTGGTGAATGTAATCATGAAAACCATCCCCTTGATCATCATTGCTAGCTTGAGCTTGGGAGGAGAATGGGGAAATAGGCTTTAGCCTTTTGTCATATACGTGAAGAGCAAATGGGTCTAGCATTTAGGGACAAACAAAGTCATCTCAGCATTCTAATACAACACTTTGTTTGTATACTTAGGTATTATATATTTAGGCTATATGTATATATATATTTTATACATATGCCTTTAATTGAAATGTCACACTATAATTCACATAATGTAGTAAGTGTGACTTGCACACATATAATCCATGCACATTTTTATCATACGGGTATAATTTACTCGGATATACTCACATCACATTATCTCATTCATTATTAAATTCTATTAATTCAATAATTGTTTACAATATATATCTACACATGATGTATTCATAACACATAGCTTCAATATGTACAATCATATAATATAGTTTAAATATACTTGCATGGTCACACTTAAGTGTTTCTCTACACTATATAATATAGTTGTATTCCATATACCTTATATTATCAATTATTGCATACTTGCACATAACAATCAACAATCAATACAACCTTACTTATTTGTTTTCTTATTCATAATGTCAAATAAATAATTTATTCATTTTATCAATTAATTAACAATAATATTAATTAATCCATTTCTCGTAATTATTAATAACACTTAATTAATAATCATAGGATTAATTATCATATGAATATAGATCTTATTATATTTATGAACACATTGCTCATTATTATTATATTATTTGCAATAATAATAATCCCCACATCATCAATTAATTATCATTAATATTCTATAGCAATTAATTAATATTCTACGATAACAATTAACAACAATTAAAAATTAATTAATTGTTCACTTAATACGTCCTTCATCAATTAATATCATCACTAATATTCCTCATCACTATGCCACACAAGGCTTTCACGAGTTTATTATAAACTCCACATTTTCCTCAATTATTATAATTATTCAATTTAATAGATTTGAATTAATCCTTCTCATAACACAAAATTATTTATATTAAATAAATTCTCATTTCCATTAATATATTTATTTAATAATATAAGGAAATTCTCGGGTATTACAATGCTTCTATTTGAGTTTTCTATCTCAAATAGAACCCAAGAAGATTGAAGATGCTATGCTAGACGCAAGTTGGATTGAAGCCATGCAAGAAGAAGTTAATCAATTTGAAAGAAGCAAAGTCTGGATATTAGTTCAAAGACCAAAGAGTCACCCAGTCATCGGCACCAAATGGGTCTTCAGAAACAAAATGGATGAAGATGGGGTGATCACTAGAAACAAAGCAAGACTGGTGGCCAAAGGTTATTCTCAAGAAGAAGGCATAGACTACGATGAGACCTTTGCACCAGTGGCCAGACTTGAAGCTATCAGAATGTTCCTTGCATTTGCTGCACACATGAAGTTCAAAGTATTCCAGATGGATGTCAAGAGTGCATTCCTAAATGGTGAACTTCAAGAAGAAGTCTACGTGGAGCAACCCCCAGGTTTTGTCAATCCAATTCTCTCTGATTATGTCTATAGATTAGATAAAGCCTTATATGGACTTAAACAAGCACCTAGAGCATGGTATGAAACACTAACAAACTTTCTTATTGAAAAAGGATTCACTAGAGGCAGAGTAGACACTACACTATTCCTTAGAAAACACAAAGATAAAGTCTTACTAGTTTAAATATATGTAGATGATATTATCTTTGGTTCTACTGATGAAAATCTGTGCAAGAGATTTGCCAAGCTTATGCAGAGCAAGTTTGAAATGAGCATGATGGGTGAGCTGAACTTCTTCCTTGGACTACAAGTAAAACAAACTGATGAAGGAATTTTCATAAGCCAAGCCAAGTACATTAAAGACTTACTCAAGAAATATGGCATGGAATCATCTACTCCCATGAAAACACCAATTGCTCCAGCAACTAAGCTTGACAAAGATGAGAAAGGTAAAGGTATTGATATTACTCAATACAGAGGTATGATAGGCTCCCTTCTCTACTTAACTGCCAGTAGACCAGATATAATGTTTGCAACATGTATATGTGCTAGATTTTAAGCTAATCCTAAGGAATCACATTTAACTGCTGTAAAAAGGATTTTCAGGTATCTTAAAGGTACACCCTATTTGGGTTTATGGTATCACAAAGAGTCCTCATTTGAACTGACAGGATATTCAGACGCTGACTTTGCAGGATGCAAAATAGCTAGAAAAAGCACCAGTGGCACTTGTCAACTACTAGGCAATAGACTAGTATCCTGGTTCAGCAAGAAGCAAAACTCAGTATCAACTTCAACAGCAGAAGCTGAATATATTGCTGCTGGTAGCTGTATCCTATGGATGAAGAATCAGCTAGCAGATTATGGGTTTGATTTCAAATCTATACCCATACACTGTGATAACACAAGTGCTATAGCAATAACAAATAATCCTGTCATGCATTCTAGGACCAAGCATATAGAAATAAGATATCATTTTATTAGGGATCATGTTCCAAATGGTACAATATCCTTGCAATACATTCCTACTGAAAATTAACTTGCTGATGTATTTACAAAACCCTTAGATGAATCCAGATTTAATAAACTAATAAGTGAGTTAGGTATGTTAAATTTGCAACCATAAATTCTATGCTCTAGATGGTGCTAACCTTGCAGATGTGAAGGCTAAATCAAAATCGTAGAGATGACTAAGAGGAACCACGATTGTGGAGTGATCCAGTTAAGACATAAAGGCTCACTGTGATAGCAACAACAAGCCAAGCAACCCTTTTGATAAGCGTCTCAGGGACAAACCTGATCCTTAGTGTCAAGCTAAGAGGTTGGCCCTTCCTGAGCAACCTTAACCTAAAAGGCTTGCCATTTCAGAAGGCATCACAGAAAGCCGTAGAGTCAATGATCAAGAAGCGAGCAAAGGATTGAACTCAACAATTGTAGAGTGGATCTAGACATTCGTAGTCTTCTCACAAGGGTACACCAGCTCAGGGGGAGCTAAGGGCAGAACAGATATTTCTACATGGATTAAAATCGTGGAGTTCTGTAGAATCTGACACGTGTCCCACGACGCTGAACATATGGAGGGAAGTGTTTAAAATTATTTTAAACTGTCATATGTTAATTTATCTTTGAATTTCAAAAGACTATCTTTCTCTCTCTCTTAAACGAAACCCTAAGTTTCAGAAAGCTAAGCCAAGTTCATTCATTTCTGGAAAATCAATCTAAATCAATGGCTGCTTCCAGAATTGTCTCAGGTTTTCAGCTATTCTTTGACGAATTTGAAGATGATGGTCCAGAAATGCACAAAATTCTTTCCCTGCTAAATAAAGCTGGACTCAAGGAGGCCCTAAGTACCGACACACTTGTCTTCACAAAGCTGGTGAAAGAGTTCTACACAAATGGGATTGTTGAAGGAAACTCCATCCTCACCAAAGTCAAGGGCGAGCAGATTCGACTCAACTCAGAAAGCATAGACCTTGTCCTGAGGTTCATCAATGAAGGTCTTCCATCACTGGACCGAATCGATTTTCATGAAGGCCTAAAGAAGATGAAAGACAACAAAACTGAAGGAAAGAGTGGCTACAGGAAGAAAAAGTTTCCCTAAGAATATGAGTTTCTTGCTGAAATTGTTGGAAAATGCATATGCTGCAAGGGCTCTGGCCACGATACTGTCAATGAAAAATAACTGAAGCTCATGACAACTATCAGGTACAGAGTTCAACTCAACTATGGAGCTCTACTAATGGAATGGTTTGGAAAATGAATGGAAAGCTCCAAGAAGACCAAGAGTACTGCAAAAATGTCTTATGGGAGATTTATCAGCATGATACTAGAAGCTACACTGGGCGACAAGATTAAAGATGAAGAAGGTGTCTCCATTGTCCCCAACCAGATTATAACCCAGCAATTATTTCAAAACTGGAAGAAAAATCCGGCAGAAAATGTAAAGATAAAATCTGTAATTCTATCTGTTGTAAGGGAGGAAGCCTGGGAGGTAGAAGAAGAAGGAGTAACTGAAGAAAATGCTGAAGCCTTGATCAGAAGGAGGAAAGGAAAGAAGAAAATGAATGAAGATGTATCAATGGCTGAGGATCCCCAAAACCCAACCACTGATGCACTTCAAGCATGCCCTAATGCTGAAATAGAGTTTAGTGGCTTAATGACTAAAAGAGCTATTACTCTTGAGGCAGCTCAAGCATCAGAGGAGACTCTGAAAGAGAAGGAGAAGAAGAAGAAGAGGGAAACAAGTGAGGACATGGCTGAAAGAACTGTTGAGGCTCAAAAGAAGAAGAAACGCAGTCACAGACCAAGGAAGCCTACACTTACTACGATTGAGGAGTCTTCACCAATCGTAGAATCCAGGTGGACTACTTGTAATACCCAAGATTTTCCTAATATTATTAAATAAATATATTAATGAAAATGAATATTTATTCGTATATAAATGATTTTTGTGTTAAAAGATGAGTTAACTCAATTATGTTAAATTGAATAATTATAATAATTGAGAAAAATGTGGAGTTTATAATAAACTCGTGAAAGCCTTGTGTGGCATAGTGATGAGGAATATTAGTGATGATATTAATTGACGAAGGACTTATTAAGTGAATAATTAATTAATTGTTAATTGTTGCTAATTGTTATCGTAGAATATTAATTAATTCCTATAGAATATTAATGATAATTAATTGATGATGTGGGGATTATTATTATTGTAAATAATATAATAATAATGTGCAATGTGTTCATAAATATAATAAGATCTATATTCATATAATAATTAATCCTATGATTATTAATTAAATGTTATTAATAATTACGAGAAATAGATTAATTAATATTATTATTAATTAATTGATAAAATGAATAAATTATTTATTTGACATTATGAATAATAAAATAAATAAGTAAGGTTGTATTGATTGTTGATTGTTATGTGCAAGTATGCAATAATTGATAATATAAGGTATATGAAATACAACTATATTATATAGTGTAGAGAGACACTTAAGTGTGACCATACATGTATATATAAACTATAGTGCAATGTGATTATACTACACATAGAAACCATATATTATATGAAGCATAATGTGATTATATTATGTAATAAACTATATAGTAAAGTTATTGAATTATGAGAGTTACATGAAATGCCTATGTAACAATGTGAATATACATTAAAGTGAGACATCATGAGTATGTGGTAGATAATTTGATAATACTTAACTATCTTATGTTATCTTCATTGATTATGAAACAATGTGAAACCAATGTACATAGGTTAAATGATAAGAGTACATATATAATCCCTTAACCTTCTACTTATAGTAATGTTATGTATTGGAATTACATATGGAAACCAAAAGGAGAACTAAAAAGAACTGCATTGAACTAAATAAACATATTGCTGGAAGATTTAAACTCATCAGTTACATCATAGTACATAAATACTGGCCTAAGACTAAATCACGTAACTTCCAAGTTTATATCAGTGGCTAAGCATAGGTGATGATTGCAAAGCCAATGGCTATGGGGATGGCTGGTGGGGGGTTGATAAACCACTCCAATTAACCAATGTTTTCTTCCATTATACCATAGACTCCAACCTCAGTACAATGCAAATGTCCAGTCCAAGTTTCCTTTATAAATAGAAGCTCCATTTACAATTTTTGTGTTGCTTGCAATTGTCTGATAAATTCTAAGTTTGAAAGTTCTAAGTTGCTGAGCAATTGTAGAAGCATATTCAGTGTGTGAGGAGTCCAATTAACATATAGCAGAGGTATAATCCCTCTTCCGTTGTTTTTCATTTTCGTTTTCTTTCTCTATAATTTTTGTTTCAATTCTTGAATTTAGTTGGAGTTCATAAAATTGGGAATCGATAAATGGCGATTGACTGTTATATAAGCATATATATGTGTTAGTAAGTTAAAGAGGTTAGTCTAATAGCATATGGGTATGTCAAAATCGATGAAATGGGAAGTTTGGGGTCGGTTTTGGCTGCAACGTGAACTGCAGGAACTGAGTCTGCATTGCGGCGCCGATGCGCAGCGTTATCTGCGCACTGCAGCGCCATAGTGCCTCAGTCCCAGCATCCCCACGCCGCAGCCCCAATCCCAGGCATTATGTCCGCACCGCAGTGCCAGCTTGCTGCTATTGTTGTCGTGCTGCAGCGCCGCTGTGTAGACAGGCCCAGAAATGCCTATCTGTTTGCCCAGTCCTAGAGCAGTGAAATTATAACTCATACTAAGTAAACGTAACATGATTTATGGAGTCCCTCTTGTGCAATACATGTTTTCATAATTTACTTAACATACAAAGAGAACTCATGATTTTGAAAACAACCCTTGACGAAGCATGTGTTATTTAAGTCCGAACTTGCTAGCATATGCTCGTAACTTAACTAGGTGTGAGATATGATTTGAAATTGCCTATATAAACTAGATTGCTTTGGCTTGGTTTAAAATGACTGTTAAAGACTAACTCGGATATGTTTGCAAACTAAGTTTCATACACGTTGCATGGATGTATTCTGAACTTATAGGGTTGCATGCTAGTATTCTTTATGTCGCTACGCATGATCTATATGAACACTCACATAGTTGGACACGACGTAAACTATTCAAGTATGATTTTCTAAGACAATTACAAGTAAGGACTATAGTTGATTATTAAACTATGTGGTTTGTTAATATATAGTTATACGATTTGATTGTGTAGCTAAGATAGAACTTGATGTATGTGCTTAATTTACATGTCAAGTATGTGAATCCGATGTGTATAACTAATGTGTGTATATATATATACGTTAATAGGATAACATAATTCTTTGAAGCAATATTAGGCTTTACGTGGATAAACTACGCTTAAGGCAAGTATCCTAACCGACGCATTTACTTTATGCAAGAAAATCTATGATTGTGCAAGTTTCCTAACTTACACTCATTTATAGTGAAAGTATCCTAACCGACGCATTTACTTTATGCAAGGAAATCTATGATTGTGCAAGTTTCCTAACTTACACTCATTTATAATGCAAGTATTCTAACTGACGCATTTACTTTATGCAAGAAAATCTATGATTGTGCAAGTTTCTTAACTTACACTCATTTATAGTGCAAGTATCCTAACCGACGCATTTACTTTATGCAAGGAAATCTATGATTGTGCAAGTTTCCTGACTTACACTCATTTATAGTGCAAGTATCCTAACCCTTGTATTACTTTATTCAACGAATATTGTAAGCGAGAATCTAAACTTTATCTCTTTGAATGCAAGTTGTCTTACTCGTTCATTTGAGCCAGTATGTTTAAACTCTTGTGAAAGCTATTATTCATGTTGAACTTGGTATTGTTCTTGAATATTGTGAAAGTGTCTATGCCACTTGATTCGGCTAGACTATATGCATGTTTATAGAACTGTCCAAACCTTTTTATCAGTGCGGAAATCTTGAAAGCTGAGTCGAACAACCCTTATGGTAAGGGGAGTGTTTATTGTTGGAAGCCCCAACACACGCGTGAATATTATTGTGGTTATGCATAACATCGAGTATTGTAGACTGATCATCTATTATACTTGTTTCTTTTGGGTTATCAGTTTAATATTGGTAATTCTAGTAGATGTTCAATAGTCCTTAGTGACTGCTCAATATAAATTGTTTTATCCAGTTGGATACGTTGATAGCCTTTGAATTCATATATATCTGTTGATCTATATTGAATTATCATTTCATATTCCAAATATGTGATTCGAGAATTGTTGATATTTGTTGTTCCTGATATTATTCTGAAACTCTGAACTATCTTAGAGATTATACTTCGATATTTCAAACTCGTGATATAATACTCATCACCCTTGTTGTATATTACTTGCTGGGCAATTTATGCTCATTCTTGCTTATTTTAAAACCTTTCAGTTAAGGCGGAACAGGGAAGTGTCTTTAGGAAAGATAAGGGCAAGGGCAAGGCTACCGACTAGCTTGTTCCTTTATGTTTCAAATTGTTATGTTGCATTAAGACTGTCTTCAGACTATATTTAAGCTTAAGTAGGATTATGTAATAAGTCTTTATTCGATATCATTATGTAATCTATTAAGTACTGTAGGTTGCGAGACTTGGGGGGATAATTATAATAAATCATTATATATTATTCTAAATTAGATCTTCCGCTATGAATATGTGAGTTATTATTGTATTACCATGAGCACGAGACAAGTGGCGGTCCCGAATTTGGGGGCGTCACAGGTTGGTATCAAAGCTGTAGTTATAAACCTTAGGAACGAGTGTCCTCAGACTATAACTTAGGAGAACTTAGAAGTTAGAAAGGAGATAAAACTCATGTAGAGTTTTCCTTAAGAGACTTAGTTTGTTATGAAATATAACTTCATTTTATACAATGAACTTATGTTTTATTTAACATTCTAATGGAGTTGCTGTTTTTTGTCTGTGTTTGTGATTGTAGATGGCAGATATGGGAGTACCCGCTAGAGTGGCTGAGGATGAGCCCAGGGATATTCATGTAGTGTACGAGGCATCCTTAAAGGCTGTGCCAGTACAGTCTGTGGCACCATCCGAGTCAGATGACGAGGATGAGATTAAGATTGAGATAGAGTCCGATCCAGAGGACGAGCCGAAGGAGGACGAGCCGGTTGAGGACAAACCTTCAGAGGAGGAGCCCATGGAGGACTCCTATGAGCCTAACCTAGAGGAGCATATACTAGGCGAGTATGAGGAGCGGATCCTAGAGTTGGACTATAGAGTCCAGGAGTTAGAGGAAGAGGCTAAAGAGAGGGAGTTAGAGTTCCAGAAACTGCAGGATGAAGACAACCAGAGGAAGCTGGCTATGCAAGAGTTGGAAGTAGAAATTGCTTATCGCAAAGAGGCCGGAATTCAGATGGGAACCCTATTTCACAAGGCAGTGGCTAGGAATGTGGATATAGCAGAGACGTTAGAAAAGGTTGAACAGAGGGAACTAAGCGAGAAGACTGAGAAGGAAGCACTCCGCACTCAGTTGGAATTAGAAGTGATATATAGGATACACTTCGAGGAGAAGTGGGAGGCTGCCCATGAGAGAGCTGACGACTTGGAGGATGAGGTCCGATTTAAGAAGAGGAAAATGAATAAGATGAGGTACGTGTTCTGTTCGGCATTCGAGAGGGTGCTTGATGGTATGTACCACTACCCGGCAGAACAGGGACAGACTCTACACACTATGAGTCAAGATTTGGTAGCTTATATAACACAGTTAGAGTACAAGAGCGCTGTGGAGCGCGGGATGATGTGACGAGATTTCCTTAGACGGATTAGTAGTAGTCTAGTAGTATTCTCTTTATGTATTGTATATACTATGTTGTAATCCCAATCTTTTGTGTAAGATGTGAAATAGTGATGTAAACCCCAAGTTAGCTTTTGTTAGAGGGGTAGTGTGGTAGTAGGTTGGTATATTCCCTGTCTTTTGTGATATTAGGGGATATATGTTATGACATTTATAGCAGTATGCTAGGATAATCATGTAATGAAATGAAATGGCATATGAATATAAATGAAGTTTATTTCAAAAACGTGTTATAAATTTATTCTTTTAGTATTAAAAGAAATACTTAAGTAATATACTTGAATAATAATAAAATAAAAATTTGTGATGCAGATAATGCCACCCAGACGTAGACTGACTGCACCCGAAGAATCAGTTAATTACGAGAGGGAGCAAGTAGATCCCATCCAGAGGCTAGTTGATCTGTTAGGAGAGGCTCTTAGGGGGAGGAACAATGAACCTGTTCGCTCGAACCCTCAGGCTGTGACAATAACAACCTTTAAAGACTTTAAGAGTGTAGGACCCCCAGAGTTCGAGGGAACTACCAACCCAATCGTCGCACAAACGTGGATTAAGGAGATCGAAAAAGCTTTCACTATAGCTCGCGTAGGCGAAGATCAGAAGATGGTGTTTGCCACGTACATGATGAGGGGAGAAGCGAACTACTGGTGGGAAGCAAATCAGCAGAGAGCCGGAGAGGGAACAATAGCATGGGAAAGATTCAAGACGCTATTCTTCGAGAACTACTTCCCGAAGAGCATGAAAAACAGAATGGAGGTAAAATTCCTAGAGTTAAAACAAGGTGAAATGACGGTGGCGCAATACGCGGCTAAGTTCAACGAACTAGCGCAATTTGCAGAGCACCAAGTTGGTGATGAGGAAAGGAAGGCTAGACGATTCGAACAAGGACTGAAGCCTTGGCTATTCAATAAGGTGTCAGTTCTTCAGATCTATTATTTTGCAACACTGCTGGAGAAGGCTATTATCGCCGAGGGAGGAAGTGAAGCTTTGAGCTTGTATAACAAAGAGAGGAAAGGAAAGAACACTAGTAGTGAAAATCGTGGAGGAAGCAGTGGCGGAGGAGGTAACTCCGGGAAGAGAAAATGGGACAACAACAACAACAACCAAAATAATAACCAAGGTGGGAGTCACCAAGGAAGCTTTAAGAAAAGGACTGAGACTTGTAACAAATGTGGAAGAAGCCATCAGGGAGAATGCTGGAAGGGGAAAAGCACGTGTTATAACTGCGGTCAGGAGGGCCACATCTCGCCCAACTGCCCGAAGCCAAAGAAGATTAGGGGATGTTTTGCTTGTGGATCAACAGAACACCAGATAAAGGACTGCCCAAAGAAAGGAAGTGGTGGAACTAGCGGAGGTCAGGGTGGAGGTATCAAGTTGATGATTGGAGGACCCGCAAAACCCAATCGACCGACCGCCCGAACATTTAACATGACCGTCCAAGATGCCGTAGCTGTAAAGGACGTAGTGTCAGGTATAATCCCAATCAATAATATAAATGCTTACGTATTATTTAATTCGGGTGACACCTGTTCTTTTGTATCTAAAGAATTTTCTAGTAAACTTAATTCACCCCGAGAAAGATTAGAAAATCCCTTGAACATAGAAGTTGCGAATAAGGAAGTGATCACTGTACAATACGTTTATCAAAATTATCGCGCAAACATTAGAGAACATGAACTAAAAGTAGACTTGATTCCTATTAGATTGGGAGAGTTTGACGTAATACTGGGAATGGATTGGTTGTATAACCATGCTGCGATAATTGACTGTCAGAATAAATGTGTGAACCTTCAGACTCCGAGTAAGTCTAAGGTAGTGTTTTATGGTAGCTCATCGCTTAAGCAATCGTGTTGCGTTACGATGATGCAGGCCAAGAAATTGTTAAGAAAAGGATGTGTAGGTTATTTAGCTTACATCGTTGATACTCGGAAAAAGGGAGTAGAAATTAAGGATATATCTATAGTGAATGAATTTCAAGACGTGTTTCCGGACGATTTGCCCGATCTTCCGCCAGACAGAGAAATTGAATTCGTAATAGATTTAGCACCGGGAACGGCACCGATTTTGAAAGCTCCATATCGTATGGCGCCAGTAGAAATGAAGGAATTGATGATACAACTGTAAGAGTTATTGGATAAGGGTTACATTCGACCGAGTGTGTCTCCTTGGGGAGCACCAGTGTTATTCGTTAAGAAAAAAGAAGGATCGATGAGGCTCTGTATCGATTATCGAGAATTGAACAGAGTAACGATCAAGAACCGATATCTGCTACCGAGGATAGACGACTTATTTGATCAACTGAAGGGAGAAAAATGTTTCTCAAAGATCGACCTACGGACAGGATATCACCAATTGAAGGTACGGAATGAGGACATACCAAAGACTGCATTTCGGTTATGGACATTACGAGTTTTTGGTAATGTCATTTGGTTTGACTAATGCTCCGGCAGCATTTATGGACTTGATGAACCGAGTTTTCAAGCCATACTTGGATAAATTTGTAGTGGTTTTTATCGACGACATTTTGATCTACTCGAAGAGAGAGGAAGAACACGTCGAACATCGGAAGATTGTTTTGGAGGCACTAAGGAAGGAGAAGATGTATGCGAAATTTTCAAAGTGCAAATTTTGGATGGAGAAGGTTCAATTCTTAGGCCACGTGGTGGATAAGAATGGAATCTCTGTAGACCCTGTGAAAGTAGAAGCAGTAAGTAATTGGGAACAACCGAGAACACCGACGGAGGTGAGAAGCTTTTTAGGGTTAGCTGCGTACTATCGAAGATTCATCCAAGATTTTTCTAAGATAGCAACCCCGTTGACCAATTTGACTAGAAAGACAGTGAAATTTGTATGGACCGACAAATGCGAAGAAAGTTTTCAAGAACTGAAAAGGAGATTGAGTGAAGCACCTGTGTTATCACTAACAGATGATGCAGGAAATTTTGTGGTGTATAGTGATGCATCCGGCAAGGGGCTTGGCTGTGTGCTCATGCAACATGGCAAGGTCATTGCGTATGCGTCACGACAATTGAAGGATTACAAAAAATGATACCCTACTCGACTTAGAGTTAGCGGCAGTAGTTTTTGCGTTGAAGATATAGAGGCATTATTTGTATGGGGAGAAATGTGAGATATACACGGACCACAAGAGTCTGAAATATATCTTCACACAGAAAGAGTTGAACATGCGACAGAGAAGGTGGTTAGAATTAATCAAGGACTATGACTGCGATATTCTTTATCAGCTGGGGAAGGCAAACGTGGTTGCCGACGCTCTAAGCAGGAAAGGAAGGGAAAAATTATTTCATTTGAGGACTCAAGAAGAGTTGATAAGAGAGATGGAGAAATTGGAGATAGAAGTGAAAGGACCAGGAAAGTCTGAAGAGAAGTTGTTTGTAATGAAAGCTCATCCGACATTGTTGGATAGGGTAAAGGAAGTATAGGAGAAAGATGAAGAATGTGAGAAGATCAGAAAAAGGATCACAGAAAATAAGGAAGAGAAATTTCGAATAGATAAAGATGGTATTTTGAGATTTGAAGAAAGAGTATGGGTACCAGCGGTAACCGAGCTAAGGGAAGAAATTTTGTACGAGACACACAATACGATGTATTCCGTTCACCCGGGAGGCACGAAGATGTACCGAGATTTGAGGCAACATTTTTGGTGGCCCAATTTGAAACGGGAGGTTGCAAAGTGCGTCAGTAGATGTTTGACTTGCCAACGCGTTAAAGAAAAGCATCAACGGCCGAGTGGTTTACTACAACCGTTAGAAATACCAGAGTGGAAATGGGAGCATATTACGATGGACTTCGTGGTAGGACTTTCAGTTACGCAGAAAGGTTATGATGCCATTTGGGTTATTGTGGATCGACTTACGAAGACCGCACATTCTCTACCAATCAAGATCCGCTACAGTTTGAATCAGTTAGCAAGCCTATACGTAAAGGAGATTATTTCACGACATGGAGTGCCGGTGTCAATTGTCTCTGATCGAGATCCGCGCTTCACGTCAAATTTTTGAAAGAGTTTGCAAGAGAGAATGGGAACACAGTTGAGGTTGAGTACTGCTTATCATCCTCAGACAGATGGACAAAGTGAGCGAACTATACAAACGCTAGAGGACATGCTTAGAACTTGCGTGATGGATTTCAAGGGAAATTGGGACGACCACCTACCCTTAGCTGAATTTGCGTATAATAATAGTTACCATGCGAGTATCGGCATGCCACCGTACGAAGCTCTTTACGGAAGAAAGTGTAGAACGCCACTATATTGGGATGAAGTCGGAGAGCGACAAATACTCGGACCAGAGTTAGTTCAACAAACTGCCGACGTGGTGACGGTGATAAGAGCCAGACTAGTAGCAGCTCAAGATTGTCAGAAAAAGTACGCAAATTTGCATCGACAGGACCGAGACTTCAAAGTTGGTAGTTTCGTATTCTTGAAAGTGTCCCCATGGAAGGGAAAGATCCGTTTCGGCAAGAAAGGAAAGTTGAGTCCAAGATTCATAAGATCGTTCAAGATACTGAAGCGAGTGGGCGAAGTGGCATACAAAGTTGCGTTACCACGCGAGTTGGAGCACATCCACAACGTGTTCCATATTTTTGTTTTGCGACCGTACAAGGCCGACTATAAGCACGTGATTTCTTACAAGCCCATTCAAGTGGAGAAGAACTTGGCGTATGAAGAAATTCCTGTCCAGATATTAGATAGGAAAGAACAAATCTTAAGAAATAAAATTATACCTTCTGTAAAAATACTTTGGCGTAACCACGATGTTGAGGAGGCAACGTGGGAGTTAGAAGATAGGATGATGAGGGACTATCCCCATCTATTTGTGTAACCTTGTAGCAATTCTGGGACGAAATTTTTTTAAGGGGGGGAGGATGTAATACCCGAGATTTTCCTAATATTATTAAATAAATATATTAATGAAAATGAATATTTATTCGTATATAAATGATTTTTGTGTTAAAAGATGAGTTAACTTAATTATGTTAAATTGAATAATTATAATAATTGAGAAAAATGTGGAGTTTATAATAAACTCGTGAAAGCCTTGTGTGGCATAGTGATGAGGAATATTAGTGATGATATTAATTGACGAAGGACTTATTAAGTGAATAATTAATTAATTGTTAATTGTTGCTAATTGTTATCGTAGAATATTAATTAATTCCTATAGAATATTAATGATAATTAATTGATGATGTGGGGATTATTATTATTGTAAATAATATAATAATAATGTGCAATGTGTTCATAAATATAATAAGATCTATATTCATATAATAATTAATCCTATGATTATTAATTAAATGTTATTAATAATTACGAGAAATAGATTAATTAATATTATTATTAATTAATTGATAAAATGAATAAATTATTTATTTGACATTATGAATAATAAAATAAATAAGTAAGGTTGTATTGATTGTTGATTGTTATGTGCAAGTATGCAATAATTGATAATATAAGGTATATGAAATACAACTATATTATATAGTGTAGAGAGACACTTAAGTGTGACCATACATGTATATATAAACTATAGTGCAATGTGATTATACTACACATAGAAACCATATATTATATGAAGCATAATGTGATTATATTATATAATAAACTATATAGTAAAGTTATTGAATTATGAGAGTTACATGAAATGCCTATGTAACAATGTGAATATACATTAAAGTGAGACATCATGAGTATGTGGTAGATAATTTGATAATACTTAACTATCTTATGTTATCTTCATTAATTATGAAACAATGTGAAACCAATGTACATGGGTTAAATGATAAGAGTACATATATAATCCCTAAACCTTCTACTTATAGTAATGTTATGTATTGGAATTACATGTGGAAACCAAAAGGAGAACTAAAAAGAACTGCATTGAACTAAATAAACATATTGCTGGAAGATTTAAACTCATCAGTTACATCATACTACATAAACAGTGGCCTAAGGCTAAATCACGTAACTTCCAAGTTTATATCAGTGGCTAAGCATAGGTGATGATTGCAAAGCCAATGGCTATGGGGATGGCTGGTTGGGGGGGTTGATAAACCACTCCCAATTAGCCAATGTTTTCTTCCATTATACCATAGACTCCAACCTCAGTACAATGCAAATGTCCAGTCCAAGTTTCCTTTATAAATAGAAGCTCCATTTTCAGTTTTTGTGTTGCTTGCAATTGTTTGATAAATTCTAAGTTTGAAAGTTCTAAGTTGCTGAGAAATTGTAGAAGCATATTCAGTGTGTGAGGAGTCCAATTAACATATAGCAGAGGTATAATCCCTCTTCCTTTGTTTTTCATTTTCATTTTTTGTTTCTAAAATTTCTGTTTCAATTCTTGAATTTAGTTGGAGTTCATGAAATTGGGAATCGATAAATGGAGATTGATTATTATATAAGCACATATATATATATATATATATATATATATGTTAGTAAGTTAAAGAGGTTAGTCTAATAGCATATGGGTATGTCAAAATCGATGAAATGGGAAGTTTGGGGTCGGTTTTGGCTGCAGCATGAACTGCAGGAACTGAGTCTGCATCGCGGCGCCGCAGCGCCGATGCGCAGCGTTATCTGCTCGCTGCAGCGCCACAGTGCCTCAGTCCCAGCGTCCCCATGCCGCAGCGCCAATCCCAGGCATTATATCCGCGCCGCAGTGCCTCCAGCACCGCTGTGTAGACAGGCCCATAAATGCCTATCTGTTTGCCCTGTCCGAGAGCAGTGAAATTATAACTCATACTAAGTAAATGTAACATGATTTATATAGTCCCTCTTGTGCAATACATGTTTTCATAATTTAATTAACATACAAAGAGAACTCATGATTTTGAAAACAACCCTTGACGAAGCATGTGTTATTTAAGTCCGAACTTGCTAGCATATGCTCGTAACTTAACTAGGTGTGGGATATGATTTGAAATTGTCTATATGAACTAGATTTCTTTGGCTTAGTTTAAAATGAATGTTAAAGACTAACTCGGATATGTTTGCAAACTAAGTTTCATACACGTTGCATGGATGTATTTTGAACTTATAGGGTTGCATGCTAGTATTCTTTATGTCGCTACGCATAATCTATATGAACACTCACATAGTTGGACACGACGTAAACTATTCAAGTATGATTTTCTAAGACAATTATAAGTAAGGACTATAGTTGATTATTAAACTATGTGGTTTGTTAATAAATAGTTATACGATTTGATTGTGTAGCTAAGATAGAACTTGATGTATGTGCTTAATTTACATGTCAAGTATATGAATCCGATGTGTGTATATATATATATATATATATATATATACGTTAATAGGATAACATAATTCTTTGAAGCAATATTAGGCTTTACGTGGATAAACTACGCTTAAGGCAAGTATCCTAACCGGCGCATTTACTTTATGCAAGGAAATCTATGATTATGCAAGTTTCCTAACTTACACTCATTTATAGTGCAAGTATCCTAACCGACGCATTTACTTTATGCAAGGAAATCTATGATTGTGCAAGTTTCCTAACTTACACTCATTTATAGTACAAGTATCCTAACCGACACATTTACTTTATGCAAGGAAATCTATGATTGTGCAAGTTTCCTAACTTACACTCATTTATAGTGCAAGTATCCTAACCGACGCATTTACTTTATGCAAAGAAATCTATGATTGTGCAAGTTTCCTGACTTACACTCATTTATAGTGCAAGTATCCTAACCCTTGTATTACCTTATTCAACGAATATTGTAAGTGAGAATCTAAACTTTATCTCTTTGAATGCAAGTTGTCTTACTCGTTCATTTGAGCCAGTATGTTTAAACTCTTGTGAAAGCTATTATTCATGTTGAACTTGGTATTATTCTTGAATATTGTGAAAGTGTCTATGCCACTTGATTCGGCTAGACTATATGCATATTTATAGAACTGTCCAAACCTTTTTATCTGTGCGAAAATCTTAAAAGCTGAGTCGAACAACCCTTATGGTAAGGGGAGTGTTTATTGTTGGAAGCCCCAACACACGCATGAATATTACTGTGGTTATGCATAACATAGAGTATTGTAGACTGATCATCTATTATACTTGTTTCTTTTGGGTTATCAGTTTAATATTGGTAATTCTAGTAGATGTTCAATAGTCCTTAGTGACTGCTCAATATAAATTGTTTTATCCAGTTGGACATGTTGATAGCCTTTGAATTCATATATATCTGTTGATCTAAATTGAATTATTATTTCATATTCCAAATATGTGATTCGAGAATTGTTGATATTTGTTGTTCCTGATATTATTCTGAAACTCTGAACTATCTTAGAGATTATACTTTGATATTTCAAACTCGTGATATAATACTCATTACCCTTGTTGTATATTACTTGCTAGGCAATTTGTGCTCATTCTTGCTTATTTTAAATCCATTCAGTTAAGGCGGAACATGGAAGTGTCTCTGGAAAAGACAAGGGCAAGGGCAAGGCTACCGACTAGCTTGTTCCTTTATGTTTCAAATTGTTATGTTGTATTAAGACTGTCTTCAGACTATGTTTAAGCTTAAGTAGGATTATGTAATAAGTCTTTATTCGATATCATTATGTAATCTATTAAGTACTGTAGGTTGCGAGACTTTGGGGAATAATTATAATAAATCATTGTATATTATTCTAAATTAGATCTTCTGCTGTGAATATGTGATTTTAGTTATTATTGTATTACCATGAGCACGTGACGAACCGAATTCGAGTGACCAAGTGGCGGTCCCGAATTTGGGGGCGTCACACTACTAGTATGGAAGAAGATGATGCAGTTGAGGGGGAGCTGCTAAGAGCAAAAGAGTCAGAGAATGCACAAGTTGAGGGGGAGCAACTAGTCTCCTCAGGCAATAAAGAAACTGTAGTGTATGCTGATACTGTGATGGTGGACGTTTAAGATGATGTGTTAGAAGATGTGGTGGAAAATCTGGATGAAGTAATGCTAAATCAGTTTCCAGTCACAGAGTCCCAAAACTCTGTGACTGATGAACCAAATAACCAACTCATCTTCATCGAGCGACCCGTTAACCATCCAATAATGATTGAGCACATCACACGAGTTGTCAAGGAAATGCTTGCAAACTCAATCAGTGAAACACCATCCCTAGATGACACAAACATATACATCTGAGCTAAACACTACGACTATCCAGCAAACTCCTAACCCTCTAACCCAAGCAGACATTCCATCATCCTCCAACAATGAATACTTTGACATAACTCTTGCTCTCGCAAGTTTGTCAAAGAGAGATGAACACACTACAGCTACTCCTCCTCCTCCAGAAACACAACAAATTCTAGATCAATTGGCTCTCATGTCAACCAAGGAGGAGCTGTCTGCAACATTGAATCAAATAGGGTTAGAGTATGAAAAGATCCTTGAAGAACACTCCCTTGCACTTCACTATAGATTCGACAACATCCTCGACTCGTTCCAAACTCTGGCAGGACAATTGGGAACTGAACTGTCCAAATCGTTGAGGGAGATTTTTAGAGAAATGGCTACAAGTCTCAAGGCAAGGAATGCTATTCATTTTGCAGAAGCAAAGAAGCAGAAAGAAGCCATTATACTGATGCAGAAGAATCAGCAAACTCAAAATGAGCTGATGGCAGAATAGATTTCAGCACTGCATATCGCTTTGAACCAATTCCAAGAATGCAGTGCTGCTCAAATCTCCCAGAAAAATGATGCCGTGAAAATGCTTCAGCAACAAATAAGTTACTGAACAAACCAGTGACATTTCTCAACAGAGAACTCAAATGCATGCCCTGGTAGACGGAGTCAGACGGCTCTCAAACGATATTCGAACCCTTGATGATGACATAAAGGGGGAGAAGATTGGGCAAGGAGATAAAGGCAGAGGTGGGAAAAGAGATAAAGGCAGAGGTGGAAGACCAAGGCAGACGCACATTCAACCACCACCTCTGCAGCAGGAAAGGCAAAGGTAAACTCGTACTGGTCAATCGTCGGGTGGCAACTCCAGGAGTCCAAATATTCAAACTCCACGATCTGATCAGTATCTGCAGCAGCCTTCAGTGGGAATACCTCTTCAAAAACATCAAGGTCAAGCCTCTAGCTCACAAGGCATGACTTCTGCACAGTCCAGATATGAGCTAGAAGACATTGAATGGAGAGATGAGCAAACCAGAAGGATGAGAGTTGCTGAGTCTTCAAGGAGCAAGAGACAAAAAAATAGAGATAAGCCTAAACTTAATTTTGTATTGATGTTTTTATACTTGAATGTAAGATCTCTTCAAACATCAATAAATTCATGCTTATTCTCTAGAAATTTCAGTTGCTCACTGAAACACTAAGCCATATTTACTTTCTAACATTATGCATTTAGAAAAATGATGCTATGATCTAAATCTCCTTGATTATATCAACAACAAACAGGGGGAGATTGTTGGGAATTGCATATTCAGATTTGATATTAAAAGTAAATATAAATGCTTAAGTGTACAGTCCTTAAGAGAATCATTGTACAAGGACTTAGAAGATAGATAAAACATGTTAGGTTGATCTAAGCTTTAACGTTTATCATTTATGTAAATAAATGTATAGAAGAAAAGATCAAACTTGTTAGGTTGATCTATTTGATCTGTAAAAGTTAAAGTCTTGACAGAATCGCAGTCTATCAAAGACAGCATTTGAAAGACAAGGCAGAATCATGGAGCTTAAATGAAGAGATTCGAAATCGTAGCCTGTCGAAGGGATTCAAGTCTGTAGAAGACAAGGCAAAACTCATGGAGCTTGAACGTCCATATAAGAATCGTAGTCTGCCAAGAGATTCAAGCCTACAGAAGTTAAGGTAGAAAACGTGGATCTTAAGTGAAGATATTCAAAATAGGAGTCTGCCGAAGAATCAAGTCTGCAGAGGCCAAGACAAGAAATGTCGAGCTCAAGTGAAAGCATCAAAGAATCGTAGTCTGCCTTAGAAGCCACACTGAGAGTTATAAAGTTGAAAAGCATCTGCCGAGCCAAGTTAGGAATCGCAGAGTGTTATCAGAAGTGTGAAGTCTGCAAGAAAAGCAAGCAAGGAATCATAGTCTACCGAGATCTTAAGAGAAATTGTAGTGTGCTCTACGAAGAAGTCTGAATCATGCTGTGCAAAGCCAACACACAACGATTATGTCACAATGACCATAATCGTAGTGTTCCTCCAGTCAACATCAAAGATTGAAGATCTGATGAAGGGAGGAAGAGAAATAAATGAAGAAAGGCTTATAGCCGTTGACAAAGTGATAGTCCCAATACTTCTATATCCATCCTTAGTCCAAATTGAAGAAGCGTATTGAAGAAGCTAAGGATAGAACTAAAGCAGCCTGCAGAAGATACCTTTTCAGGTGTTAGGTGAAAGATACAGTCTGCTGTGTCAGTAGGCCAGGCGGCAGAGCAGCAGAAAAGCAGGACGTCAACATCACTGCATAAAAAACGTCTGAAGCATTAAATGAAGCAACGGGAGCATTCAAAACGGCTATTTTTGAATAGCTTTTTTATAAGGAAATCAGACAAGGATTCAAACTAAGTAAGCAAGACACATAAAGAAAGAATACACTGAAAAAAGCTCAAGAACATTCAACGAGCAACACTACGATACTGAAGAAAGATTGCTTCGCTACTCAGTCCTTTGAAAGACAAAAGCTGAATTGCAACTGAGTAGCATACGTCAAACTATCAACTGCCTATCCAACTGAGGTACCAAGTCAGAGGACTTGAAGAAGTTCAGAAGTGAACTAAGTGAAGATCCAAGTTAAAGGACTTGAAGAGTTCAGAAGTGAACTACGAGCAGATCCAAGTCAAAGGACTTGAAGAGTTCAAAAGTGAACTAAGTGAAGTTCCAGGGCTGCTGGCCTTGAAGGGATCTAAGTGATCCAGTTGTAAAAAGATATCCTTAGTGGATTTTCTACTCGTGGAGTAGAAGAGTGGATTAGGAGTCGCATTGGCACTGAACCACTTAAAACCCTGTGTCTCATTGTCTCTCATTAACTGCTATAACTTCTATATCTATTATAACTACTATAACTGTTTATCTCGCCTTAACTTCATTATCTTGAAGGGGAACAAAACATATATTCCACTGCAGTCAGCATCACCAATACTAACTATGTTTTTTAAACAAATTTTTTTAAAATATCTATTCAACCCCCCCCCCCCTTCTAGATAACTAACGTGCTTTTGGGAACTAACAAACTGTATATATATTAACTTTTCAATTCTGTCAAGCCCGGATGTCAAATCCGCAGCAGTTTACTGCTTTTATATACAAATATGCATATATAAGCAGTCTTCACCACACTGGGTTATCTTCCCAGTCTTGGTTTGATTACTTTTCTGTATATTTACATTCTAGTTCGTCCTGGATTATTCTGTGGCCTTTTTACTATTTTATATATATCTGCAACATTCACCACACTTGGTTATCTTCTCAATCTTGGTTGACTACTTTTCTGTCAATATTTAACTATATATATTTTAATTCCAGTCCGGGCATAGGCGTGAAAACCCCTCGCCCTTTTTACTGTTTTATATATATTTCATTTTTGTCAAGCCTGGATCATTCCGTGGCTTTTATACAGCTTTTATAAATATATATATACATATATATATATATATATATATATATTTCAATTCTAGTCCGGGCACCGGCGTGAAAACCCATCTCCCTTTACAGCTTTTGTACATATCTAATCATATATATATTGCTTTACTTATTTTTATTAAATTGTTGATTTAAATATTTATTTGATATGAATCGACACTGATATTTCTGCGGGCGAACTAGATTTATTTAAATCTCGCCAACTCTAGCTTTCAAAAGGTTCAAAATAAGTCCAGACGAAACCGGGAAGCTAGAATGGCTGAGATTTATTTAAATCTAGTATTTTTTTTTCTAGTTTCAATTATAAAAGCTACATCGCGGCCCTTAGATCGCTATCTAGTGGGAACGAGATGCTTTGGCCATATGAGAACCGGGATTTACTGATGAATCCTTGGTTCTGGCGATGTTATATATTTCTGTACAAATTTGAGTTGTGCAGGTTTATCGGCCTCCCTATGTGAGCCTAGGAATCGTGGGATTAGTGATCAAACTGATCAGAATCTGATTCCCACAATGGACAAACTCCAGTTTACAAATGTACCCCTGCCAGTTTTTCTGTAAAAATGTACATACAAAAGACCTTAAAACGGTTATCCGGATTTAAGGTCTCAACATAGTGAAAATATGGTTTGTCGTGTCAGAGTCCCTCCGATGGCTATCATGCCCATGAGGAGATCGACACTTGTATAGATGTTGTGGTCGAGGATGCTTCGCAACCCGACAATCACCATTCAAATTGAGCCTTAAGGCTGAAAAGATAAAACTAAAGTATCAATATGCTTCAATTCCTATGTTAGCGCAAGGGTTTAAAACCTTCTTTCAAAACATCATTTCAATAATCTTTTCGAAAAAAGAAGCTTTTGCAAATCAAATCAAACACTTTTGCAAATCAAATCAAAGACTTTTTGCAAATCAAACCCTTCGTATATAGGTTCAACGATGCATAGACATGCTTTCAATCAAACATAGGCCCAATTACTTCCAGCATTCACACACACTTCAAATTTAAAAGGGAAATATTAAAAAGATGTGGTACCGTATTTACACGGGAGTTGTGGGGTGCCTAACACCTTCCTCACACTTAACCAAGCCCCCAAACTCAAAACTTCAGTTTCAAAAGATCAAGTTTCGACAGTGTCCAGCAATTGGGCCTCTTTTCAAACAAAACTCGGTTGAGTCGGTACAACCATTTCAAATCTACCAACTGGGGACTCTGTAAAACGTTCAATCGTCTACATGATACATGTTGGCCTTTTCCTAAAAAACCCTTCAAAACCTTTTTCGCAATAAAAAGAGTAAGGGTAGAGATAACTTAGGAATAGAGAAAGATCAGGGTTGTGACCCGACCAACGGATTTTTCCCCGACGTCGACAGGTGGCGACTCCGCTGGGGACAGTAGAGGGCTTAGGCCGCGTTCAAATCTTTTCAAAAATTTCCCTTTCAAAACTACGTATGTGTGAATGCTGCGTCTTTACAATGAATGAATGCGTGAATGCTGCATATTTACATTGAATGAATGTGAATGAATGCTTTCCTGTTTTTTTAGTGCTTCGCACCTATATTAGTGCTTCGCACCAATGTCATCATATGGATACGGTGAGACGCGAGGTATGTGAATGTATGTTGTGTGATTCTTCCTTCGGGAGGCAAACCAATCGGTGATAAGTAATGTCTCTGGGGATGGCTAAGTCTTTGGGGCTCATAAAAATGCACCACCTGGATTCGCTCCATTTGAAAGATTGGATTAATTTCCCCTCTCGTAGATTGCAATGATCTGGGGACCTTTATGCCAAAAAGCAGCAAGAGTAGCCTAAGATAGGTCAGTCTCTGATTAACCAAATCAGATGGGAAACTTCTTCATGCCTTCCTCTTTCAAATTCAATGTCAAGCTTTCAATTCCAAATGTAAATGAGCACAATGTAAATATCATAATAAAAATTTACATTCCTTGTCATATACATCCTGTCATGTTATCCTGTCATCAAAACAACTGACCTCTGTTTTGCAGGATAAGATTAAAAAACCATAAAAACACATCATGGCATGCATCCTACCCCTACCTACCTCAGGAAATTGACATGCCTACGATTTGTTGTAGGTGAAAAATTGGTCCTGTCACTAGATCTAAGTCTAAGAAAGCACTAAGTCCACCCACGGACATGACTACAAGTGCTCAGCCAAAATCCACCCCTGTCTCTAGGGAAGAGTTTGAAGGACTAAAGAATCAGATAGCTGAATTGGCCAGTTTCCTGAGAGAACAAAGCAAGGCTCTTAAAGGGAAGCAAGCCAAAACTCACACAGAACCGGGAACACCTGGTGGTAGTGGTGGCAGTCAAGAGACCAAAAAAGCCGAGACTCAGATTCTTGGACCACAAAACCAGGACACAACCAACAAAACCCCTGAAATCACCACCCTCAACAAAGAACAGGAAGCTGGTGACATTCTGAAGAAAGTACAGCAGATAGAAGAAACCATCCGGTCTATCAAAGGGACTGGGGCCTTTGGCAGTGTCAATTATTCAGACCTCTGTATCTTCCCCGAGCCTCGTTATCCCGAAAAATTTAGAACTCCTGATTTTGAGAAATATGATGGATTGGGAGACCCTTATACCCACCTGAAGGTATTCATTGGAGAACTCAAATTCTATGCAAAGGACGAGAAACTTCGAATGCAGTTATTCCAGAAAAGTTTAACTGGTGAGGTCAGAGCCTGGTATGCCCGTCTAGACAACTCTAAGATTCACAGTTGGGAATAACTGGCACATATTTTCCTCAGTCAATATAGCTTCCAATCTCAGCTGGCTCCAAACAGATACCAGATAACCAAAATCAAGAAACAAAGTTCTGAGTCATTTAGAGACTATGCTCAACGGTGGAGGCGGGACGCAGCACAAGTCATTCCACCTATGTATAAGAATAAGATAGTCATGACCGTCATCGATATTCAAGAAGCTCCATATTATGAGAGGGTCCTAGCAGGCATAGGAAAACCATTCTCTGAAAATGATCAAACATGGCGAGATGGCAGAAATGGGGTTCAAGTCCGGGAAGATAAAGGACCTAACCGCCCTCGAAGTTGTTGCTGAACATATCCAGTCTAGAAATTATGGGAGTAATCCCCGGAGGGTACACAAAAAGAAAGATGAAGAAGTGTCCTTAGTGTTACAAGGACAGAATCAAAGAGGCGAGTCAAACAGTATGCCCATTCAAAGGAGGAACTATACCCATTTCCAAGCTTCAGCATAGCCTTCAAACCCTCTATTTCAGAAAAATATGGAGGTCAGGCGTCGAAGAACTTTCACCCCTCTAAAGGATTCACTCGAGAATGTGCTAAAACTGTTAACGGCACAGAAGAAGATTGTCCAACTCCTTCCACCAACCAACGCTGGTGGACGAAATTTCGTCCCAAGCAAGAAGTGTGCTTACCATTATGGATCCCCAGGCAATGACACTCAAGACTGTTGGTCTCTCAAGCATAAAATCCAAGACTTGATTGACAATGGAGAGATTAGTGGTGACCAAACCAGAACAACCACACGTACAAGATAATCCCCTCCCTCAGCAGAAAGAGGAGAGTGTCAATATGATCAGTACAAAAAATGGAGGAGGATCCAAATACCTCCGATATGTCGGAGAATCAACTCAATCCAGCAACAACAGCCCAAACAGTTGGGAAGTCTCAGAAAGGCAATTCCTGATAGAACAAGAGATAAGGTCTATCAAGGAACAAATTAAATAGTTAGCAGAACTGATTGTATACCAACTTCAGATCACAAGACAGATGATGAACTAGGCCAACCAGTCTGATGTCGATCGTCCTCCCACACCAAAGATCAATCCCATCTCCAGGAGGGATCACTACCGATCTCATGAGCATGAACCATGGGCCGAAAAGATGGTTAAAGATGAGAATTGCTGAGATGATGGGAAATTCTTATTTCAAAGTAATTTCACTAACCTGAACCAACCAATGGAGGAAATCCTCTAGATGTTAATCAACGAGGGAATGGTTGCAGATTTATTACCACCATTAAACCCGCGATCTAGGAAATTCAAGCTTGACCAAATCTGTCAGTACCACTCCAATGCACCCGGTCATGATATTGAAGATTGTTGGGCACTTCGTAACTTGATTCAGAATATAATTGAAAATGGTGACTTGATAAGAGGGAATCGGGATTATGGCCTCCCAGATGAAGACACTCTCTTTATCCCTACTGCATGGAATCAGGATACAGTGGCTGTCATTTCCTGTGATAAGGAGTCATCTCTCACACCCTTAGTTGCCAGGGAAAGGGGTCAAAGAAACACAAAATCCTATGAAGGTGGCCGCACCCGAGCCTTTAATCTTGACCTTTAGACCTCAGTATCCAGGTATTAGTCTGAAGAGGGTCCCATGGAACTATGGGAATGATGAAGGTTCCACTTCAAACAACATTGCCATCGTACCAAAGGATAATCCCTTATACCTGCCTCAGCGGGTGATCAAAGTAGTCATCAAAGCCAAATAAAAGGTGACCGATGAGAAAATTGAAGAGTTCCTCAACAAAATGGGACACAATGTCATCAAAATAGTGCGAAGCTTGAAAGATGCACCCAAGAAAATGTCCATCCTAAACTTGGTCTTATCATCGATGGATCATCGCAATATTCTGGTGAGAGTACTAGAAGAAGCCCATCTGCCAAAGATAGTGGATGCCAAGAAATTTTGTCCCATGGTAGGACACATTTTCAACAGCAATGTGATATCTTTCACTGACGATGATATCCCTGCAGAAGGGACAGGCCATCGTAAGTCCCTATATATAGCTGTAATGTCATCCATTTATGTGATCGGAGGTGTGCTCATAGACGGAGGATCATCCCTCAACATCTGTCCCTACGATACCTTGGAGAGAATGAAGATCAACCCAAACCGGATCAAAACCAGTCATGTGGTCATCAGGGCTTTTGATGGTTCTTGCCGACAAGCTATGGGAGAAATAGAGCTTCCTCTGAAGATTGGTCCGCACACTTTTTATGTGTCCTTTCAGGTGCTCAACAACGCCACTGGATATAACTTGTTGCTGGGCAGGCCATGGATCCACATGGCAGGGGCAGTGCTATCAACCCTCCATTAACAACTCAAATACATTATCAACGGCAACGTAATCACGGTCAATAAAGAAGCAGAATACCTTGTCTGCCTACAGGGAGACATGCCGGTGATCAGCCTTGATGCAGGGATTGAACCTGTAAGTTTTCAAGCCCTAGAAGTGAATGATACTCAATATCTACCTATCGGAGCACCAGCCTTGAAGCCTAAAGTCTCCCCTGAAGTGATGACAGTGGGCCAGGAAATGGTATCTTTGGGCTTCCAACCTGGAAAAGGGTTAGGGAAGAATCAAAAAGGTATCAAGAGTCCAGTACAAATCCCGAGTCAGACTGGGAGAGCCGGATTGGGATATTCATCAGGGTCAAATCGCAAGAACCCACACAAGCATCCTAAGGCTTGTGCTTCCACAATTTTGCTGCCAAACCTTACGTGGGTCGGATGGGTGAAACCCATAAGGAAAATCTCAGCTGTGGTATCAACCATGTTATTTCCTCCCATTATACTAGCAACTGAGAGAATAACTCCCAGATCCGAGGTGTATAGCAAAAAGGGAAAAGAAAAGATCCTATACGAAGGACGAGACCCATTTGCTAACATGCGTGTTATCATAAACTACGAGGGTATGAATGATGAGATCCCAAAAAGCGACGACGAGGATCAGATTCAAATTCTTCACATCAAGAAAGGAAAAGGGGGCAATTCAAAGAAAAGCCCTGGCCCTATTGTAAAGGATGTCTCAGTCATTATCCGAGACAAGGCAGACGAGCACAGTTCCTTGATCCACCCTGTTCGTGAGGATCTAACCCTGGATAATTGGAGTAGTGTCCCTTACCTCAGTTAAAAAGGGACTCAAGCATTGGATGTGTTTGTCTCTGCTGATGAGATGCCAACCTGTCAAAATGACTACAACTTTGATGTAGAACTGAACTTTGACTTGATGGATATTGATAAAGAGGAGGAAGATGACTATGAGGTTCCCGAGGAGATCAAAGAATGGGTCAAAGACAAACCCAAACCAAACCTCGACCAAACCACCACTATTAACATAGGAACCTCTGAAAACATCAAAGAAATCCAGATAGGCATAGACCTTACATCAGATCAAAAAGCTGACCTGATCGAACTTCTAACACAGTTCCAGGATGTGTTTGCGTAGATTACTGGGATTTGAACAAAGCCTGCCTCAAGGACAATTTCCCAGTACCTTTCATCCACATCCTAATCGACAATACGGCGTAGTAGGGCATGTATTTCTTCGTAGATTGCTTTGCTGGTTACCATCAGATCATGGTTGTTGAGGAGGACCGGGAGAAAATAGCTTTCATCATTCCTTGGGGAACCTTCTGCTATAGGTGACTATCCTTTGGCCTCATCAATGCCGGAGCCACGTATCAGCGAGCTATGATTGCCCTATTTCATGACATGATGCACAAAGAGATAGAGGTTTATGTGGATGACATCATCATCAAATCCCGGAGGGAGGATGATCATATTGACTATCTCAGGAAGCTATTCAACAGGTTGCATAAGTACAACCTCAACCTAAATCCCGCTAAATGTGCTTTTGGTGTCAAAGCAGGCCAGCTGTTAGGATTCTTGGTGAGTAATCGAGGCATCGAGCTAGACCCTGCCAAGATCAAAGCCATCACTGAGATGCCAGTACCTCGAACAGAGAAAGAGATATGTGGGTTTTTGGGGAGAATCAACTTCATAAGCCGATTAATTTCCCAGCTCACAACAACCTTTGAACCTATCTTCAAGCTACTAAGGAAGAATTTCTCCACCAAATGGAATGAGGATTGTAAAAAAGCCTTCCTTGCTGTCAAAAAGTAGCTGATCAAAGCACCAGTCTGGGTACCTCCGAGGGATGGAGTTCCCTTGTTCATGTACCTGTCCGTCAATGCCAATGCAATGGGCTGCATGCTAGGACAGAAGGATGATAGTAGCCAAAAGAGAGCCATCTACTACATCAGTAAAAGATTCAGCAGTGGTGAACAGAAGTACACCCTGATCGAGAAGACATGATGTGCGTTAATATGGGCCGCCATAAGGTTGCAACACTATTTGTATGGGCACACGACCTACCTCATATCCCGCATGGATCTCCTGAAGTACGTATTCAACAAGCTAATGCTAAATTGTCGACTGTCCAAATGGTTGTTGATCCTATAATAGTTCGACATTGTCTACGTGACTCAGAAGTCAATCAAGGGTCAAGGCATTGCAGATCAATTAGCTGAAGCACCTGCATGAGGGTTCGAGCCCCTGGAGACCTATTTCCTAGATGATGGGATTATAACAACTCAACAACTCCATCAAGAGAATACAGTCCAACCATGGAAAATATATTTTGATGGAGTAGTAAACATGGAAGGTGCCAGAGCTGGGGCAGTCCTTATCTATGGTATAGGAGAACAATATCTTGTGGCTACCAAACTTCAATTTGGCAACACCAACAAAATAGCCGAGTATGAAGGCTGCATAATGGGGTTGAAATTAGCCCAATCCATGGGTATCAAACACCTACTGGTCTTTAGAGACTCTGAATTGGTCATCAGACAAACCACTGGGGCATATCACACCAAAGAACTACATTTGCTGCCCTATCATCGGCAGGTCGCCAAAATATCACTGGAGTTTGAAGACATAACCTTCAGCCATATTCCTTGGGGTGGGAATGACTTCGCTGATGCATTGGCGACGTTGGCTTCCTTGATCCACATATCCTATAGGAATGGGATTCCCTGAATTAAATTCACACGTCAGAAAGCCCCGACATACGGGAATTACATTAGAGACATATGAGATGAAATACCTCCTGTCAATCAGCCTTGGTATCAAGACATCAAGGAATATCTTCGAGATGGATCTACACCCGCTGAGGCAAGCCAATCCGAACGAAAGCGGATTCACAAAATGGCTATGAAGTTCTATCTGAGAGGAGATGCACTCTATAAAAGAGATGCTGGAATAGGCCTGTTAAGATGCCTTGATAAAGAGCAAGCCCAGAGATTGATGGATGAAATCCATGGTGGAGTCTGTGGTCCACACATGAGCGGTCATCTGCTGGCCAAGAAGATATTAAGAACATGACATTATTAGATCTCGCTCAAAGCTGACTGTGATGATCACGTCAGGAGATGCTTTCAATGCCAAGTACATAGAAATGCCATACATGCTCCTCCGAATGAGCTACACAACATGAATTCACCATGGCCTTTCTCTCTGTGGGGAATAGATGTGATAGGCCCAGTGGAACCCAAAGCCAGCAATGGTCATCGATTCATCTTCACCATGATCGATTACTTCACCAAATGGATTGAAGCGGCCTCTTTTCCCAAAGTTACCAAAGAGGTCATCATTGGTTTCATCAGAAATAATGTCGTTTGTCGATATGGACAACCGGAGGTGATCATATCAGACAACGCCAAGAACCTGAAAAATCAAATGATGAAAGAACTGTTCAGTAAGTTCCACATCAAGTATCTCAATTCCGTCATCTATCGGCCCAAGATGAATTGTGATGTCGAAGCGGCCAATAAGAACATCAAGAAGATTATGCAGAAAATGTCCGCCAATCCCAAAGAATGGCCGGACCTGCTGCCTCTAACCCTTTTAGCATACAGGACGTCAATGCGCATTTCTACTGGGGCTACCCCCTATTCATTGGTCTATGGCATGGAAGCAGTCCTTACCATAGAAGTAGAAATGGAGTCCCTAAGAGTTTTAATAGATGCTCAGATGGGCAAAGATCAGTGGTTGCAAGATAGGTACCATCAACTGTCCCTGATAGATGAAAAGAGGGCTACAGCCATTTTCTACGGACAGTTATATTAGAAAATAATTGCTCGATCCTACAACAAGAAAGTCTGAATACGGCAATTCAAAGAAAACGACTTGGTGCTGAAGAAAGTTTTGGCCAATCAAGATGAAGCTAAAGGAAAGTTCGCCCCTAATTGGAAAGGCCCTTTCATTGTTAAGGAGGTGTTGACGGGAGGAGCTATCAGATTATAAGAAATGGACGGGATCGAATTTCCCCAACTCATTAACTCAGACACCATAAAAAGTACTATCTAAAATGCATGCATACCCGCATCCGGGTCCTACAAATCAAATCAGGATCGGCTTTCACTAGAAGCCGAAACTAGGAATGACCTGATCTCCCTCCACCCGGGAGTACATAGGCAGCCATTTCTGGTGTAGTCAAACCAAATGAAAACTCAAAACTCATCAAACCAAACTCAAAACCCAAGATAAATACTTTTCAAACCTCTCTCATACAAAACTGGAACTACGAATGACTTGATCTCCCTCCACCTGGGAGTACGTAGGCAGCCATTTACGGTGCGGTTTGACCTTTAAGAAAAAATAAAAAACCAAATAAAAACTAGTCCCAAGACACCAAAACCATATAAAAGCTAAGGCCTATCAAGCTACCCTGATCAACAGGCCCATATGAGATACTCTCTGACATTTCAACTATCAGTCCATCAAGGAGAAGCTCAAGATACATCAACAATAGCAAGTCATGAAAGAAGTGGTAATCACTCAGCAATGACCATATATATCCAAATAGGGAAGTGGATCAAAAATATATTTCTTTGATATATAACATTGTTTGATATATACATAGTGTCCTGTATATGACAAAAATGGCTGATCTAGTATGTATAGGAAAAATAAAGCTAGTCTGTGCCAAGGATAAGCGGGCCAGCAATGCCAACATGGCATCTCTCTCTGAAGATGGAGGAGCAGCTACAAGTGCAATACCCTCAGCCTCCATACGGCTCAAAACCTCCACAGTCATCTGCAGTGTGGCACTGTGATCATCAATGTATGCACTCATCTCGACAACCAGACCATGAGTATAAGATCGGAGAGCAGTACTCTCGGCAATGTGGAAATCCCGGGAAGCTATGGCCTCGTCACTCTCCACAAAAGTTGCATCCCTAGCAATCAAAGTCTCCTCTATCTCTACAAAAGTTGCGTCTCTGGCAGATCGGATCTCCTCTCGCTCAATCAATCCTGCATCCTAAACGGTTCGAGCCACATCTCTCTCCGCCAAAGCTATATCTCTGCCAGACAAGGCGGTCAACATCAGCGCTCTAGCCTGATCTCTCTCAAAGGTCATCTTAGCTAGTAAGTCTACCAAAGCGGGATCTATCCCGATAGGAATGATCGGTGGATCACTAACTAGTGTTGTTGTCAAACCCATGAACAACTCATCCTCAGTAAGAGAATTAGGATCCTCCATAGGCTCCTCCTTGTCTAAATCTACAATAGGAGCTGACTGGATAAATGCAGCAGATGCTATATTGTTTCCAACCATGCTGAGTACTCCGGAGAACGATCCGAATGGCTACTAGAGAAATCAGCTCTCTCCCTGTGAGTCCAACACTCATACACTCGGATCAAATTGGCAGATGATATAGTCGAAGGTGACATCCTCTGATCAACAGCCCCCTTAAACTAATGCAGGCTCTGAAACTGATCAAACTAGCCCATAACGGCCAGAAGATGGTAAGTAGCCACTACCCTCAATCCCGCTAGTGGAAGATAGTCCATGCCAGATGCATGGGTGATAAAGCTATAGGGGGAGACTAGCCCTGAGCAGGGCAGAATCGAGAAGGGATGCGCAATGTCAGACAGAAATGCTGACCATGACCCTGCATATGAGCACTCTACGGGCTGGAAGGAGTAAGATATGGCTATCTCATGGGTGAAACAATACCCTTGATGTCTAAAAAATCCAATCGATCGAATATGGGATATGAGCCATACATACAATAAGACCGAACTACCTCTGAAAAACCCCTCCGGGTGGGTAATGCGGTAGGTGGCTGCTCTCGACGTCTCAGCCAATATCATCGGTATGATGGTGCTACCCTACCTAAGGGACCTAACCACAACTATCAATTCCACATCTAAATGGTCCAAGCATAGCGGCATATAGACATAGGCTACGATGCACATCATCAAAATGTCTATCCTGGACAAACGCCACGCCTCTGCCGATACAATAAAATTCCCAGCACGTCGATCGTAACTATCAAGCTCACCAAACTGATCGATCAAAAAGTCATTGGAGATCACACGTCCTGAGATGATCTCATCCATAACTACGCTCTGGTGAAGACCTGACATCCTTATAAACGGTCTCCTCATATCATTGATCGACGTACGAGAGCATGGCACCTCTAAAGCTAAGCCAGTAAACCTCTGGTACTCCTCAAGGGTCAGAGTCAGCTCATGATGCCCAAAGTGAAAGACCTGTATATCGAATATCCTACAGGATAAGATGCCATCCACAAATCCATATAGCACCTAAAAGTCTACGAGGGCCAATGAGTGCCCCAGCATCTGATCCACTGTCCCTCTGGCTGGGAAGGGCAGACTGTCGTACCGCAATCTCAAGGATAATGCCACCTCAGATGGTGGCGAGTGCTCGATACGACTAACGGTATATGACGACATTTGTATCACCGTATCACAAGACCATCCAGGGGTTAAATCTGAACTCATCTGTCTAAAATGCATACACATAACATAACATAATACATGCATAATGACAATGATAAACATGATGTGATAGATAAGAAATAACATGTATATCTACAATAAACTATCTACTGCAAGCATCATCTCTGTCTGATAATACAAAACAAAATAAAAAGTACAGGAATATGAGGCACCACCACCCAACTACTAACAGTGGTCTATTAAAATGGGGCACAGGCGCCTAACAGCTAAAACAGTGGTCGACCAAAACATATAGCTACAATAGCTATCCAAAAAGATCCAAAACATCTACACTCAGGTGGTTAACCTGCTCCATATCCTCCGTGGACACAAAGTCGGGGTTATCAGGCATATCTGGGTGGTACAAGGGAAGAACAGCCCCTGCAAAACTGCTGGAAAATGGACCTGAAGAGGGGCCCGCTCAGGAGCCAGACGGATCAAAAGAAGATGCCTCTGACAGATCTCTGCCAAGATGCCTGATAAATAGGTGAGCTCTCTCCAGCTGCTGGGTCAATCCTGTGATCTAGTCCAAATGAGTCGGCTCCCTGAGGCAAGCTATCCAGTCTGTTATCATAACAGACCTTGGCACTATATATGCCATAAACTAGGTAGCACGAGTCTGAGTTCCAATCGTGCGAGGACTCCACCAGCTGCTAAATCCCTCCTGGCTATAAGGGCCCTTTGATAGGGTAAAGCCATCTATGCCCTCCATAGGGATATCTGTCAATTGCTGAACCAATGGCCAATGATGCCAAGCAAGAGGAACAATGCGAATACCGATCTACCCTGTAATACTCCTGATAGCACGCTCTCCTAGATAGCGCTTCTAGCCTCCCTCTGTCAACAACGAAACTCAACGGATCAATAATGCAAACTCCTGACTAGTGGGGAAGCCTCCGTCAAATTCGATAGTAAAAAACTGGTAGGTATCCACGAGATCGCCCTGGCTGTCAAAAGCTCTAACTGCAGGCGGGAGTGAGTAAAGCCCTCAGCAACAGGGACCTCCGTCAGAGTGGAGTGATGCCAACGCTATCCCCGAGGATAGGTCTCCAGACCTAAAGCAGTGGCGGGCTGTAGGCAAGGAAGCCTCTCATACGCCCAGAACTAGCCATGTAAATATCAAAAGTCCTTAGTGACCAAGACTAACAAATGTAAATGCAGAAATCAAAAAGGAACAAGAAAGATGTACTCACCAGCAGAAACGGGTAGAACCCTAACCAAGCCTCCGTCAAACCCTCTGAAAGCATGTGCATGCCTCGAAGAAAATAGGCAAAGGTGTAGGAATCCCAATTAAAGTCACTGAGGTGCTCTACATACCGGGTAGCGCTAACCAGGGCGAAGGACACATTCGATGAGTTGTCAGCCATAAAATAACCCTTGATGATCACAAGAAATAATCGCCTCAAGATGTGATCCCTAACCCTCTGATCATCAAGAAGACGCTCAAGCAAAGCCCCACTCTGGGCATCTATACTCAAGGGACCAGATCGAACCGTCCGACCCTTGATCGCCGTCACAGGAACTCCTAGCAGGGACCGAACGATAGTAGGCATGATGTCAGCCACGACAGGCACTGGCTCACCCTCGAACTCGATGTTGGTGATGAACCTCCAGTCCATATGGGTCATCATCACCTTACAGTCCAACAAATGAAGGGACTGAGTCTAGTGGAACCAGCGCTCAGACAAAGCCCTCACATACCCCCAGGGGCAACAGCGGGGAAGAATAGAGAAGAAGGCCTGAAACCCCCAGCCATCAACGATATCCCTGTAATCCTAGTGCAAAGTATAGTACAGGGAGTTCACATTGAACCAATTCCCTCGAGGCTGTGTAAAGTCGGGAACCTGCATCAAAAACCAACCCATGTCAGAAACCTGGGCTCCGACAATGGTAAAAGAAAGAGAGAGAATCCAGAAAGAAGAAAACTTCAAGTCACCTCATTGGCGTAAAGGAATCTCGATGGATGACGACTCAAGTCTCCCAGCAAATCATGGGTTGGTACAATAATGCCCGAAAGCTCCGCACGTGGTGCCTTAGCCAGAGCAGGAGCAACAAAAAGAGCCTGCTCATCATCAATATCAATCGGTTGCTTGTCCTGTTCTGGACGAATCACCGACTCTGCTAATCTGCTAGGTGGTCGAGCTAGACGGGGCTGAGAAACATCAGAAGTTTGCCTCCGTCTAACGCTTGAAACTACCCTGCTAGAACTGCCAGGTCTATCTCAGTCCATCACCTGGACAAAGTCTCCAAATCACCTCAAAAAGGGTGTGGTCATATGAGTATATAATTTTCATAAATTAAGTCTAAAAGCCCCTTACGTAGTTTACATGCTTTTAACGGTCAAAACTTGCGAAAAAAGAACGTAAAACATTACCTGCGATGCGCTAAAGGCGTAGGAGCTGACAGAATCTAAAAAAGGCTGCCCGAGCTCCGTAGATCTGAAAAAGAAAATCAGATTCCGTTTAAAACTCAAAATGAAACTGTTTCAAATGAACTCCCGCTGCCCAATATAAAGCCATAGGTAGAAGCGGACCCACCTGCGGCTGCTGCACCTCTACCTATGGCTCCCCAGGGTGGGCCCCACTCCCTCTAGCTCGGTTTGATTCGAGTTAAAACGGAGTTCCTATGAGCCAGAAAGTCAAATCTGAGAAAAAAAGCGCTACGCGATTGAGCGGTTTGTCATGAAATCCCGCGTTTAAGATCGTAATCCTGACATAAAGGGGGACTCTCTGAAAACCCTTGGTATTCATCCCGAAGCAATGTCTGGGGATTAATAATAAAGAATACTGAAAAACTGCGCAAAACTGCTGAAAAACTGCATAAAACTGCGGAAAAACTACGCAAAACTTACGAAAGAACACTACTTGCAGCTGCTCATCTACCTGAGTACTTCGGGGCAGAAGCTATCAACACTTCCTGCTATACTCAGAATATGTCTCTTATTCACTCTACATTCAAAAAGACTCCCTACGAGCTATGGAAAGAAAGAAAGCCCAATATCAGCTATTTCCATGTCTTTGGTTGTACATGCTACATTCTCAACAATAAAAAGTAATATTTGACTAAGTTCCAACCAAAGTTAGATGAAGGGATCTTTCTTGGGTATGCCACAGATAGCAAAGCCTACAGAGTGTTCAACAAGAAAACTTTAAGTGTTGAAGTTTCTATTCACATCATCTTTGATGAATTAGACTCATCAGGCAAAACTGTATCGCTTAACAATACGATCGTTGAACCAAAGAACTCTACGATCGAAGTAGTGGAACTAGACACTGCGATCGTAGGGTCAGAAAATGAAATTGTCGAACAAGCTCACTACAAAAATAATGGGCATTGGCGACGGGCTCATTGCCGACGGCAAAATCCCCGTCGAGACTAAGGTCAATGCCGACGGTTTAGCCGTCGCCAATGTATGCCGTCGGTAATGGTCTTATTATTTGGCGCCAGACTCTCCCGGTGGAGGGAAACCTCATTAGCGACGGGAAATAATGTTATTACCGACGGGGATGCCGTCGGGAATGAGTCTTATATTTTAAACCCTGGTTCGACGGCAACGATTATATTTTTCATTCCCCCTCTTAATTTTCTCGTTCCCTCGCATTTGGCCATTTCACCCCAATTGATTCTAAGCTAGCATATCAGAGCTTTTGATTCTCAGCTAGCTCAATTGATTTGTCCAATTGAATCTGGTTCCTCGCTCATCATTTTCGCCCAAATTATCAGCCGCCAAGTTCGCCGCCTGTGTACCGCCCTGTTTGCTGCAACTCGTTCATCATTTCGCCCCCATTTCGCCCCTAGTTGATTCTACAGTTGTTCTATACTTCATTTTGGTAAATTTTTCAATTCTATTTAACACTTCTATATATATATCACAAACATAGTTTAGGTGGACCAAATTAAACCATTCTTTTGATTGTTTATGTATTATTTTTTTCTTAATATTAATTTTTAGGGCACCCCAATTCCTCCCTTGAACGGTTGGACCTTAGTATTGCCTTAGTTCATTCAAGATGCTTATTTTTTTCTACTGTCTTTTACATAGATTTGATAGTCATTATGGTATAGCTAGGTCATTTCCTAAATTCAAGTGTTACAACTTTACTGATGATGCTGCTGCTAATTCGTCTGATAACTGAACACAGTAGCAGGAAAAACAGAAAACTATTATCTATCAAAAACCTTAGGAGTATTATACAAAATGCAGTACAAATTTGTAGGCTAGTCTATAACCTACTCCACATGAGTTATGGTGTATATCCGTTACACATTTTAAACCCCTCTTTACAGTAAAGAAAATACTTTATAAAAAAATTAAATTGATAATATCTTTATTTCATAATGCTAAATTGCTTACCCAATTAATTTCTTTCATTTGTTTGTAGGGTGAGTGGCACCAAAATATTAATTATCCAACTGAACCTCTTGATTGGTACTTGTCATGTCTTTCTTTCTTTCTTTCTTTCTTTTGCTAAATTTAAATTGTATTAAAAAGAAAGGAAATTTACAAAGTAAATGGGCCAAACCCCAAACTATAGGACAAGCCCTATGATGGCAAAGTAAACCAAAGTCAGACATATATTGGTTTGAAAAGGTATTTTGAACCTCTCGATTTTCTCTGTCTCCACTTATGTTGAAGTATAAATGTTATAGATTCGTTTGTTTCAGTTGTGTTTGGTCTCTTTTGGGTTTTTGGACAGTTTATATAAAACACATAAGACTATTTTGGTACTCCATTTTACTGGATTCAATATGTTTGTTTATGGAGTCAATATATAACATGTGGGCCTGTTGTTTATGAAGTGATAGGCAGTTCCTTTTTTTTACTTATTCAATGGACTTCAAAACAAAATTCCCAGATAATATGAATTCTTTTTCTGTTATATTGGTGTCAGTAATGTGAATCCACTAATGTAGGTGGTTATGGAAGACGTGTGACCTTTGTGCTGGTGTTTCCCTTAAGAAGGTTCATAGCAAATTCTAAGAAGGGGGACAATATTGTTTGAATCATATACTGTGATAGTTTGAAACTCAGAAGCTTGCATAGACATTAACTTGGACACTTGATTGTGTTTGTCTACCTTTCCATATATATAGCAGACAGTTGTCCAAGATGTCTGTTGATCGAAGTTGGATGGAATGTAGGGTAGCCACTGATAAGAGTGGGCTTAGCTCTGAGTACCGTAGTGGGGTTGAATAGTTTCTCAATTTCGCGTTTGAGCAAGTCAGTGGCGATGAGATCAGATGTCCTTGTAAGAGGTGTGTGAATGAAGTGTGGAAGGAAAGGAGTGATGTCATGTGCGACTTATTTGCGTACGGGTTCAAGCAGGGTTATACGACATGGATCTATCATGGGGAAACCTGGTTGGATGAACATGAATCAGAACCGGAATCTAGAGGTGACGAAACCTTTGACTGTACTAATATGATAGTCGAAGCTGCTGGTTCATACTTCCAGTGGAATACAGACAGAGATGACAGTAGCGTCGAGCAAGAGCCGAATGACGGGGCTAAGGGTTTCTATGAGTTATTGCATGAAGCAGCGACGCCATTATATGACGGGCACGAAAAGCACATAGTTTTATCTGCCGTGACTAAGTTTTTACACTTCAAGAACGAGCATGACTGTAGCGAGAGAGGTTTTAATGAACTGCTAAACATTGTGAAGGAGTGCTTACCTGCAGGCAATAAGTTACCGGAGTCGTACTATGATGTGAAGAAAATGGTCAAAAAGCTCAATCTAGGGTATGAGAAGATTGATGCTTGTGAGAATGATTGTATGTTGTATTACGGTGATGTCAATAAAGATAAGAGGTCATGTGATATTTGTGGTACAAGTAGATACTGTGAACAGCGCAAGAAAAAGGGAAAAGACGTGTCGAGAAAGATCTTACGTTACTTTCCCATTGCACCGAGGCTTCAGCGGTTGTTTATGTCAACACATACTGCCGAGTATATGAGATGGCACTCTACACGGGACATAGTTGAAGGTCAACTGACGCACCCGGCAGATGGGCTTGAGTGGAAAAATTTTGATAAAAATCACCCCTCGTTTGCTGAAGAGGTTCGCAATGTAAGGCTTGGACTTGCTACTGATGGGTTTAATCCATTTAATGGGCCTTACACCAAGCCCTACTCTACTTGGTAGGTGATTATTGTTGTGTATAACCTCCCGCCTTCGATGTGCATGAAAGATCCCTACATGTTCATGCCTTTACTGATTCCAGGTGATAAGAGTCCGAGTAAAGACATTAATGTATACCTCAGTCCGTTAGTTGATGAGTTGAAGATGTTGTGGGATAAAGGGGTTCAAACTTATGATGTATCTCTTAAACAGAATTTTGACATGAGGGCAGCTTTACTGTGGACCATAAATGACTTCCCGGCGTTAGGAATGATCAGTGGATGGCCGACTCATGGGGCCTTGTCATGTCCCGTGTGCATGGGGTCAGTTAAAGCTATGCGGCTCAAACATGGGGGGAAAATGAGTTTTTTTGCAATATCCAGACAGTTTTTGCCGATTGAACATCGTTATCGACGGATGTGCAGCATTTGGGACGGCGAGGCCTTCAAGAAGATGTCGGCACAGCGTACAGCTGCCCGACAGCAGAGTCGTCTCTCGCACTGCACGGGGTCTCAGTCGTACGACCTCTACCGGGAGAGACTCGAGGTGAGTCTAAAGCATGCACCCTCCCGCTTGGAGTTTTGGTGGCACGCCCACCAGAAAAAAGGTGAAGGTGGTTATATCTCACCTGAAGCAGAACGCATTGCTGTAAGTTATTTAATTCTCTTATTTAGAATGTATTTAAAATTCGGACATTCTTTTGTATTTTTTTGTTTTATATTTTGCGTATCATCTATTAATGTGTTTTTTTCAGGGACGATTCGAGGACCTTGTTGTGGCCCGAAGCAGCCAAAGAGGTGACACTCCAGTCGATGATTCTACGCATGCGGATGAGGAGATGGAGGACTGGCTGCAGGCTACAGGGGGACCGAAGAAGGGTAGAGTTATGGGCATTCCCCATGTCCCAGCCTACACCCTAGTCCCTGCTGCGAGATCACGGCGTCTCCCACCCACTGGAGGTAGTGGTGCGAGTGGATCGGGCGCCGGCCCTTCATTATCCGACGATTTCTTTCGGCGGATTATAGAGGGGTGCATGGCGAGCAGTGCTGTGCAGTCAGGCGCACCATCACGTGAGCGGATCTACCAGCTAGCTCAGGAGGTTGTCCATGGCTCCATAGATCCTACAGCTGCCGCTGACGACCTCATGGGTGTAGTACGGGAGGAGGCCATCCGTGTATGTGCGGTTGTCTTGGCCAACATCTTCCCACCACATATTCGATAGGTAAAAACAATTATTGATGTATTTCCTTATTTAATTTATGAAATTTGTAATTATATTGCTTATATAAAGTTGCGTATCAAATAGTTATCCGACAGATATGAAAACCCATAAGATAAACCCTTAAGAAAAAACCCTGAAATCCAAAATGAAAACCTTAAAATCCACAGACATAGCACCGTATAGGTATTAGGCACACGTTAAAACTTACGGCACTCGATTCCGATATACGGAGGCCGAGTTATCAGCCGTTTTCCAAACTTGCCAACACTTAGGTAAAAAGCTGAAAAAGAGACCGAAACCCACCTCGGTCATCGAAACGACACGCAAACACAGACATAGCACCGCATAGGTATTAGGCACGCGTTATAACTTACGGGACTCGATTCCGATATACGGAGGCCGAGTTATCAGCCCATTTCCCAAACTTGTCAACACTTAGGCAAAAAGCCAAAAAAGAGACCGAAACCCGCCTCGGTCATCGAAATGACACGTAAACATAGACATAGCACCACATAGGTGTTAGCCACGCGTTACAACTTACGGGACTCGATTCCGATATACGGAGGCCGAGTTATCAGCCCGTTTCCCAAACTTGCCAACACTTAGGCAAAAAGCCAAAAAAGAGCCAGAAACCCGCCTCGGTCGTCGAAATGACACGCAAACACAGACATAGCACCGCGTAGGTATTAGGCACGCGTTACAACTTACGGGACTCGATTCCGATATACGGATGCCGAGTTATCAGCCCGTTTTCCAAACTTGCCAACACTTAGGCAAAAAGCCGAAAAAGAGACCGAAACCCGCCTCGGTCGATGAAACGACACGCAAACACAGACATAGCACCGCATAGGTATTAGGCACGCGTTACAACTTATGGGACTCGATTCCGATATACGGAGGCCGAGTTATCAGCCCGTTTTCCAAACTTGCCAACACTTAGGCAAAAAGCCGAAAAAGAGACCGAAACCCGCCTCGGTCGTCGAAACGACACGCAAACACAGACATAGCACCGCATAGGTATTAGGCATGCGTTACAACTTACGGGACTCGATTCTGATATACGGAGGCCGAGTTATCAGCCGTTTCCCAAACTTGCCAACACTTAGGCAAAAAGCCAAAAAAGAGATCGAAACCCTCCTCGGTAGTCAAAACGACACGCAAACTCAGACATAGCACCACATAGGTATTAGGCACGCGTTACAACTTACTGGACTCGATTCCGATATACAGAGGCCAAGTTATCAGCCCGTTTCCCAAACTTGCCAACACTTAGGCAAAAAGCCGAAAAAGAGCCCGAAACCCGCCTCGGTCGTCAAAACGATACGCAAACACAGACATAGCACCGCGTAGGTAGTAGGCACGCGTTATAACTTACGGGACTCGATTCCGATATACGGAGGCCGAGTTATCAGCCCGTTTCCCAAACTTGCCAACACTTAGGCAAAAAAGCCGAAAAAGAGACCGAAACCCGCCTCGATCTTCGAAACGACATGCAAACACAGACATAGCACCGCATAGGTATTAGGCACACGTTATAACTTACGGGACTCGATTCCGATATATGGAGGCCGAGTTATCAGCCATTTCCCAACCTTGCCATCACTTAGGCAAAAAGCCAAAAAAGAGACCGAAACCCGCCTCGATCGTCGAAATGACACGCAAACACAGACATAGCATCGTATTGGTATTAGGCACGCGTTACAACTTACGGGACTCGATTCCGATATACGGAGGCCGAATTATCAGCCCGTTTTCCAAACTTGCCAACACTTAGGCAAAAAGTCGAAAAATAGACCGAAACCCGCCTCGGTCGACAAAATGACACGTAAACACAGACATAGCACCGCATAGGTATTAGGCATGCGTTAAAACTTACGGGACTCGATTCCGATATACGGAGGCCGAGTTATCAGCCCGTTTTCCAAACTTGCCAACACTTAGGCAAAAAGCCGAAAAAGAGACCGAAACCTGCCTCGGTCATCGAAACGACACGCAAACACAGACATATCACCGCATAGGTATTAGGAACGCTTTACAACTTACGGGACTCGATTCTGATATACGGAGGCCGAGTTATCAGCCGTTTCCCAAACTTGCCATCACTTAGGCAAAAAGCCAAAAAAGAGACCGAAACCCGCCTCGGTGGTCAAAACAACACGCAAACTCATACATAGCACCGCATAGCTATTTGGCACGCGTTACAACTTACGGGACTCGATTTCGATATACGGAGGCCGAGTTATCAGCCCGTTTCCCAAACTTGCCAACACTTAGGCAAAAAGCCAAAAAAAAGCCCGAAACCCGCCTCGGTCTTCGAAACGACACGTAAACACAGACATAGCATCGCATAGGTGTTAGGCACGCGTTATAACTTACGGGACTCGATTCCGATATACGGAGGCCGAGTTATCAGCCTGTTTCCCAAACTTGCCAACACTTAGGTAAAAAGCTGAAAAACGGATCGAAACCCGCCTCGGTAGACGAAATGACACGCAAACACAGACATAGCACCGCATAGGTATTAGGCACGCGTTACAACTTACGGGACTCGATTCCGATATACGGAGGCCTAGTTATTAGCCCGTTTTCCAAACTTGCCAACACTTAGGCAAAAAGCTGAAAAAGAGACCGAAACCCGCCTCGGTCGTCAAAATGACACGCAAACACAGACATAGCACCGCATAGGTATTAGGCACGCGTTACAACTTACGGGACTCGATTTCGATATACGGAGGCAAAGTTATCAGCCCCAAACTTGCCAACACTTAGTCAAAAAGCCGAAAAAGAGACTGAAACCCGCCTCGGTCGTCGAAACAACACGCAAACACAGACATAGCACCGCATAGGTATTAGGCAAGCGTTATAACTTACGGGACTCGATTCTGATATACGAAAGTCGAGTTATCAGCCCGTTTCCCAAACTTACCAACACTTAGGCAAAAAGTCGAAAAAGAGACCGAAACCCGCGTCGATCATCGAAACGACACTCAAACACAGACATAGCACCGCATAGGTGTTAGGCACGCGTTATAACTTATGGGACTCGATTTCGATATACGGAGGCCGAGTTATCAGCCCGTTTCCCAAACTTGTCAACACTTAGGCAAAAAGCCGAAAAAGAGACCGAAACCCGCCTCGGTGGTCAAAACAACACGCAAACTCATACATAGCACCGCATAGCTATTTGGCACGCGTTACAACTTACGGGACTCGATTTCGATATACGGAGGCCGAGTTATCAGCCCGTTTCCCAAACTTGCCAACACTTAGGCAAAAAGCTAAAAAGAGACCGAAACCCGCCTCGGTCGACGAAACGAAGCGTAAACACAGACATAGCACCGCATAGGTGTTAGGCACGCGTTAAAACTTACGGGACTCGATTCCGATATACGGAGGCCGAGTTATCAGCCCGTTTCCCAAACTTGCCATCACTTAGGCAAAAAGCTGAAAAAGAGACCGAAACCCGCCTCGGTCGACGAAACGAAGCGTAAACACAGACATAGCACCGCATAGGTGTTAGGCACGCGTTACAACTTACGGGACTCGATTCCGATATACGGATGCCGAGTTATCAGCCTGTTTCCAAACTTGCCAACACTTGTAGAACACAAACTAAATAATTTAAATATACTCTATTTTCAACTCGTTATTAATATTTTACTTTTGTAGGGTCTTGTTGATGAGACTTGTGGGGGTGGAGGCTGCATCACAGGCGATGCCCGTAGAGGAGATGGTGATGACCGCCGGGCTGATGCTGATGAGACTATGGAGGGTGGGACCGGCGATGGGACCGGCGGTCGTACGATAGATGGCGGATGATGATGGCACTGACATTCCTGATCTTGGGTTATAGTTAGTTTATGTTATATTTTGACTTACATGTATGTATTTATATAGCTTTTGAGTTGTACAGACATAGAGTTTTGTATCTAACTATATTGATTGTTGATAGTAAAAGATATGATTGTAATTGATATGCATGCATTGTCATTATTTGTTTTTTTTTAATTTATAACAGGTACAATTATGTATATGTAAATGAACAGGGGAATTTTGTAAATTTTTTTTTTTTAAACAGGTCATTGGCGACGGGGGCATTGGCGACGGGGTGCCGTCGGCTATGACCTACATGTCATTGGCGACGGAAAATACACTCATTGGTGACGGCAGTGCCGTCGGCAATGACAGTATCTAAAATTTAATTACTGACGGCATGTCCGTCGCTAGTGCCGTCGGTAATAACTCATTGCCGACGGCGTGCCGTCGGCAATGCCCCCGTCGGCAATGACTTAATTCCCGACGGCGAAGCGACGGGGGCCAGGGGCAACGACCTCTGGGGGCGACGGTAGGGGCGACGGGCACTGCCGTCGGCAATGAGGTCATTGGCGACGGCAGGAGGGTCATTGGCGACGGTGTGGCCCGTCGGCAATGACCCTTTTTTTTGTAGTGAAGAAGAAGAACTCGTAAAGTCAGTCAGACAAGACTTGGAGACTCTACGACCTGAAGGCTCAACAGAACCTGAAGAAAACCTAGAAGAGCTCAGACAAGAAGGCACAAGATCGGATGTTCCAAATGGAAGAAGGTGGGCAAAAGATCACACCCAAGACTTGATTATCTAAGATCCCAATGTAAGAATTATGGCAAGATCAGCTACTCAAAATGAATGCTTCTATCTAAGCTTTCTGTCTTAGATGGAACCCAAAAAGATAGAAGAAGCCCTAGAAGATTCAAGCTGGATAGAGGCTATACAAGAGGAGCTGAATCAGTTTGAAAGAAGCAGAGTTTGGAGATTAGTTCCTAGACCAAAGCATCATCCAGTCATTGGCACCAAGTGGGTTTTCAGAAACAAGATGGATGAAGATGGGGTGATCACAAGAAACAAGGCAAGACTGGTGGCTAAAGGTTACTCTCAAGAAGAAGGCATTAAGTATGATGAGACTTTTGCCCCAGTTGCCAGATTAGAAGCCATTAAATATTCCTTACTTATACTGCTCACATAAAATTCAAAGTCTTCCAAATGATTGTCAAAAGTGCATTTCTAAATGGAGAACTTCAAGAAGAAGTCTATGTGGAACAACCTCCAGGTTTTATCAGTCCAACTCTCTCTAATTATGTCTATAGATTAGATAAGGCTTTATATGGACTAAAACAAGCACCTAGAGCATGGTATGAAACTCTAACAAACTTTTTTATTGAAAAAGGATTTACTAGAGGAAGAGTAGACACCAGACTATTCCTTAGGAAGCACAAAGAAAAAATTCTACTAGTTCAAATATATGTAGATGATATTATATTTGGTTTTACTGATGAAAAGGTATGTGAAAGGTTTGCCAAGCTAATGCATAGCAAGTTTGAAATGAGCATGATGGGAGAGCTGAACTTCTTCCTTGGACTTTAAATAAAGCAATCTGAAGAATGTATCTTCATAAACTAAGCCAAGTACATTAAGGATCTATTGAAAAAGTATGGCATGGAATCAGTAACACTCATGAAAACTCCCTTGGCACCTGTAACTATACTAGACAAAGATGAGCAAGGTAAAATTATTGATATTACTCAATACAGAGGTATGATAAGCTCACTTTTTTACTTAACTGCCAGTAGACCTGATATAATATTTGCCACATGTATTTGTGCTAGATTTTAAGCTAATCCTAAAGAATCTCATCTTATAGTTGTGAAAAGGATTTTCAGGTATCTCAAGGGCACTCCAAATTTATGACTTTGGTATCTTAAGGAGTCACCCTTTAATCTGATGGGATACTCAGATGCTGACTATGCAGGATGTAAAATTAATAGAAAGAGTACAAGTGGAACTTGTCAGTTCCTTGGAAATAGACTTGTCTCATGGTTTAGCAAAAAGCAGAACTCTGTATCAACCTCTACTGTAGAAGCTGAATATATTGCAGCAGGCAACTGCTGTGCACGGATCTTATGGATGAAGAATAAGCTTGCAGATTATGGTTTTGAATTCAAATTTATCCCTGTGTATTATGATAATACAAGTGCTATAACTATAACTCATAATCCTGTCATACATTCTAGAACCAAGCATATAGATATAAGATATCACTTTATTAGAGATCATGTGCAAATGGTAATATATCTTTACATTATATCTCAACCGAGGATCAGCTTGCTGATGTTTTCACAAAACCCTTGGATGAATCTAGATTTATAAAAATGATAAGTGAGTTAGGCATGTTAAATCTGCATCCATAAATATCATAATTTATCAGCTACTAACCCTATAGATAAAAAGTTAAACGATAGTAGAAATAGCAAAGTGAGACAACGATCGTAGAGTACAGAAGGGAACAAAAGCTCAGGAGGAGCTAAGGGAAATATCTTATCCTTCTGTCTAAGATATCGTGGCTCCATTCAAAATAATACACGTGCCCTACTCAGCAAAAACTAAAAAGGGAAGTTACAAATACTTTTGAAAATTCGTCTATGTGTTTCATTCATCTAAATTTCAAAAGCTTTCCCTCTCTCTCTCCCTCTCGCTCAAACCCTAGATTACAAAATTAAGCATACTCAGTTAATCTCGGTTGTTTCAGGAAACTTGCAAAATTAAATGGCATCTTCTGTTATCTCTAGAAATCAGCTATGCTTCGATGAGTTCAAGACTGCCAAGCCAAAATTTCATAAAATTCTCTCTCTACTAAAGCGAGCAGGACTTCAGGAAGCCCTAGACACTAGCACGAGGATTTATTCAAAATTAGTAAAAGAGTTCTACACCAATGGAGTCTACAAAGACGGCATTCTATCCACAAAGGTCAAAGTCGTATCAATTCGGCTCGAGGTTGCAGATATCAACCGTGCCTTAGGGTTTAAATCTGAAGGTCTTACTTCTCTGAGCTACATCGACTTTAATGACGGATTGGAGAGGATGCACCACCAGAAGAACCTTAATCTCAGAGGCTTCAAGAAGAAGGAATTCCCCCAGTATGAATTTCTAGCTGACATTGTTGGAAAATGCATCTTGTGCAAAAACTCAGGTCACGATTCTGCCAGCGAAATACAACTAAAAATTATGACCACAATCGTATTAAAGATCAATATCAACTATAGTGCCCTATTAATGGAGTGGATTGGGAAATGGATTCTTAGTGCCAAGAAGTCCAAAGACCCAAATAAAATGTTCTACTGAAGATTCATTAGCATAATTCTTCAATCAACACTGGGAGATAAAATTTGAGACAATGAAGGTGAAGTCTTCAATCTAAATAAGAGGATTACTCAACAGCTATTTAAAAATTGGAAGAGGAATCCAGTGGAAAATTTAAGGTTAATCCAATCTGAGTACAATGGAAGAACTGAAGAAGTGAAGATACCCTCTCTCAAGGGTAATATGTCTGTTGTAGAAGAAGAGGAAGAAGAAGTGAATCAGGAGTCCTCTGCCCTGATTAGAAAAAGCAAAGGAAAGAGGGAATTGAACATTATTAATCAGATTAAAGAAGAGCCTCAAGGATCAACGATTGAATTTCCCCAAATGCTTGATCCTGAAGACTCTCCGCCAAGGCAAACCGACCAAGATCTTATTTCCATATCTGAACAGCCCTTGAAGAAGAAGAAGAAGAAGAAGCAAGCAAGCAAGCTAAAGTAGGAGCTGTCGAGAGAATACCCCTCTCTCAGTTATTTCTTAAGAAGGGAAAACGCAGATTGTGTTTAAATAAGGCTTCTCTCAATACGATCGTAGAGTACACAAGCTCAACGATCGTAAAGTCTAAACCTATTTGCCACAATAAAGAAGATATTGGGATGGCTATTTAGCCTGAGCAAGTGATCATAACTGAAGATGAACAGGTTATTGAAAAAGCTACTGAACCTGAGCCAAGAAGGTTGAAGAGAAGGCTGATCAAAGAGGCCGATCTTGAGCTTCAGAAAACATTGCTCAAGACCAAGGAAGAGGAAAGAAGATTAGCATCCCTTGACCAGGCAACAGCTGAAATTGAAGAGGAGACTCAAAACCAAGCAGCTGGTAGTGAACAAATAATCATTTCAGATGAAATGGAAGTTCCAAGCTCTTCAAATGATTCCTTAGCTCAAACAAGGATCATTGAATCAGTTGTTACAGAAATCAATGTCGAGATGGTTTTATCAAGTAAGGGGGAGCAACCAGAAGCTGCTGAGCCAAGTAATGTTCAAATGGAGGAAGATGCTCAGGTTGAGGGGGAGAACTTAGAAATTTAAAATGAAGCCCCTTAAACCACTCAAGAAATAGAAGCGGATGTTGGGGAAAGAGAAGAAAAAATTATGGAGCTCATGGACGAGGAAAAAGAAGAAGAAGATGATGATGAAGTGGAAATCATTGCTAAATTCAAAAGTGAAGAAAAGAGCATCAATTACAACTGCTTGTTTTCCTCCCTGCCTATGAAGCCCTTCCACAGAGCTTTGATTCTTAATTCTTGGGATCACATGTTCTGGAAATTCAAAGCTTATCCAGCAATGTCAGTACTTGCTCAAGGATTTCCAAGAAATCTTACCTTTGCTCAAAAGTTGATCACAGACCATGCTTCTCCAAGACATGAGCAACATATATACTTTATTCCCACATCCTTTAGGCTAAATCATTCTCCTTCACCAAATTTTTATCAGCTTGATGAACTGTCTAGATGGATTAAGGTCATTCTTGACCCAAAAAACCAATTTCCAGTTACAGAGTCCCAACACTCTGTGACTGATGGACCAAATGAACCACCTTCCTCAGTCGTAGTGAACTCTCACCCCATGATCAACTCCCGATCGTAAAGTGTCATGAAACTACTACTAATGACCAAACAGTTCCCTCACCCTCTAAACAACCACACAAAACCCCCATCCCTCAATCGGACATACCCTCCTCATCCAATAATGAATTCTTTGATATTCCTCTTACTATATCCAATTTGTCTGAAGGAAATAAGGAGGATTCATAAGCTAATCTTACTCGAATTGAGAAATGCGTTTTGACCTTCCAACTAAGGACAGAATAACCCATCTGATGATAAATGTTGCTGAAGACATTATCAAACAATTAGAAGGCAATTCTGTAAAGCTGCACCAGAAGGAAAATGGGATTAAAGAGATCATTGCCAAGCTTCTAGCTACACTGGGCAAAAACTTCTACAAACGTCATAGAGATTATCATGGTGAAATTACCAATCTAGTAGCAGCAAGAAACAATGTCTACCTAAAGCAGCTAACAACTCTCCAAAAGGCCATTATCTCTCTCACAGAATCAAACGCCAAACAAAACCAAGCTTTAACTTATCTCTCACATATTATCAGATGTTGATGCTAGCTTTGTTGGTATATAGGGCCCATTGATTACAACATCAAACAGATCTTCATCGATTGCATCCATGTATGCATGCATACGAACTTTCTAGTTAGCAAATTTATCTTTGTTGCAAAGTGGTGCTTTATTTCCACCACCTAGCTCTGAACTGGTTTTAATGTGTGCCATATGATCAACTCAAGTATATTATACTTTAGTTATGATAACCTGCTCTGATACCAATTGTTAGTTCTCGAAGGCACGAAAGTTATCTAGAAGGGGGGGTTAAGTAGATACTTTAAAACTTTTTCTTTGCGAAGAGTGACTTATTAGATTTGTTAATTAATAAATTAATTAAGCATAGCAGAATATATGATTTAATTATCCCCTTTAAGATAAAATAGATATTACAGTTCAAGTAACAAGTATAACAGATATAGCAGTTATGGTAGTTATGGAATAACTAAATGTAAATAACATAGTTGTTTTAAGTGGTTCAGAGTACTCAAGACTTCTAATCCACTCTTCTACTCCACGAGTAGGAAATCCACTAAGGATATCGATAAAACTTAGAATCACTAAGATTCCTTCAAGATCATCAGCCTTGGAACACTAGTACACTGCGTACTCTTTAAGACCAGCAACCTTGGAACACTAGTTCACTAAGAACTCTTCAAGCCCAACAGACTTGGAAGCTCTGTGATGAGAGTTTGTTTGTTGTTGTGCTACTAAGTTGCCTTAAGCATAAGTTCTGAAGAACTTAGTAGCGAAGCGAGATATTTCTTGAGTCGTAGAGTGAGGCTTTGACAAATCATTTTATATTTGTATGTTCTTGCTTTTTTTGATATGTTCAATCATTTGCCTTATGTATATTCCTTTGAATTCTTCCTGTTGAAAGGCTTCCGTTGGAGCATTTAATGCTTCAGATATTCTGGGAACTTTGATGATGACATCATGGGTCCATGTGACAACTTCTTTCTGACTCGCCTGACACACCAGTCTGCTTTTTCACCAAACACTTCTGAGCCTTCACTTTCAGCAGACTGGTTGGTAGACACTTCGTTTATTTCCTCGATTTAGACCAAGGATATTTGGTGAGTATATCGGGATCTTCAATTAGCAACGTTCGTATATCAGTATTCATTGTTAGACATTCTCACTAATCAGACAAATGATATCGATGATTCTAATGCTGACTTTCATGTACTCTACGATTACTTGGATGCAGTCTATCTGTGGGAATCATAGAGTGACTTGACTTTGACATCTCTATGATTCCGAGAGTGCTCTGCGATTTGACAGTGTTCTCCCATCTTGTACTTTAGCTCTTGTAGTCTGTTTTATAATCATGCAGGAGTTGCTCTGTGATAACTCTACGATTGCTCGGGATGACTCTATAATTCTCCCCTTAGCTCTACGATTGCACGGGCAGAATATGCGCTTTTGCACTTGGGCTCTACTATTGCTCAGACAGACTTTGCGATTTTGCACTTAGCTCTAAGATTGCTCGGGCAGACTCTGCGATTCTGCACTTAGCTTTACAATTGCTCGGGCAGACTCTGCGATTCTGCACTTAGCTTTATGATTTCTCGGTCAAACTCTGTGATTCTGCACTTACCTCTATGATTTCTCAGTCAAACTCTACGATTCTGCACTTGGCTCTACGAACCTTTTAGCTATTATATAAATTCAGCTTCTAAGATCAACTTACCAAGTTTAATCTTGATATTCTAAGTCCTTGTACATTATTTCATCTATGTAATTCTAAGGACTTTACACATTTGTTAATGCATACATACATGCATATTTGTTTATTCAATCATCAAATTTAATCATGCAATTTCCAACAAGCACAACTACCACATTGTCAAGGTAAGAATATTATATTCTACATACATATAAGTTATGAATTTGTCATAATGCCTTCAATATCTTATTACTATTTTGCATATGCAATAGATTTGATGCTTTATGATATACCTGTGAATGTGTACTCGACATTCATAGACAAATCTAATTATGCAATTGCAGATGCAACAGCTTATGATGATGTTTTACATGTTTGTAATCCCATTTTTGAAAATCATAAACATCAAAGCAGTTATCTGAGAACTCAAACAAAGTATACCAGGCGTATATTTATATATTCATTATTCACACAATGCATACATATTCGACAAGCTAAGTAAAGTTTAGGTACTTTATGAAATCCAAATTCAAATCGTAAGTAAGCATCACAAGTTATCCTAGTGCTAATATGGTACTTTTAGTTTTTATTAACATGTTAACGTGTAAAAATGATAATTATGTCATCTTGAGTCTGAAATACAGATAGATAGATTAGATGATAATCATTGGGTCTGTTAAATATTTATGTGAATTTCTTAAATTATCAATCTTCATTACTGACCTATAATTAAACAGATATCATGCTCTATGATGTATATAATAGTTTATGATCACCAGAAAAAATAATAAAAACATTTCTACCAACTAATGTCATAGGCAAATCTAATTGTGTAATTACAGATGCAACCAAAGATAATGATGCTCTACATATTTATAATCCCATTTTTGAAAATCACAAACATCAAAGCAGTTCTCTGAGATTCAACAGATTATGATGATGCTTTACATGTTTGTAATCCCATTTTTGAAAATCATAAACATCGAAGCAGTTATCTGAGAACTAAAATAAAGCATGTCAGACATATGTTTATATATTTATTATTCAAAGAATACATACATATTCGAAAGTTAAGTAACATTTATGTACTTTATGAAATCCAAATTCAAATCGCAAGTAAGCATCACAAGTTGTCCTAATGCTAATATGGTACTTTCACCTTTTATTAACATGTCAACATGTAAAAATGATAAATATGTTGTCTTGAGTCTGAAATACAGATAGATAGATTATAAGATAAACATTGGGTTTGCTAAATATTTATGTGAATTTCTTAAATTATCAATGCTTCATTACTGACTTGTAATTAAACAGATATCATGCTCTATGATGGACCTGTAAGCCCTAAAATTTATGAAATAAAAGTATTCAATTTTTATATAATTTAGTAATTAGTTAAATTGATAAAAATGTTATAGTTATGGTGATTTATGAAAATTTTACAAAGTAAGCAAGTGGTTATAAAATATTCATTTGGTCGGAGAATATTCTTTTGTCGTAGAATATTCGTACGATGGCGCAGTCTTTGGTAGACCCCACAACGAAATAACTGCCGGATATAGAAAGTGACAGAAATAACATTTTTATAAAAGAAACGTCAAAACTTTTACTGTTAAACTGCTGAAATACCCGGTGATAAAAGTACAGTAATACGCATTGTGGCAAAGTAGCACACGGTATTGCACAATATCTTTGATTATTTATGCTTATGTAAGAAGTCACTCAGTATTCAATAATTGCTACAGTAGTTGCTGCACAGTATCTTATATTATTGATTCAATTATTGTCATAGTATTATCTGCATAATATTTTACATTAGTAAAGCAATAATTGTCATTTATATTATTTAAATGATATTATTAGATAGCATTATTGGCAATGTCTAGAAAGTTCTGTCTAGAAAAGTGGTTAGGTCATCTAATTGCGCGCCAGTAAAGAGAAATCCTTATCGAAAAGCCCCCTCTTTCCTGGGAACGGTCTGGTTGTCAATATTGTGATTCTATAATATTAATTTGAATAATAATTGATGAATGGTTGATAAAAATATTTTTATTTTGTTGGGAATATTAATGTTAGTGGAAATCGATATTTATTTCAATAATACTTGGTTTTCGGATGTTAAATTGACTAAACGGGGAATTAATCGGATAAAGGAACAATTAATGGGTGGTTAACATGTGGGACCCACTTATGTGTGGATGATGAATGGTTGGGTGGTTGCAATTAATGCTAATTGTTGAAATTAGTTATAAAGTTGTCGAGCTTTGATTTTTCCTCCACCGAATTGCACTATATATAGAATTGCTCGGATGAGCAATGGAGAGCAACATCATCACAATACAGAAATTCTTCCTCTATAATATTGCTAGTATTTCTTTTGAGTATAAGGATATTTTGAGTGTAGTTTATAGTCCAAGATTTTCTTAGAATAATATCTGGTATACCAGTCAAAGCTAGGTCATACTAAGGTAAAAGATATTATTTTTTTAGTAACGGATGTTACCTTCTTTCAATACTCATAAGGGTTGTTATTCTATTCCTTATGAATATGTGAGAATAACTTGTCTACGCAGACTACCGCATGCCTGGTGATTTACCCTTCGTATTCATTCCTTATTAATCTGTGGGAATAACCTGTCTACGCGGACTACCTCATGCCTGGTGGTTTACCCTTTGTATTCATTCTTTATTAACTTGTGAAAATGATATGTCTACGCGGAATCACGGGTGAAAATCCATTTGCAGTTTCGTATATTATTTCATTTCAGATTCCTAACTCTAAACGTACTATGGTAAGTATTGCTTCTATAATTCCTGAAATGATTAGAAATTGCTTAAGATTTTCGCTTCATCTAATATTATTTTAATGGAATATTGGTCTGAACTTCTTATTGAAATTATAACCTTTTCATGTCGGGTACTATTTATTCGGGTACTATTCACGGGTTACTATTTACGAGTTATTATTCATGAATTACAATTCACGAGTTACTATTTATGGGTTACTATTCACGAGTTACTATTCATAGAAAAAAATTATTTTTCCCATTCTTTTCTGTCCAAATTATCTTTGATTGGATTCATGTTTTCATTTTCATGTCGATAATTCGGATATTCTTAAACTCTGGATAAATTAAATTATAAATCTCTAATATTTATCCTTTATTTCACTTGATTCGTTCTTTACATCATTTTTCATCATCCTTAGTCTTAAATTGTGATGAAAGTTATCTTTGGCCCGTAGTGCAAAGATGAACTGTTGATTGATGAATATCTTTAGCCCGTAGTGCAAAGATGAATAGTTTATTTATGAATATCTTTGGCTCGTAGTACAAAGATGGACAGGTGTTTGGTGTGATCATGACCACTGGTGATACAAACGAATATCTTTGGCCCGTAGTGTATGGATAATTTGTTGATTGAAAATATTATTGATTGGTGTTACAGGGATAAAATATTAATGACGGACTTTTAAATCATAGAAGATAGTAGACATCATTCTCTACTTGACTCTTCTAATGGATTGTTATTCCCGCTGCAGTTGTTGGTCTAAAACTTGTTGTCTATTGTATTCTATCAGATTTTTTCCTGTTGAGGACTAATGATAATTTGTTCTACATTATCTTAGTAATAATATTCTTTACTGGGCTAGTTGAGCTCGCCCTTTTCTTTTATTGTTCTCTTCAGGAAATGAGAATGTCGTGGGGACTAGTCGGGGAATGGAGTGATGGTCTGAGATAGAGTTGTAGTAGTCCTCATTATTTAGTGAAATATTGTGATAATAATTATAATGAGGACTTATTTGAATGTTTATATTTTCGTATTATATACGATTTGTATTAAAACTCACAGTTTGTATGGTCCTATTTTGCACGACCGTATAATATAATAAAGATTTGTATTTGAATTCTATACCATGTATTGGAGACTCAGAATGGGTTGTGTGGACCTATTTTGGGGGCGTCACAGTTGGTATCAGAGCCATAAGTAAAGAACCCCGAGCCTCTATCTGGTGACTCCCTGTGTGGGATGCACCGAAGCCAGACTCTCCGTAGGGGACGCCGTGAATAACGGTGGCAAACTGATAGGTATCATTGTGAGGTGTTGTCCAAGGTTGGGATATGAGTCACAGTTGGTATCAGAGCTTAGGGATATGATCTCTGGCGGAGATCTGGGATTAGAACTAGGAGGGGAGAGATGAGTAAAAACCTTTGCTAGTGTGTCCTACCTAAGCTTATGTGTTATTTAATTGGTCGGACGGAATATAGGATTAATATGTGATATGTTAATTTCTTTAATTAACCCTTATTTTGTGACAGTATCTGAGAATGGCAGCTGAAAATCTAAGCAATGGAGCATTTGAGACCATTGAGGCTCCGTTAATCACCAACCAGGATAATGTGATGTCGGGAGAAGAAGAAATTAGAAATATTTATGTAGTGATTGAAGAATTAATAGTTGCACCCGAGCTAGTCGCAGAGGTAGCAGCTGAGAGTGAAGAAGAGGACCCTGAAGAGGATTTAGTAGGAGAGTTTTATGATCGAAATATAGAACTGCAAGATTGTATTCGTGAGTTAGAAGAGCAGGGTGAAGAACGGCAGGTGGTCGTGGAACAAAGGGATGCAACAATTCAAGATTTTGCTACCCGATATGCGAAGCTTGAACAAAAGCTCTCTCTGGCAGATCATATGATATTAGAGATGGAATCTGAGAATGCTATTGTCAAAGTTCTAATGAAAGAAGAAACCAATGAATGAATGAGAATGGAGGATGCATGGGTAAAAGCCGCACGACGCGTTGATATTATAGAAAGAGACGTCTGATCCAAGAAGGCCAAAATAGATGATATGGATTTCACTTTTTGGACAGCAATTAGGAGAATCCAACATCGAATTTGGAATTACCCTGTGCAGAGAGGTCAACCCCAATTCGATATGGATCGAAGAATAATGATTCAAATCATGGATCAGGAGTGCGACGAAGCAGTTGAGGGTGGAATGTACTCTATAGCGAAGTTAAGTCCAGCTGGAACGATGACACCAAAGGCTGTTCCAGGCAAGTCAAAGCTGGTGGTTCAGGGAAGAGCTTTTGTCATGACTACCCAAAAAGCAAGGAACACGAACGAAGTTATCACGGGTAAGCTAGTCATAAACTCTTGCGAAGTCTATACCTTATTAGATACCGGTTCTACCCATTCTTTTATTTCACCTGCTTATGCTCAACGTTTGAACTTGACCTCTGACAAATTAGAGTTTGACTTATCTGTTGAAACTCCGTTGGGAGAAACATTCGTCACATCCACAATTTATAAATCTTGTTTGATTCAAATTGGTACCCTCATATTACCTGTTGATCTCATCTCTTTGAAAATACTTGCATTTGATGTGATTTTAAGAATCGACTGGTTAACCACTCATCATGCTAAAATTGATTATTTTCGTAAGGTTGTTAGCTTTCATAATCCTAACCAACCTGTTATGCGAATTCAAACAACAAAACCACTAAAATCAAGCACTGTCATTTCAAGTCATAAAGCTATTCGTTTATTGAGAAACGGATGTCAAGCTTTCTTTGCCCATGTCACTGATTTGAACAAGAATACGTCAGATTTGAATGATATTTCTATTGTTAATGAATTTCTTGATGTATTTCCTGAAGAACTTCCTTGCTAACCCCGGAACGTGAAGTTGAATTCTTTATTGATCTTGAACCCGGTACAAAATCCATTTCCAGAACCCCATATCGAATGGCTCCTATTGAACTTCAGGAGTTAAAGGTTCAACTACAAGAATTGTTGGACATTGGCTTTATTCATCCTAGTACATTCGCCTTGGGGTGCTCCTGTTTTATTCGTAAAGAAGAAATACGGGAGTATGCTACTTTGTATTGACTATCGGGAGTTAAACCATGTCACCATCAAAAATAGGTATCCGTTACCTCGCATTGATGACTTGTTTGACCAGTTGCAAGGTGCTAAATTCTTTTTAAAGATCGATCTTTGTTCTGGATATCATCAGTTAAAGATTAAAACTGAGGACATTCCAAAGACTGCCTTTAGGACTCGATACGGGCATTACGAATTTCTAGTTATGTCTTTCGGATTGACCAATGTCCATGCTGCGTTTATGGACATGATGAACCGAATATTTGAGAAATATTTGGATCATTTCGTGGTTGTCATTATTGATGACATCTTAATATACTCCAAAAGCCTCGAATATTTCTTACTTAGAACAAACTCAACATGCGACAACGACGTTGGCTCGAACTGTTGAAAGATTACGACTATACCATTCAATACCATCCTGAAAAAGCGAACGTGGTAGTTGACGCGTTTAGTAGAAGATCGTATGCGGGTACAAGTGCGATGTTGTTAACATGAAGACCCATTTTGTATGACTTACAAAGGATGGAGATAGAGTTAAAGACTCCAGGTACCCACGTGAAGATGACAAATATACGCGTAGAACTAGCTTTAATTGATAAAGTTAAAGCTGCTCAAGCTACAGACCCGGAGCTGATGAATATGAAGAAAAAGGTGCAAGAAGGTGCTATTCCAGAAGAAAGAATAGATGAAGAAGGAATATTTCGAGTTAACTCCAGACTTTGTGTTCCTAAAAACTCTGATTTGAAGTATAGAATCATGATGGAAGCACACAACACACCGTTTTCAATCCATCCTGGAAGTACCAAAATGTATCGTGATCTTCGACATATATTTTGGTGGAGCAATATGAAGAGAGAGATCGCAGAGTTTATCTCGAGGTGTTTAACGTGTCAACGTGTCAAGGCGGAGCATCAAATGTCAAAGGGTCCATTGCAACCACTTGAGATTCCAAAATAAAAGTGGGAACATATCAACATGAATTTCGTTACGGGTCTTCCCAAGGTTTCTCAAGGCATAAATGCAATTTGGGGCATTATCGATAGATTAACCAAGTCTGCTCATTTCTTGCCTATACGAGAGACTTATTCACTTGAACGTCTTGCTCGTATGTACATAAATGAGATTGTGAGACTGCATGTTATGCCAGTATTCATAGTTTCGGATCGAGACCTAAGATTCACATCACGATTTTGGGTCATCTTGCAGAAAGCTATGGGCGCCGATTTATGATTTAGTTCTGCATATCATCCTCAAACGGACGGACAATTGAAAAGGACTATTCAAACTCTTGAAGATCTATTGAGACTCTGTGTTCTAAACATCAAAGGTAGTTGGGATATGTACTTACCATTGGTGGAATTCTCCTACAACAACAGTTATCAGGCAAGTATAGGCATGGCTCCATTCGAGGCATTGTATGGACAAAAATGTCGTTCTCCAGTATACCGGGACGAAGTGGGTGAAGCAACATTGTTGGGACCGTCGTTAGTACATATGACTACAAAAATAATTCAGATGATCCGACAACGTATACAAACAGCACAAGATCGACAAAAGAGTTATGCCGATCTTCATCGAAGGGATGTAGAGTTTAATGTCGAAGATCATGTATTGTTACGTGTTGCTCCATGGAAAGGAGTTACGAGATTTGAAAAGAGAGGAAAGATCAAACCACGATTTATTGGTCCATTTAAAATTCTCGACCGAGTAGGAACTGTGGCCTATAGACTCGCCTTACCTCCAAGCATATCTCGTGTTCATAACGTTTTTCACATATCCATGCTACGTAAATATGTGAAAGACCCAAACCATATTATTGAATTAGAACCAGATGAGATAGCCGAAGATTTAACGTATGAGGAGGTACCTGTCAAGATCTTGGATAAGAAGGAGCATGTTCTACGCTTAAAGGTTATACCTCAAGTCAAAGTTTTATGGAGAAACCATGATATTGAGGAAATAACCTGGGAGTTAGAATCTGAAATGAAAGCAAGGTATCCTTACCTCTTCGAAATACCAAGTACGTACACTAATTTCGAGGATGAAATTTCATAAGGAGTGGAGGTTGTAAGACCCCAAAATTTATGAAATAAAAGTATTCAATTTTTATATAATTCAGTAATTGGTTAAATTGATAAAAATGTTATAGTTATGGTGATTTGTGAAAATTTTACAAAGTAAGCAAGTGGTTATAAAATATTCATTTGGTCGGAGAATATTCTTTTGTCGGAGAATATTCGTACGATGGCACAGTCTTTGGTAGACCCCACAATAAAATAACTGTCGGATATAGAAAGCGACAGAAATAACATTTTTATAAAAGTAACGGCAAAACTTTTACTGTTAAACTGTTGAAATACTCGGTGATAAAAGTACAGTAATACGCGTTGTGGCAAAGTAGCACACAATATTGCACAATATCTTTGATTATTGATGCTTACGTAAGAAGTCACTTAGTATTCAATAATTGCTACAGTAGTTGCTGTACAGTATCTTATATTATTGATTCAATTATTGTCACAGTATTATCTGCACAATATTTTACATTACTAAAGCAATAATTTTCATTTATATTCTTTAAATGATATTATTAGATAACATTATTGGCAATGTCTAGAAAGTTTTGTCTAGAAAAGTGGTTAGGTCATCTAATTGCGCGCCAGTAAGGAGAAATTCGTATCGAAAAGCCCCCTCTTTCCTGGGAACGGTCTGGTTGTCAATATTGTAATTCTGTAATATTAATTTGAATAATAATTGATGAATGGTTGATAAAAATATTTTCATTGTGTTGGGAATATTAATGTTAATGGAAATCGACATTTATTTCGATAATAGTTGCTTTTCAAATGTTAAATTGACCAAACGGGGAATTAATCGAATAAAGGAGCAATTAATGGATGGTTAACATGTGAGACCCACTTATGGGTGGATGATGAATGGTTGGGTGGTTGCAATTAATGCTAATTGTTGAAATTGGTTGTAAAGTTGCCAAGCTTTGATTTTTCCTTCACCGAATTGCACTATAAATAGAATTGCTCGGATGAGCAATAGAAAGCAACATCACCACAATACAGAAATTCTTCCTCTACAATATTGCGAGTATTTCTTTTGAGTATAAGAATATTTTGAGTGTAGTTTATAGTCCAAGATTTTCTCAGAATAATATCCGGTATACCAGTCAAAACTAGTTCATACTAAGGTAAAGGATATTATTTTTTTTGTAACGGATGTTACCTTCTTTCAATACTCATAAGGGTTGTTATTTTATTCCTTATTAATGTGTGTTAATAACCTGTCTACGCAGACTACCGCATGCCTAGTGATTTACCCTTCGTATTCATTTTTTATTAATCTGTGGGAATAACCTGTCTACGCAGACTACCGCATACCTAGTGGTTTACCCTTTGCATTCATTCTTTATTAAATTATGGAAATAATCTGTCTACGCGGACTATTGCATGACGGGTGAAAATTCATTTGCAGTTTCGTATATTATTTCATTTCAAATTCCTAACTCTAAACTTACTATGGTAAGTATTGCTTCTATAATTCTTAAAATGATTAGAAATTGCTTAAGATTTTCGCTTCATCTAATACTATTTCAATGGAATATTGGTCTGAACTTCTTATTGAAATTGTAACCTTTTCATGTCGGGTACTATTTATGGGTTACTGTTCATGAGTTACTATTCATGAATTACTATTCATGGGTTACTATTTATGAGTTACTATTCATGAGTTACTATTCACATAAAAAAATATATTTTTCCCTTTCTTTTCTATCCAAATTCTCTTTGATTGAATTCATGTTTTCATCTTCATGTCGATAATTTGGATATTCTTGAACTCTGGATAAATGAAATTATAAATCTCTAATATTTATCCTTTATTTCACTTGATTCGTTCTTTACATCATTTTTCTTCATCCTCGGTCTTAAATTGTGATGAAAGTTATCTTTGGCCCGTAGTGTAAAGATGAACTATTGATTGATGAATATCTTTGACCCGTAGTGTAAAGATGAACTGTTGATTGATGAATATCTTTGGCCCGTAGTGCAAATATGAACAGTTGATTTATGAATATCTTTGGCCCGTAGTGCAAAGATGGACGGTGTTTGGTGTGATCATGACCACTGATGATATAAACGAATATATTTGGCCCGTAGTGCATGGTTAATTCGTTAATTGAAAATATTATTAATTGGTGTTACAGGGATAAAATATTGATGACGGACTTTTAAATCATAGAAGATAGTAGACATCATTCTCTACTTGACTCTTCTAATGGATTGTTATTTCCGCTGCAGTTGTTGATCTATAACTTGTTGTCTATTGTATTCTATCAGATTTTTCCCTGTTGAGGACTAAGGATAATTTGTTCTACATTATCTTAGTCATAATATTCTTTACTGGGCTAGTTGAGCTCACCCTTTTCTTTCATTGTTCTCTTCAGGAAATGAGAATGTCGCGGGGGCTAGTCGGGGAATGAAGGGATCGTCCGAGATAGAGTTGTAGTAGTCATCATTATTTTGTGAAATATTGTGATAATAATTATAATGAGGACTTATTTGAGTGTTTATATTTTCGTATTATATACGATTTGTATTAAAACTCATAGTTTGTGTGGTCGTATTTTGCACGACTGTATAATATAATAAAGATTTATATTTGAATTTGGTGAGTGTATTTAGCAACTCAAAATGGGTTGTGTGGACCTATTTTGGGGGCGTCACAGCACCTGTTGAAACTGACCCTGACTTAATTAGTACTGACCGGACTTGGCATCCAATTTTCGTTGATACGAGTGCTCTGCCCTAAACTTTAACAGCACAACTACCACATTGTCAAGGTAAGAATATTGTATTAGACATACATGTAAGTTATGAATTTATCATAATTATTATTTTTATTTGTTGGATTATTAGTAAGCATTAGAAGTTGACATAATTCTAATATGCTGCTTTCATTTTTTTAACATGGCAACATGTAAAAATGATAATTATGTTGTCTTGAATCTGAAATGTATATAAAAAGATTATATGATAACCATGGGTTTGCAAAATATTTATGTGAATTTCTTCAATTATCAAAGATTGATTGGTGACCTCTAATTAAACAAATATTATGCTCTATGATGTACCTATCGAAACCGACCCTGACTTGATTGCTACTGAACGGACTTGGCATCCAATTTTCATTCACACGAGTGCTCCGCCTCAAAGTTTAACAACAAAACTACCACATTGTCAAGGTAAGAATATTATATTAGACATACATGAAAGTTATGAATATTTCATAATGTCTTTAAAATCTTATTACTATTTTGCATATGCAATAGATTTGATGCTTCATGATATACCTGTGAATGTGCACTCGACATTCAGGGAGAGAAACAGTTTCCAAAAGGAAATGTAATCTATTCTCAATGTGGTTCTGGCAGATACTTCAACACAACAGACACGTGATAACGGTGAGCATATTGTGATATTAACACAATAAATCTTTGTTGTATTAGACCTGTATTAGAATACATAAATTACAATGTATGCAAAAGAAATCTAATTATGCAATTATAGATATATCAAAAGATCACGCCGCACTATATGTCTGTAATCCTATATTTGAAAATTACAAACATGGAAGCAATTCTCTGTCCACTTAAACAAAACATGCCACACGTAAGTTTATATATTCATTTTTCACATAATACATACATATTCAATAAGCTAAGAAAAATTTCTATAGTTTATCAAATCCAAATTAAAATCGCAAGTAGGCATGACAAGTAGTCCTACTACTAATATGCCACTTTCAATTTTTAAAACATTTCAACACTTAAAAAAAATAATTATATTATCTTCAGTCTCAAATGAAAATAGATAGAATTTATGGTAAGCATTGAGTTTACTAAATATTTTTGTGAACTTCTTAAATTATCAATGACTGATTGGTGATCTCTAAATAAACAGATATCATGCTTTTATGAAATACCTGTAGAAATCGACTCTGACTTGATTAATATTGAACGAACTTGGCAACCTATTTTCGTAGATACGGGTCCTCCAACTCACACTTTAACAGAACAACAACCACGTTATGAAGGTAACAATATTTTATTAGATATATATATAAGTTATGAAATTGTCATAATGTCTCTAAAATGTGATTACTATTTTTCATATGCAATAGATTTGACACTTCATGATATACCTTTGATTTTGCACTCTGCATTCAATGAGAGGAACAGTTTCCATAAGGAAGCGCAAACTATTCTCAATATGGTTTTGGCAAATACTTCAACTCAGCAGCCACGTGATAATGGTGAGCATATTGTGATATTAACACAATAAATATATGCTATATAACACCTGTAGCATAATACATAAATTTAAATGTATGCAAAAGAAGTCTAATTATGCAATTACATCTGCAACCGAAGACAATTATGGTATAAATGTCTGTAATTCCATACTTGAATATCAGAACCGCAACAACAGTTCCCATACAAATCAAAGAAAGCATTCCCCACGTGAGTTTATATTTATTTTTTCACAAAGAGCATACATATTGGATGAGCTAGTTTGAATCCATGTAACCTATCAAAATAAACAAATGAATACACTTTACTGTTGTTTGAAACATTTCATAATTGATTTTGAGTAGGCTTTTTTGTAATTTTGTTTTTATTGTATTGTACTAGGTAACAAGTGCGAATCTACAAGGATGCGTAACATTATTAGCAAAAAGAAAATTTTGTTCGGTACGTATATGGAATTATTACCTCAGAATCACATAAATACCAAGTAAAAATTTGTGAATGTTGCTATAAAATTTTTAACTACATAGTGCATGTGTAGTATAAAAAGTCTCCATGCTTACAGGTCATACTTCTGAGATTCTAAATATAGGTGAGCCGAACCGTGATTGTGAAAATTGTAAAACTATCATGTGGATGTATGAACAAACAGTGACACAACAATGGGAACAAGGTTCTACAGTCACATTATATTGCAATCAGGAAAAAGTACAGCTACCTTTACTACAACCAAATCCTATAGAATTACACCGTTTATTGGATGGGACAGAAGAACAATGTGTTGAATTTCGACGGCATATATGTTTATATAACAACGTGTTTGCATTTACTTCTTTGGGAGGTATGGTAGATGTGACATCCCAGATTTTTAGAATTTATAAATGAGAATTTAATAAATAAAATTCTTATTATCTGATGTTTTGAGTTTAAGTATGTGAATACGTGTCACATATGGTGAAATATGTGAATCTATGTGAAGATAATTTAAATATTAATTTTAATATTTATTGGAGTAAATAAATATTTTAATTAAATTATTTATTGAGTTAAATAAATAATTATGTGATTATTATGGAGTAATGTAATTAAGTGTAGTATATTAATTAAATGAATATTTAGTATTTAATTTAATTGATATAATGATTTTATATTATAATTCTAATTTAATTGAGAGAATTAAATTAGATGAATTATGTGATGAAGTGTTACATGAATTACAATTAGCGAGTAATTATAATTATGTGGCAAATTTATGTGATTTGTTGATGTTAGATTTTAATTGATTAAATTAGATGATTAATATTTAATCAATTAAAATGTGACATTTAAAGTATGTGTTAAAATAATTTGTTAAAAAAAAAATTAAATAAAGAAAAGGATTTTTAAATGATTTTTTTTTACCAAACAAGGCCCTTGCTTTTGTTTTAAAAGACTGTTGCCAAACAGGGCCCTTACACTAGCTTAAACCTAATTTACCTAAACCATGCCTAAGTTAGTAAAACTAGTTTATAGATTTCTTGTAGCCAAACAAGCCAAGTTGGCTTTTGAATTTTGTAACTTACCTAATTAATAAGAGTTAGTATATATAATTATTATTAGGAGTTACATGTTTTATATGTATTATATGTATATTGAATATACTACAACTACGTTAGTTTTACAAACTAAGAACAAAGAAAAGAAGAGCAGAGAATTTAGAGAGAGAAGGGAAGAAGAGAAGGAAGAGAAAGCTTGAGAAGGCTAGAGTTAATCTTCATATTCTTCTACAATCATCAAACAAAGGGTAATTACTATCTCATAGTTTTAAAAATTTTAATTAGTTGTTCTTCCTTATTTTGAGTTTCTGTAAATTTTGGTTTACTGTAAATTTCAAGAAAACGTATTAACATAAATTGTATATATATATGGTGTTCATGTATTAGTAGGCTATAAACGAGTTTTCAGAAATCAAATTATAGTAGAAACATGTTTTAATGAATAAAATATGTTCATATGGAATTTCATATAATTGGTTGATTTTAAAGAAAAATTGATGAATTAGTATATGCTAACATGCTTATTAGGAATTTGGTTTGATGTTATCTTCAATTTGGTATATAATACATGTGTATAAAGTTGAATTAGTTGAGAAATTGAATTATAGTGAATTATTTTATGAAATTATGAGTTTGGGAGAAAAATGATTTTCTCAAGTTTTTATTTAAAATTTAGTGTTTTAATCTTGTAATTTGATGTCTTGGTATGTTAAAAGTGTGTTAGAAGCTTTATATGATGTTTCTGTGATGTTATATGAATCAATCTTTAGCTAAATTGAGAACTCGATATGGAGAATTAAGCCAATTTGTTTTTCTCGGCACTGTTCTTAAGCTGCTCTGTTTCTGTCCGCGTGCTGGCGCAGCTGCGCAGGCAGCAAGGGCAGAAGTGGCGCAGCTGCGCCACTGGGTTTTTTTGGATTGACACCGGCGCAGCTGCGCCGGTGTCAAGGCTAAATGTGGCGCAGCTGTGCCGTGTCCTGGGCAGAGGCAGTGAATTTTATTTAAGTGTGCAGTTTATTTTTATGACTAAGTTACATTGTTGCTAGAATAATGATCATATATTTAAGTTGCAATAGTATGTTGATAACATGAATTTGACAATTTGGTAATTGTAAAAGAAAAGAGGTTTTGAAAACCTTAAAGTATTAATTGAATTATTGTTTAATGGTGAATTGGTTAATTATAATTTGTATAATTATAATCATGAGTAAATGTTTAAATTAAATTATAATTTTTGTTAAATTATAATGAATATTAGTTGATTTATGTTAATCAATTAGATGTTAATTTAAATTATAATTTATGTAATTATAATTTAATAAATGCATGTTTAATTATGGATTATAAATTGATAATTGCATGATTAATTATAATTTGTGTAATTATAATGCATGATATAGTTTAATTGATTATAAGTTATAATTTGTTTAATTATAACTTAATATGTGATTATAATTTAGAATAATTATAATCAAGGTAAAAGTGTAATTTAAATTATAATTTATATAATTATAATTTAATGAGGGCATGAATAAAAATTGAGTATTTATAATCTAAGTAATGGGTTAAGTTAAGTATGCTTAAATTATGATTTAATGCATGATGTAGTTGATTCATTATAAATTATGATTGTTTAATTGTAGTTTGATTAAAGTGGATGTTCAAATCATAATTTGTTTAATTATAATTTAAAATGAGTATGTAATTATTAATTGATTAATCATGTGAAATATAATATGATTATGTGATGTGATTAATTATGTGGTAATTAATTATTAACTTATTAGTTAAAGAGGAATGAGTTAACCTAAATTGGTTAACTAACGATGAGGATTAGCTATGTGATAATTAACTGATATTGTTAATTATACATATGATTTGACAGCGAGTGTCAAATGAGTAAATAGAAAAGAATTAGAAAGTATAAAGTATTATTTACTTAGACGTTTGATAAGCGTTGCTAGGTGACTAATAATTGATGCGTATGGTAATACGTTATGTAGGATCATGAAGCAGATTATATTAAGCTATTTTTCGGTAATTGGTAATCTACGAGCCAGGCAAGTCTTTCGGTTCCTATTTTCTATGTGAACTTGATGATATTATGAACTGTTTTAAATTGTATTGCAAAGAGTATGCTATGTTGTATATGTTGCAAGCATGAAATGTTAAAGTCAATTTATGACTACATTGATTGATTTAATAATGTTGATTGAGTAAGGAACTCAATCATTATATTTGTTATGTGATTAAAGCATGTATGCCATGTTACTTTAATATTGAGCATGTTAATTATGTGCTATGTGATGCATGAAAACTGTTAGATCTTGCTGAGCTGTCGAGCTCACTCTTGCAAATAACCATTTTTGCAGGTCAAGGATGCAAGGTAAAGATACGTGTTAAGTGATTTATAGAGATCAATGTTAAAGAATATTAATTTTATTAAATTTCAAATTGTAGTTGATGTTTTCATTGTAACTTAATTGTTAAGTTGTAAGTTGAGCTATCCGACGTATAATGGATATTGCTTAGTGATGTAAGACTTTGTATAGTCCTTTCGTTGTAGCGATTCATGTAATAGAATTGAATCAAATATTTGTAATGTTAAGGTTGCGATTCAGGGAAATATAGAAAGAAAGTTTATAAAAATTTTAAATATTTCGCATTTTTAGTGATTTTAATATCGAATAATGACGTAAAGATAGATTAAAGATGTATTGCTAATGCTCGAGGATGAGAATTATATTTTATGAATTTTGGGGTTGTTACAGTTGGTATCAAAGCTGTAGGTTATACACCTTAGGTAAGAGTACCTTAGGCTATGACCTTAGAGAATGAGAAGTAAAGTTACGTATAACGAAAAGGTGATTCTAAAACTCGAATAAAATATTAAACTATATGAACGAAGTTAGAAATTCTTAAAGGAAGAGTTGTTTAATAAACAAAAAGATTCAAAGAAGAATTTTGGAAAGATATGTAGATGAGAATCAGGAGTTGCCTAACTCCAATAATAAATATGACGAATAACGATGAATAGACGAAGTCTATGAGATTAAAAGCATAATGAAATTATGATATGTCATGATGACAGGTAGAGATAAGAAGTTTTAAAACAAAACGATAATGAGCTAAGGAAGAATCATAAGTGAGATGATTATAGAATAAGATCACAACATGATCTTTTGAAGTTGTAAAAGACAGATGGTATGTAATGATTGACTAGTTATAGTTTGATGCTATAACGAGAATGTACTATGATATAGTACGAGATTAACTCACGAGGAGTTATAAATGATGGGATACAGGAAGTCTGTATCGAGTATAGAACGAGATGTTATAAGTAAGATAGAGTTAAGTGGGATTTCAATTGAGGACTCATGTGGTGGCTGAGTTGTACAAACTTCTGTATGGGCAGGGTTTTGTGCTTACACTTGGTTTATCATACTGATAATCGTTGGAAGGTTGGTGTCGCGCTATCGATATATATATGATGAGAAGGTGATTCTTTTCTCATATTACATTTGATAGTTAGAGTCAATAGAGATTAGATTAGATGATATTAAGATTTGATTAGATGATCTTAAGGTTAGGCGAGTTCTTAAAACTCATACTTATGGTAAGATCGTGACACATAATCGTATGTATGTTTTGAACCCCTAAGCATATGGACAGTCTCTGATCAGTTCTTTGACTACGTATTGCTAGGACAAGTCTTAAACTCATATTATTGTGGCAAGTTCCTGAACTTCCAAAGTGTGGTAAGTTCGATGAACTATACTGGGTATAGAAAGGTTATGGTATAGAAAGCATTGATGTTGTTAAGATAGATAGAATGATGAAGTAATGATGGAGTAAAAAGTTATATTGATGGAGAAAGTTTTTATATTCTAAATCTCCTAGCTTTGCTAGTTTTTCAAAATTTATTGACTTCGTGCTGATATTGCACTTCTGTTTTCTTGAAAAACATTGGATCAATGATGGAACCAATGAATTTTTAAAATAGTGCTATTATTCACATGTCTATGCTAATTGCTTCAGCTGGACAAAATGATTTTAAATCTTCAAAATGTATTTCATATGCATCATTTGATATGGTGTAAAAACAATCGAGGAAGTTATCAATGCAGTTAAACCTAGTGTTGGATGTGATCGTATGATCGTCAGCCCACTATGATATGATGTAGTATGACGACGTCATGTAATGACGAAATCCTCAACGTATCATTACTACGGTACGGTATCAGGATATTATGAAAAGATTTACTTATTATTTTACTTTCCTTATAAAAAAAAGAAAAAAAGAAAAGATTTATTTACTTTTAGTTTCTTTAAACGAAAAAAAAAAATTTATATATTTTGAGTTGGTTAAGGATATATATATATATATATATATATATATATATGTATATTTCGATTGATGTTCGAATTGTTTCTAGAAGTCTATGCTACTTGATTCAGCTAGACAAATATTGAAAGATGTTTATGAAATTCGAGCGTTCTTGGTCAAACTATGCCAAACCAAATTGTTTTGGAGCGGATTCAGATGTTAAGAAGCTGAGATGAACAACCCTATAAAAGGGGACATGTTATCGGAGACAATAGTTCCGAGTGTAACGCATATAGTCGTTACGATGTACTACGTTTGGCCGACGTAGGGGTACGATAGATGGCCACCTAGAGTACCAATGCGGTTTATAGTGTGAAGTACCGGGGGTGAAGCACTATTAAACCTAAAAATAAGTTCAAGGTCTTGCGACCACTCAGCATGATTTGGAATCTTTTAAATTTCTGAGTTGTTTATATCGCTTCCCAATTATTGAGCAATTGTGGAAGATTCTTATTATTCTGAAGGAGAATGTAGCGAGAAGGATATTGCTTAGAAAGAAGTAGTTGTTGAACGCTTTAATCCAGTGAATAGATATTAACGTAAAAATCTATTTTGATAGAATGATATATATAGATTGATAGACTTGAATTTCGAGGACAAAATTCTTAGAAGAAGGGGTGAATGTGATAACCCGAATAATTATAGATGGTGAATTATATAGTATATTAATTCTACGAGTAGAATATATGGTAATGATCTTTAGTAAGGGAAGGAATGAGTTAAAGAAGATATATAATATTTGATATATGATTGTGTTTGATTGAAGGTTAAGTAATAAAACCTTAACCTTGTTGAAGATGTGAATTTAGTAGAGATATATGTGTAGTTTATATAAATGTCGTTATGATAATGAGTTAAAGTTATTCAACAATAAAATTGTGAAAGAGATTTTTATAAAAACTTGAGTAAGGTAAGGTTTCGTTTATTCCGAGGACGGAATCCTTATAAGGAGGAAAGGATGTGACATCCCAGATTTTTAGAATTTATAAATGAGAATTTAATAAATAAAATTCTTATTATCTGATGTTTTGAGTTTAAGTATGTGAATACGTGTCATATATGGTGAAATATGTGAATCTATGTGAAGATAATTTAAATATTAATTTTAATATTTATTGGAGTAAATAAATATTTTAATTAAATTATTTATTGAGTTAAATAAATAATTATGTGATTATTATGGAGTAATGTAATTAAGTGTAGTATATTAATTAAATGAATATTTAGTATTTAATTTAATTGATATAATGATTTTATATTATAATTCTAATTTAATTGAGAGAATTAAATTAGATGAATTATGTGATGAAGTGTTACATGAATTACAATTAGCGAGTAATTATAATTATGTGGCAAATTTATGTGATTTGTTGATGTTAGATTTTAATTGATTAAATTAGATGATTAATATTTAATCAATTAAAATGTGACATTTAAAGTATGTGTTAAAATAATTTGTTAAAAAAAAAATTAAATAAAGAAAAGGATTTTTAAATGATTTTTTTTACCAAACAAGGCCCTTGCTTTTGTTTTAAAAGACTGTTGCCAAACAGGGCCCTTACACTAGCTTAAACCTAATTTACCTAAACCATGCCTAAGTTAGTAAAACTAGTTTATAGATTTCTTGTAGCCAAACAAGCCAAGTTGGCTTTTGAATTTTGTAACTTACCTAATTAATAAGAGTTAGTATATATAATTATTATTAGGAGTTACATGTTTTATATGTATTATATGTATATTGAATATACTACAACTACGTTAGTTTTACAAACTAAGAACAAAGAAAAGAAGAGCAGAGAATTTAGAGAGAGAAGGGAAGAAGAGAAGGAAGAGAAAGCTTGAGAAGGCTAGAGTTAATCTTCATATTCTTCTACAATCATCAAACAAAGGGTAATTACTATCTCATAGTTTTAAAAATTTTAATTAGTTGTTCTTCCTTATTTTGAGTTTCTGTAAATTTTGGTTTACTGTAAATTTCAAGAAAACGTATTAACATAAATTGTATATATATATGGTGTTCATGTATTAGTAGGCTATAAACGAGTTTTCAGAAATCAAATTATAGTAGAAACATGTTTTAACTGAATAAAATATGTTCATATGGAATTTCATATAATTGGTTGATTTTAAAGAAAAATTGATGAATTAGTATATGCTAACATGCTTATTAGGAATTTGGTTTGATGTTATCTTCAATTTGGTATATAATACATGTGTATAAAGTTGAATTAGTTGAGAAATTGAATTATAGTGAATTATTTTATGAAATTATGAGTTTGGGAGAAAAATGATTTTCTCAAGTTTTTATTTAAAATTTAGTGTTTTAATCTTGTAATTTGATGTCTTGGTATGTTAAAAGTGTGTTAGAAGCTTTATATTATGTTTCTGTGATGTTATATGAATCAATCTTTAGCTAAATTGAGAACTCGATATGGAGAATTAAGCCAATTTGTTTTTCTCGGCACTGTTCTTAAGCTGCTCTGTTTCTGTCCGCGTGCTGGCGCAGCTGCGCAGGCAGCAAGGGCAGAAGCGGCGCAGCTGCGCCACTGGGTTTTTTTGGATTGACACCGGCGCAGCTGCGCCGGTGTCAAGGCTAAATGTGGCGCAGCTGTGCCGTGTCCTGGGCAGAGGCAGTGAATTTTATTTAAGTGTGCAGTTTATTTTTATGACTAAGTTACATTGTTGCTAGAATAATGATCATATATTTAAGTTGCAATAGTATGTTGATAACATGAATTTGACAATTTGGTAATTGTAAAAGAAAAGAGGTTTTGAAAACCTTAAAGTATTAATTGAATTATTGTTTAATGGTGAATTGGTTAATTATAATTTGTATAATTATAATCATGAGTAAATGTTTAAATTAAATTATAATTTTTGTTAAATTATAATGAATATTAGTTGATTTATGTTAATCAATTAGATGTTAATTTAAATTATAATTTATGTAATTATAATTTAATAAATGCATGTTTAATTATGGATTATAAATTGATAATTGCATGATTAATTATAATTTGTGTAATTATAATGCATGATATAGTTTAATTGATTATAAGTTATAATTTGTTTAATTATAACTTAATATGTGATTATAATTTAGAATAATTATAATCAAGGTAAAAGTGTAATTTAAATTATAATTTATATAATTATAATTTAATGAGGGCATGAATAAAAATTGAGTATTTATAATCTAAGTAATGGGTTAAGTTAAGTATGCTTAAATTATGATTTAATGCATGATGTAGTTGATTCATTATAAATTATGATTGTTTAATTGTAGTTTGATTAAAGTGGATGTTCAAATCATAATTTGTTTAATTATAATTTAAAATGAGTATGTAATTATTAATTGATTAATCATGTGAAATATAATATGATTATGTGATGTGATTAATTATGTGGTAATTAATTATTAACTTATTAGTTAAAGAGGAATGAGTTAACCTAAATTGGTTAACTAACGATGAGGATTAGCTATGTGATAATTAACTGATATTGTTAATTATACATATGATTTGACAGCGAGTGTCAAATGAGTAAATAGAAAAGAATTAGAAAGTATAAAGTATTATTTACTTAGACGTTTGATAAGCGTTGCTAGGTGACTAATAATTGATGCGTATGGTAATACGTTATGTAGGATCATGAAGCAGATTATATTAAGCTATTTTTCGGTAATTGGTAATCTACGAGCCAGGCAAGTCTTTCGGTTCCTATTTTCTATGTGAACTTGATGATATTATGAACTGTTTTAAATTGTATTGCAAAGAGTATGCTATGTTGTATATGTTGCAAGCATGAAATGTTAAAGTCAATTTATGACTACATTGATTGATTTAATAATGTTGATTGAGTAAGGAACTCAATCTTTATATTTGTTATGTGATTAAAGCATGTATGCCATGTTACTTTAATATTGAGCATGTTAATTATGTGCTATGTGATGCATGAAAACTGTTAGATCTTGCTGAGCTGTCGAGCTCACTCTTGCAAATAACCATTTTTGCAGGTCAAGGATGCAAGGTAAAGATACGTGTTAAGTGATTTATTAGAGATCAATGTTAAAGAATATTAATTTTATTAAATTTCAAATTGTAGTTGATGTTTTCATTGTAACTTAATTGTTAAGTTGTAAGTTGAGCTATCCGACGTATAATGGATATTGCTTAGTGATGTAAGACTTTGTATAGTCCTTTCGTTGTAGCGATTCATGTAATAGAATTGAATCAAATATTTGTAATGTTAAGGTTGCGATTCAGGGAAATATAGAAAGAAAGTTTATAAAAAATTTTAAATATTCCGCATTTTTAGTGATTTTAATATCGAATAATGATGTAAAGATAGATTAAAGATGTATTGCTAATGCTCGAGGATGAGAATTATATTGTATGAATTTTGGGGTCGTTACAGTTGGTATCAAAGCTGTAGGTTATACACCTTAGGTAAGAGTACCTTAGGCTATGACCTTAGAGAATGAGAACTTAAGTTACGTATAACGAAAAGGTGATTCTAAAACTCGAATAAAATATTAAACTATATGAACGAAGTTAGAAATTCTTAAAGGAAGAGTTGTTTAATAAACAAAAAGATTCAAAGAAGAATCTTGGAAAGATATGTAGATGAGAATCAGGAGTTGCCTAACTCCAATAATAAATATGACGAATAACGATGAATAGACGAAGTCTATGAGATTAAAAGCATAATGAAATTATGATATGTCATGATGACAGGTAGAGATAAGAAGTTTTAAAACAAAACGATAATGAGCTAAGGAAGAATCATAAGTGAGATGATTATAGAATAAGATCACAACAGTGATCTTTTGAAGTTGTAAAAGACTAGATGGTATGTAATGATTGACTAGTTATAGTTTGATGCTATAACGAGAATGTACTATGATATAGTACGAGATTAACTCACGAGGAGTTATAAATGATGGGATACAGGAAGTCTGTATCGAGTATAGAACGAGATGTTATAAGTAAGATAGAGTTAAGTGGGATTTCAATTGAGGACTCATGTGGTGGCTGAGTTGTACAAACTTCTGTATGGGCAGGGTTTTGTGCTTACACTTGGTTTATCATACTGATAATCGTTGGAAGGTTGGTGTCGCGCTATCGATATATATATGATGAGAAGGTGATTCTTTTCTCATATTACATTTGATAGTTAGAGTCAATAGAGATTAGATTAGATGATATTAAGATTTGATTAGATGATCTTAAGGTTAGGCGAGTTCTTAAAACTCATACTTATGGTAAGATCGTGACACATAATCGTATGTATGTTTTGAACCCCTAAGCATATGGACAGTCTCTGATCAGTTCTTTGACTACGTATTGCTAGGACAAGTCTTAAACTCATATTATTGTGGCAAGTTCCTGAACTTCCAAAGTGTGGTAAGTTCGATGAACTATACTGGGTATAGAAAGGTTATGGTATAGAAAGCATTGATGTTGTTAAGATAGATAGAATGATGAAGTAATGATGGAGTAAAGAGTTATATTGATGGAGAAAGTTTTTATATTCTAAATCTCCTAGCTTTGCTAGTTTTTCAAAATTTATTGACTTCGTGCTGATATTGCACTTCTGTTTTCTTGAAAAACATTGGATCAATGATGGAACCAATGAATTTTTAAAATAGTGCTATTATTCACATGTCTATGCTAATTGCTTCAGCTGGACAAAATGATTTTAAATCTTCAAAATGTATTTCATATGCATCATTTGATATGGTGTAAAAACAATCGAGGAAGTTATCAATGCAGTTAAACCTAGTGTTGGATGTGATCGTATGATCGTCAGCCCACTATGATATGATGTAGTATGACGACGTCATGTAATGACGAAATCCTCAACGTATCATTACTACGGTACGGTATCAGGATATTATGAAAAGATTTACTTATTATTTTACTTTCCTTATAAAAAAAAGAAAAAAAGAAGAGATTTATTTACTTTTAGTTTATTTAAACGAAAAAAAAAATTATATATTTTGAGTTGGTTAAGGATATATATATATATATATATATATATATGTATATTTCGATTGATGTCCGAATTGTTTCTAGAAGTCTATGCTACTTGATTCAGCTAGACAAATATTGAAAGATGTTTATGAAATTCGAGCGTTCTTGGTCAAACTATGCCAAACCAAATTATTTTGGTGCGGATTCAGATGTTAAGAAGCTGAGATGAACAACCCTATAAAAGGGGACATGTTATCGGAGACAATAGTTCCGAGTGTAACGCATATAGTCGTTACGATGTACTACGTTTGGCCGACGTAGGGATACGATAGGATGGCCACCTAGAGTACCAATGCGGTTTATAGTGTGAAGTACCGGGGGTGAAGCACTATTAAATCTAAAAATAAGTTCAAGGTCTTGCGACCACTCAGCATGATTTGGAATCTTTTAAATTTCTGAGTTGTTTATATCGCTTTCCCAATTATTGAGCAATTGTGGAAGATTCTTATTATTCTGAAGGAGAATGTAGCGAGAAGGATATTGCTTAGAAAGAAGTAGTTGTTGAACGCTTTAATCCAGTGAATAGATATTAACGTAAAAATCTATTTTGATAGAATGATATATATAGATTGATAGACTTGAATTTCGAGGACGAAATTCTTAGAAGAAGGGGTGAATGTGATAACCCGAATAATTATAGATGGTGAATTATATAGTATATTAATTCTACGAGTAGAATATATGGTAATGATCTTTAGTAAGGGAAGGAATGAGTTAAAGAAGATATATAATATTTGATATATGATTGTGTTTGATTGAAGGTTAAGTAATAAAACCTTAACCTTGTTGAAGATGTGAATTTAGTAGAGATATATGTGTAGTTTATATAAATGTCGTTATGATAATGAGTTAAAGTTATTCAACAATAAAATTGTGAAAGAGATTTTTATAAAAACTTGAGTAAGGTAAGGTTTCGTTTATTCCGAGGACGGAATCCTTATAAGGAGGAAAGGATGTGACATCCCAGATTTTTAGAATTTATAAATGAGAATTTAATAAATAAAATTCTTATTATCTGATGTTTTGAGTTTAAGTATGTGAATACGTGTCATATATGGTGAAATATGTGAATCTATGTGAAGATAATTTAAATATTAATTTTAATATTTATTGGAGTAAATAAATATTTTAATTAAATTATTTATTGAGTTAAATAAATAATTATGTGATTATTATGGAGTAATGTAATTAAGTGTAGTATATTAATTAAATGAATATTTAGTATTTAATTTAATTGATATAATGATTTTATATTATAATTCTAATTTAATTGAGAGAATTAAATTAGATGAATTATGTGATGAAGTGTTACATGAATTACAATTAGCGAGTAATTATAATTATGTGGCAAATTTATGTGATTTGTTGATGTTAGATTTTAATTGATTAAATTAGATGATTAATATTTAATCAATTAAAATGTGACATTTAAAGTATGTGTTAAAATAATTTGTTAAAAAAAAAAATTAAATAAAGAAAAGGATTTTTAAATGATTTTTTTTACCAAACAAGGCCCTTGCTTTTGTTTTAAAAGACTGTTGCCAAACAGGGCCCTTACACTAGCTTAAACCTAATTTACCTAAACCATGCCTAAGTTAGTAAAACTAGTTTATAGATTTCTTGTAGCCAAACAAGCCAAGTTGGCTTTTGAATTTTGTAACTTACCTAATTAATAAGAGTTAGTATATATAATTATTATTAGGAGTTACATGTTTTATATGTATTATATGTATATTGTAATATACTACAACTACGTTAGTTTTACAAACTAAGAACAAAGAAAAGAAGAGCAGAGAATTTAGAGAGAGAAGGGAAGAAGAGAAGGAAGAGAAAGCTTGAGAAGGCTAGAGTTAATCTTCATATTCTTCTACAATCATCAAACAAAGGGTAATTACTATCTCATAGTTTTAAAAATTTTAATTAGTTGTTCTTCCTTATTTTGAGTTTCTGTAAATTTTGGTTTACTGTAAATTTCAAGAAAACGTATTAACATAAATTGTATATATATATGGTGTTCATGTATTAGTAGGCTATAAACGAGTTTTCAGAAATCAAATTATAGTAGAAACATGTTTTAACTGAATAAAATATGTTCATATGGAATTTCATATAATTGGTTGATTTTAAAGAAAAATTGATGAATTAGTATATGCTAACATGCTTATTAGGAATTTGGTTTGATGTTATCTTCAATTTGGTATATAATACATGTGTATAAAGTTGAATTAGTTGAGAAATTGAATTATAGTGAATTATTTTATGAAATTATGAGTTTGGGAGAAAAATGATTTTCTCAAGTTTTTATTTAAAATTTAGTGTTTTAATCTTGTAATTTGATGTCTTGGTATGTTAAAAGTGTGTTAGAAGCTTTATATGATGTTTCTGTGATGTTATATGAATCAATCTTTAGCTAAATTGAGAACTCGATATGGAGAATTAAGCCAATTTGTTTTTCTCGGCACTGTTCTTAAGCTGCTCTGTTTCTGTCCGCGTGCTGGCGCAGCTGCGCAGGCAGCAAGGGCAGAAGCGGCGCAGCTGCGCCACTGGGTTTTTTTGGATTGACACCGGCGCAGCTGCGCCGGTGTCAAGGCTAAATGTGGCGCAGCTGTGCCGTGTCCTGGGCAGAGGCAGTGAATTTTATTTAAGTGTGCAGTTTATTTTTATGACTAAGTTACATTGTTGCTAGAATAATGATCATATATTTAAGTTGCAATAGTATGTTGATAACATGAATTTGACAATTTGGTAATTGTAAAAGAAAAGAGGTTTTGAAAACCTTAAAGTATTAATTGAATTATTGTTTAATGGTGAATTGGTTAATTATAATTTGTATAATTATAATCATGAGTAAATGTTTAAATTAAATTATAATTTTTGTTAAATTATAATGAATATTAGTTGATTTATGTTAATCAATTAGATGTTAATTTAAATTATAATTTATGTAATTATAATTTAATAAATGCATGTTTAATTATGGATTATAAATTGATAATTGCATGATTAATTATAATTTGTGTAATTATAATGCATGATATAGTTTAATTGATTATAAGTTATAATTTGTTTAATTATAACTTAATATGTGATTATAATTTAGAATAATTATAATCAAGGTAAAAGTGTAATTTAAATTATAATTTATATAATTATAATTTAATGAGGGCATGAATAAAAATTGAGTATTTATAATCTAAGTAATGGGTTAAGTTAAGTATGCTTAAATTATGATTTAATGCATGATGTAGTTGATTCATTATAAATTATGATTGTTTAATTGTAGTTTGATTAAAGTGGATGTTCAAATCATAATTTGTTTAATTATAATTTAAAATGAGTATGTAATTATTAATTGATTAATCATGTGAAATATAATATGATTATGTGATGTGATTAATTATGTGGTAATTAATTATTAACTTATTAGTTAAAGAGGAATGAGTTAACCTAAATTGGTTAACTAACGATGAGGATTAGCTATGTGATAATTAACTGATATTGTTAATTATACATATGATTTGACAGCGAGTGTCAAATGAGTAAATAGAAAAGAATTAGAAAGTATAAAGTATTATTTACTTAGACGTTTGATAAGCGTTGCTAGGTGACTAATAATTGATGCGTATGGTAATACGTTATGTAGGATCATGAAGCAGATTATATTAAGCTATTTTTCGGTAATTGGTAATCTACGAGCCAGGCAAGTCTTTCGGTTCCTATTTTCTATGTGAACTTGATGATATTATGAACTGTTTTAAATTGTATTGCAAAGAGTATGCTATGTTGTATATGTTGCAAGCATGAAATGTTAAAGTCAATTTATGACTACATTGATTGATTTAATAATGTTGATTGAGTAAGGAACTCAATCTTTATATTTGTTATGTGATTAAAGCATGTATGCCATGTTACTTTAATATTGAGCATGTTAATTATGTGCTATGTGATGCATGAAAACTGTTAGATCTTGCTGAGCTGTCGAGCTCACTCTTGCAAATAACCATTTTTGCAGGTCAAGGATGCAAGGTAAAGATACGTGTTAAGTGATTTATAGAGATCAATGTTAAAGAATATTAATTTTATTAAATTTCAAATTGTAGTTGATGTTTTCATTGTAACTTAATTGTTAAGTTGTAAGTTGAGCTATCCGACGTATAATGGATATTGCTTAGTGATGTAAGACTTTGTATAGTCCTTTCGTTGTAGCGATTCATGTAATAGAATTGAATCAAATATTTGTAATGTTAAGGTTGCGATTCAGGGAAATATAGAAAGAAAGTTTATAAAAATTTTAAATATTCCGCATTTTTAGTGATTTTAATATCGAATAATGACGTAAAGATAGATTAAAGATGTATTGCTAATGCTCGAGGATGAGAATTATATTTTATGAATTTTGGGGTTGTTACAGTTGGTATCAAAGCTGTAGGTTATACACCTTAGGTAAGAGTACCTTAGGCTATGACCTTAGAGAATGAGAAGTAAAGTTACGTATAACGAAAAGGTGATTCTAAAACTCGAATAAAATATTAAACTATATGAACGAAGTTAGAAATTCTTAAAGGAAGAGTTGTTTAATAAACAAAAAGATTCAAAGAAGAATTTTGGAAAGATATGTAGATGAGAATCAGGAGTTGCCTAACTCCAATAATAAATATGACGAATAACGATGAATAGACGAAGTCTATGAGATTAAAAGCATAATGAAATTATGATATGTCATGATGACAGGTAGAGATAAGAAGTTTTAAAACAAAACGATAATGAGCTAAGGAAGAATCATAAGTGAGATGATTATAGAATAAGATCACAACATGATCTTTTGAAGTTGTAAAAGACAGATGGTATGTAATGATTGACTAGTTATAGTTTGATGCTATAACGAGAATGTACTATGATATAGTACGAGATTAACTCACGAGGAGTTATAAATGATGGGATACAGGAAGTCTGTATCGAGTATAGAACGAGATGTTATAAGTAAGATAGAGTTAAGTGGGATTTCAATTGAGGACTCATGTGGTGGCTGAGTTGTACAAACTTCTGTATGGGCAGGGTTTTGTGCTTACACTTGGTTTATCATACTGATAATCGTTGGAAGGTTGGTGTCGCGCTATCGATATATATATGATGAGAAGGTGATTCTTTTCTCATATTACATTTGATAGTTAGAGTCAATAGAGATTAGATTAGATGATATTAAGATTTGATTAGATGATCTTAAGGTTAGGCGAGTTCTTAAAACTCATACTTATGGTAAGATCGTGACACATAATCGTATGTATGTTTTGAACCCCTAAGCATATGGACAGTCTCTGATCAGTTCTTTGACTACGTATTGCTAGGACAAGTCTTAAACTCATATTATTGTGGCAAGTTCCTGAACTTCCAAAGTGTGGTAAGTTCGATGAACTATACTGGGTATAGAAAGGTTATGGTATAGAAAGCATTGATGTTGTTAAGATAGATAGAATGATGAAGTAATGATGGAGTAAAAGTTATATTGATGGAGAAAGTTTTTATATTCTAAATCTCCTAGCTTTGCTAGTTTTTCAAAATTTATTGACTTCGTGCTGATATTGCACTTCTGTTTTCTTGAAAAACATTGGATCAATGATGGAACCAATGAATTTTTAAAATAGTGCTATTATTCACATGTCTATGCTAATTGCTTCAGCTGGACAAAATGATTTTAAATCTTCAAAATGTATTTCATATGCATCATTTGATATGGTGTAAAAACAATCGAGGAAGTTATCAATGCAGTTAAACCTAGTGTTGGATGTGATCGTATGATCGTCAGCCCACTATGATATGATGTAGTATGACGACGTCATGTAATGACGAAATCCTCAACGTATCATTACTACGGTACGGTATCAGGATATTATGAAAAGATTTACTTATTATTTTACTTTCCTTATAAAAAAAAGAAAAAAAGAAAAGATTTATTTACTTTTAGTTTCTTTAAACGAAAAAAAAAATTTATATATTTTGAGTTGGTTAAGGATATATATATATATATATATATATATATGTATATTTCGATTGATGTTCGAATTGTTTCTAGAAGTCTATGCTACTTGATTCAGCTAGACAAATATTGAAAGATGTTTATGAAATTCGAGCGTTCTTGGTCAAACTATGCCAAACCAAATTGTTTTGGAGCGGATTCAGATGTTAAGAAGCTGAGATGAACAACCCTATAAAAGGGGACATGTTATCGGAGACAATAGTTCCGAGTGTAACGCATATAGTCGTTACGATGTACTACGTTTGGCCGACGTAGGGGTACGATAGATGGCCACCTAGAGTACCAATGCGGTTTATAGTGTGAAGTACCGGGGGTGAAGCACTATTAAACCTAAAAATAAGTTCAAGGTCTTGCGACCACTCAGCATGATTTGGAATCTTTTAAATTTCTGAGTTGTTTATATCGCTTCCCAATTATTGAGCAATTGTGGAAGATTCTTATTATTCTGAAGGAGAATGTAGCGAGAAGGATATTGCTTAGAAAGAAGTAGTTGTTGAACGCTTTAATCCAGTGAATAGATATTAACGTAAAAATCTATTTTGATAGAATGATATATATAGATTGATAGACTTGAATTTCGAGGACAAAATTCTTAGAAGAAGGGGTGAATGTGATAACCCGAATAATTATAGATGGTGAATTATATAGTATATTAATTCTACGAGTAGAATATATGGTAATGATCTTTAGTAAGGGAAGGAATGAGTTAAAGAAGATATATAATATTTGATATATGATTGTGTTTGATTGAAGGTTAAGTAATAAAACCTTAACCTTGTTGAAGATGTGAATTTAGTAGAGATATATGTGTAGTTTATATAAATGTCGTTATGATAATGAGTTAAAGTTATTCAACAATAAAATTGTGAAAGAGATTTTTATAAAAACTTGAGTAAGGTAAGGTTTCGTTTATTCCGAGGACGGAATCCTTATAAGGAGGAAAGGATGTGACATCCCAGATTTTTAGAATTTATAAATGAGAATTTAATAAATAAAATTCTTATTATCTGATGTTTTGAGTTTAAGTATGTGAATACGTGTCATATATGGTGAAATATGTGAATCTATGTGAAGATAATTTAAATATTAATTTTAATATTTATTGGAGTAAATAAATATTTTAATTAAATTATTTATTGAGTTAAATAAATAATTATGTGATTATTATGGAGTAATGTAATTAAGTGTAGTATATTAATTAAATGAATATTTAGTATTTAATTTAATTGATATAATGATTTTATATTATAATTCTAATTTAATTGAGAGAATTAAATTAGATGAATTATGTGATGAAGTGTTACATGAATTACAATTAGCGAGTAATTATAATTATGTGGCAAATTTATGTGATTTGTTGATGTTAGATTTTAATTGATTAAATTAGATGATTAATATTTAATCAATTAAAATGTGACATTTAAAGTATGTGTTAAAATAATTTGTTAAAAAAAAAATTAAATAAAGAAAAGGATTTTTAAATGATTTTTTTTACCAAACAAGGCCCTTGCTTTTGTTTTAAAAGACTGTTGCCAAACAGGGCCCTTACACTAGCTTAAACCTAATTTACCTAAACCATGCCTAAGTTAGTAAAACTAGTTTATAGATTTCTTGTAGCCAAACAAGCCAAGTTGGCTTTTGAATTTTGTAACTTACCTAATTAATAAGAGTTAGTATATATAATTATTATTAGGAGTTACATGTTTTATATGTATTATATGTATATTGTATATACTACAACTACGTTAGTTTTACAAACTAAGAACAAAGAAAAAAGAGCAGAGAATTTAGAGAGAGAAGGGAAGAAGAGAAGGAAGAGAAAGCTTGAGAAGGCTAGAGTTAATCTTCATATTCTTCTACAATCATCAAACAAAGGGTAATTACTATCTCATAGTTTTAAAAATTTTAATTAGTTGTTCTTCCTTATTTTGAGTTTCTGTAAATTTTGGTTTACTATAAATTTCAAGAAAACGTATTAACATAAATTGTATATATATATGGTGTTCATGTATTAGTAGGCTATTAAACGAGTTTTCAGAAATCAAATTATAGTAGAAACATGTTTTAACGAATAAAATATGTTCATTTGGAATTTCATATAATTGGTTGATTTTAAAGAAAAATTGATGAATTAGTATATGCTAACATGCTTATTAGGAATTTGGTTTGATGTTATCTTCAATTTGGTATATAATACATGTATATAAAGTTGAATTAGTTGAGAAATTGAATTATAGTGAATTATTTTATGAAATTATGAGTTTGGGAGAAAAATGATTTTCTCAAGTTTTTATTTAAAATTTAGTGTTTTAATCTTGTAATTTGATGTCTTGGTATGTTAAAAGTGTGTTAGAAGCTTTATATTATGTTTCTGTGATGTTATATGAATCAATCTTTAGCTAAATTGAGAACTCGATATGGAGAATTAAGCCAATTTGTTTTTCTCGGCACTGTTCTTAAGCTGCTCTGTTTCTGTCCGCGTGCTGGCGCAGCTGCGCAGGCAGCAAGGGCAGAAGCGGCGCAGCTGCGCCACTGGGTTTTTTTGGATTGACACCGGCGCAGCTGCGCCGGTGTCAAGGCTAAATGTGGCGCAGCTGTGCCGTGTCCTGGGCAGAGGCAGTGAATTTTATTTAAGTGTGCAGTTTATTTTTATGACTAAGTTACATTGTTGCTAGAATAATGATCATATATTTAAGTTGCAATAGTATGTTGATAACATGAATTTGACAATTTGGTAATTGTAAAAGAAAAGAGGTTTTGAAAACCTTAAAGTATTAATTGAATTATTGTTTAATGGTGAATTGGTTAATTATAATTTGTATAATTATAAGTCAAGAGTAAATGTTTAAATTAAATTATAATTTTTGTTAAATTATAATGAATATTAGTTGATTTATGTTAATCAATTAGATGTTAATTTAAATTATAATTTATGTAATTATAATTTAATAAATGCATGTTTAATTATGGATTATAAATTGATAATTGCATGATTAATTATAATTTGTGTAATTATAATGCATGATATAGTTTAATTGATTATAAGTTATAATTTGTTTAATTATAACTTAATATGTGATTATAATTTAGAATAATTATAATCAAGGTAAAAGTGTAATTTAAATTATAATTTATATAATTATAATTTAATGAGGGCATGAATAAAAATTGAGTATTTATAATCTAAGTAATGGGTTAAGTTAAGTATGCTTAAATTATGATTTAATGCATGATGTAGTTGATTCATTATAAATTATGATTGTTTAATTGTAGTTTGATTAAAGTGGATGTTCAAATCATAATTTGTTTAATTATAATTTAAAATGAGTATGTAATTATTAATTGATTAATCATGTGAAATATAATATGATTATGTGATGTGATTAATTATGTGGTAATTAATTATTAACTTATTAGTTAAAGAGGAATGAGTTAACCTAAATTGGTTAACTAACGATGAGGATTAGCTATGTGATAATTAACTGATATTGTTAATTATACATATGATTTGACAGCGAGTGTCAAATGAGTAAATAGAAAAGAATTAGAAAGTATAAAGTATTATTTACTTAGACGTTTGATAAGCGTTGCTAGGTGACTAATAATTGATGCGTATGGTAATACGTTATGTAGGATCATGAAGCAGATTATATTAAGCTATTTTTCGGTAATTGGTAATCTACGAGCCAGGCAAGTCTTTCGGTTCCTATTTTCTATGTGAACTTGATGATATTATGAACTGTTTTAAATTGTATTGCAAAGAGTATGCTATGTTGTATATGTTGCAAGCATGAAATGTTAAAGTCAATTTATGACTACATTGATTGATTTAATAATGTTGATTGAGTAAGGAACTCAATCTTTATATTTGTTATGTGATTAAAGCATGTATGCCATGTTACTTTAATATTGAGCATGTTAATTATGTGCTATGTGATGCATGAAAACTGTTAGATCTTGCTGAGCTGTCGAGCTCACTCTTGCAAATAACCATTTTTGCAGGTCAAGGATGCAAGGTAAAGATACGTGTTAAGTGATTTATAGAGATCAATGTTAAAGAATATTAATTTTATTAAATTTCAAATTGTAGTTGATGTTTTCATTGTAACTTAATTGTTAAGTTGTAAGTTGAGCTATCCGACGTATAATGGATATTGCTTAGTGATGTAAGACTTTGTATAGTCCTTTCGTTGTAGCGATTCATGTAATAGAATTGAATCAAATATTTGTAATGTTAAGGTTGCGATTCAGGGAAATATAGAAAGAAAGTTTATAAAAATTTTAAATATTCCGCATTTTTAGTGATTTTAATATCGAATAATGACGTAAAGATAGATTAAAGATGTATTGCTAATGCTCGAGGATGAGAATTATATTTTATGAATTTTGGGGTTGTTACAGTTGGTATCAAAGCTGTAGGTTATACACCTTAGGTAAGAGTACCTTAGGCTATGACCTTAGAGAATGAGAACTTAAGTTACGTATAACGAAAAGGTGATTCTAAAACTCGAATAAAATATTAAACTATATGAACGAAGTTAGAAATTCTTAAAGGAAGAGTTGTTTAATAAACAAAAAGATTCAAAGAAGAATTTTGGAAAGATATGTAGATGAGAATCAGGAGTTGCCTAACTCCAATAATAAATATGACGAATAACGATGAATAGACGAAGTCTATGAGATTAAAAGCATAATGAAATTATGATATGTCATGATGACAGGTAGAGATAAGAAGTTTTAAAACAAAACGATAATGAGCTAAGGAAGAATCATAAGTGAGATGATTATAGAATAAGATCACAACATGATCTTTTGAAGTTGTAAAAGACAGATGGTATGTAATGATTGACTAGTTATAGTTTGATGCTATAACGAGAATGTACTATGATATAGTACGAGATTAACTCACGAGGAGTTATAAATGATGGGATACAGGAAGTCTGTATCGAGTATAAACGAGATGTTATAAGTAAGATAGAGTTAAGTGGGATTTCAATTGAGGACTCATGTGGTGGCTGAGTTGTACAAACTTCTGTATGGGCAGGGTTTTGTGCTTACACTTGGTTTATCATACTGATAATCGTTGGAAGGTTGGTGTCGCGCTATCGATATATATATGATGAGAAGGTGATTCTTTTCTCATATTACATTTGATAGTTAGAGTCAATAGAGATTAGATTAGATGATATTAAGATTTGATTAGATGATCTTAAGGTTAGGCGAGTTCTTAAAACTCATACTTATGGTAAGATCGTGACACATAATCGTATGTATGTTTTGAACCCCTAAGCATATGGACAGTCTCTGATCAGTTCTTTGACTACGTATTGCTAGGACAAGTCTTAAACTCATATTATTGTGGCAAGTTCCTGAACTTCCAAAGTGTGGTAAGTTCGATGAACTATACTGGGTATAGAAAGGTTATGGTATAGAAAGCATTGATGTTGTTAAGATAGATAGAATGATGAAGTAATGATGGAGTAAAAGTTATATTGATGGAGAAAGTTTTTATATTCTAAATCTCCTAGCTTTGCTAGTTTTTCAAAATTTATTGACTTCGTGCTGATATTGCACTTCTGTTTTCTTGAAAAACATTGGATCAATGATGGAACCAATGAATTTTTAAAATAGTGCTATTATTCACATGTCTATGCTAATTGCTTCAGCTGGACAAAATGATTTTAAATCTTCAAAATGTATTTCATATGCATCATTTGATATGGTGTAAAAACAATCGAGGAAGTTATCAATGCAGTTAAACCTAGTGTTGGATGTGATCGTATGATCGTCAGCCCACTATGATATGATGTAGTATGACGACGTCATGTAATGACGAAATCCTCAACGTATCATTACTACGGTACGGTATCAGGATATTATGAAAAGATTTACTTATTATTTTACTTTCCTTATAAAAAAAAGAAAAAAAGAAAAGATTTATTTACTTTTAGTTTCTTTAAACGAAAAAAAAAATTTATATATTTTGAGTTGGTTAAGGATATATATATATATATATATATATATATGTATATTTCGATTGATGTTCGAATTGTTTCTAGAAGTCTATGCTACTTGATTCAGCTAGACAAATATTGAAAGATGTTTATGAAATTCGAGCGTTCTTGGTCAAACTATGCCAAACCAAATTATTTTGGAGCGGATTCAGATGTTAAGAAGCTGAGATGAACAACCCTATAAAAGGGGACATGTTATCGGAGACAATAGTTCCGAGTGTAACGCATATAGTCGTTACGATGTACTACGTTTGGCCGACGTAGGGGTACGATAGATGGCCACCTAGAGTACCAATGCGGTTTATAGTGTGAAGTACCGGGGGTGAAGCACTATTAAACCTAAAAATAAGTTCAAGGTCTTGCGACCACTCAGCATGATTTGGAATCTTTTAAATTTCTGAGTTGTTTATATCGCTTCCCAATTATTGAGCAATTGTGGAAGATTCTTATTATTCTGAAGGAGAATGTAGCGAGAAGGATATTGCTTAGAAAGAAGTAGTTGTTGAACGCTTTAATCCAGTGAATAGATATTAACGTAAAAATCTATTTTGATAGAATGATATATATAGATTGATAGACTTGAATTTCGAGGACAAAATTCTTAGAAGAAGGGGTGAATGTGATAACCCGAATAATTATAGATGGTGAATTATATAGTATATTAATTCTACGAGTAGAATATATGGTAATGATCTTTAGTAAGGGAAGGAATGAGTTAAAGAAGATATATAATATTTGATATATGATTGTGTTTGATTGAAGGTTAAGTAATAAAACCTTAACCTTGTTGAAGATGTGAATTTAGTAGAGATATATGTGTAGTTTATATAAATGTCGTTATGATAATGAGTTAAAGTTATTCAACAATAAAATTGTGAAAGAGATTTTTATAAAAACTTGAGTAAGGTAAGGTTTCGTTTATTCCGAGGACGGAATCCTTATAAGGAGGAAAGGATGTGACATCCCAGATTTTTAGAATTTATAAATGAGAATTTAATAAATAAAATTCTTATTATCTGATGTTTTGAGTTTAAGTATGTGAATACGTGTCATATATGGTGAAATATGTGAATCTATGTGAAGATAATTTAAATATTAATTTTAATATTTATTGGAGTAAATAAATATTTTAATTAAATTATTTATTGAGTTAAATAAATAATTATGTGATTATTATGGAGTAATGTAATTAAGTGTAGTATATTAATTAAATGAATATTTAGTATTTAATTTAATTGATATAATGATTTTATATTATAATTCTAATTTAATTGAGAGAATTAAATTAGATGAGTTATGTGATGAAGTGTTACATGAATTACAATTAGCGAGTAATTATAATTATGTGGCAAATTTATGTGATTTGTTGATGTTAGATTTTAATTGATTAAATTAGATGATTAATATTTAATCAATTAAAATGTGACATTTAAAGTATGTGTTAAAATAATTTGTTAAAAAAAAAATTAAATAAAGAAAAGGATTTTTAAATGATTTTTTTTACCAAACAAGGCCCTTGCTTTTGTTTTAAAAGACTGTTGCCAAACAGGGCCCTTACACTAGCTTAAACCTAATTTACCTAAACCATGCCTAAGTTAGTAAAACTAGTTTATAGATTTCTTGTAGCCAAACAAGCCAAGTTGGCTTTTGAATTTTGTAACTTACCTAATTAATAAGAGTTAGTATATATAATTATTATTAGGAGTTACATGTTTTATATGTATTATATGTATATTGTATATACTACAACTACGTTAGTTTTACAAACTAAGAACAAAGAAAAAAAGAGCAGAGAATTTAGAGAGAGAAGGGAAGAAGAGAAGGAAGAGAAAGCTTGAGAAGGCTAGAGTTAATCTTCATATTCTTCTACAATCATCAAACAAAGGGTAATTACTATCTCATAGTTTTAAAAATTTTAATTAGTTGTTCTTCCTTATTTTGAGTTTCTGTAAATTTTGGTTTACTATAAATTTCAAGAAAACGTATTAACATAAATTGTATATATATATGGTGTTCATGTATTAGTAGGATTTAAACGAGTTTTCAGAAATCAAATTATAGTAGAAACATGTTTTAACGAATAAAATGTGTTCATTTGGAATTTCATATAATTGGTTGATTTTAAAGAAAAATTGATGAATTAGTATATGCTAACATGCTTATTAGGAATTTGGTTTGATGTTATCTTCAATTTGGTATATAATACATGTATATAAAGTTGAATTAGTTGAGAAATTGAATTATAGTGAATTATTTTATGAAATTATGAGTTTGGGAGAAAAATGATTTTCTCAAGTTTTTATTTAAAATTTAGTGTTTTAATCTTGTAATTTGATGTCTTGGTATGTTAAAAGTGTGTTAGAAACTTTATATTATGTTTCTGTGATGTTATATGAATCAATCTTTAGCTAAATTGAGAACTCGATATGGAGAATTAAGCCAATTTGTTTTTCTCGGCACTGTTCTTAAGCTGCTCTGTTTCTGTCCGCGTGCTGGCGCAGCTGCGCAGGCAGCAAGGGCAGAAGCGGCGCAGCTGCGCCACTGGGTTTTTTTGGATTGACACCGGCGCAGCTGCGCCGGTGTCAAGGCTAAATGTGGCGCAGCTGTGCCGTGTCCTGGGCAGAGGCAGTGAATTTTATTTAAGTGTGCAGTTTATTTTTATGACTAAGTTACATTGTTGCTAAAATAATGATCATATATTTAAGTTGCAATAGTATGTTGATAACATGAATTTGACAATTTGGTAATTGTAAAAGAAAAGAGGTTTTGAAAACCTTAAAGTATTAATTGAATTATTGTTTAATGGTGAATTGGTTAATTATAATTTGTATAATTATAATCATGAGTAAATGTTTAAATTAAATTATAATTTTTGTTAAATTATAATGAATATTAGTTGATTTATGTTAATCAATTAGATGTTAATTTAAATTATAATTTATGTAATTATAATTTAATAAATGCATGTTTAATTATGGATTATAAATTGATAATTGCATGATTAATTATAATTTGTGTAATTATAATGCATGATATAGTTTAATTGATTATAAGTTATAATTTGTTTAATTATAACTTAATATGTGATTATAATTTAGAATAATTATAATCAAGGTAAAAGTGTAATTTAAATTATAATTTATATAATTATAATTTAATGAGGGCATGAATAAAAATTGAGTATTTATAATCTAAGTAATGGGTTAAGTTAAGTATGCTTAAATTATGATTTAATGCATGATGTAGTTGATTCATTATAAATTATGATTGTTTAATTGTAGTTTGATTAAAGTGGATGTTCAAATCATAATTTGTTTAATTATAATTTAAAATGAGTATGTAATTATTAATTGATTAATCATGTGAAATATAATATGATTATGTGATGTGATTAATTATGTGGTAATTAATTATTAACTTATTAGTTAAAGAGGAATGAGTTAACCTAAATTGGTTAACTAACGATGAGGATTAGCTATGTGATAATTAACTGATATTGTTAATTATACATATGATTTGACAGCGAGTGTCAAATGAGTAAATAGAAAAGAATTAGAAAGTATAAAGTATTATTTACTTAGACGTTTGATAAGCGTTGCTAGGTGACTAATAATTGATGCGTATGGTAATACGTTATGTAGGATCATGAAGCAGATTATATTAAGCTATTTTTCGGTAATTGGTAATCTACGAGCCAGGCAAGTCTTTCGGTTCCTATTTTCTATGTGAACTTGATGATATTATGAACTGTTTTAAATTGTATTGCAAAGAGTATGCTATGTTGTATATGTTGCAAGCATGAAATGTTAAAGTCAATTTATGACTACATTGATTGATTTAATAATGTTGATTGAGTAAGGAACTCAATCTTTATATTTGTTATGTGATTAAAGCATGTATGCCATGTTACTTTAATATTGAGCATGTTAATTATGTGCTATGTGATGCATGAAAACTGTTAGATCTTGCTGAGCTGTCGAGCTCACTCTTGCAAATAACCATTTTTGCAGGTCAAGGATGCAAGGTAAAGATACGTGTTAAGTGATTTATAGAGATCAATGTTAAAGAATATTAATTTTATTAAATTTCAAATTGTAGTTGATGTTTTCATTGTAACTTAATTGTTAAGTTGTAAGTTGAGCTATCCGACGTATAATGGATATTGCTTAGTGATGTAAGACTTTGTATAGTCCTTTCGTTGTAGCGATTCATGTAATAGAATTGAATCAAATATTTGTAATGTTAAGGTTGCGATTCAGGGAAATATAGAAAGAAAGTTTATAAAAATTTTAAATATTCCGCATTTTTAGTGATTTTAATATCGAATAATGACGTAAAGATAGATTAAAGATGTATTGCTAATGCTCGAGGATGAGAATTATATTTTATGAATTTTGGGGTTGTTACAGTTGGTATCAAAGCTGTAGGTTATACACCTTAGGTAAGAGTACCTTAGGCTATGACCTTAGAGAATGAGAAGTAAAGTTACGTATAACGAAAAGGTGATTCTAAAACTCGAATAAAATATTAAACTATATGAACGAAGTTAGAAATTCTTAAAGGAAGAGTTGTTTAATAAACAAAAAGATTCAAAGAAGAATTTTGGAAAGATATGTAGATGAGAATCAGGAGTTGCCTAACTCCAATAATAAATATGACGAATAACGATGAATAGACGAAGTCTATGAGATTAAAAGCATAATGAAATTATGATATGTCATGATGACAGGTAGAGATAAGAAGTTTTAAAACAAAACGATAATGAGCTAAGGAAGAATCATAAGTGAGATGATTATAGAATAAGATCACAACATGATCTTTTGAAGTTGTAAAAGACAGATGGTATGTAATGATTGACTAGTTATAGTTTGATGCTATAACGAGAATGTACTATGATATAGTACGAGATTAACTCACGAGGAGTTATAAATGATGGGATACAGGAAGTCTGTATCGAGTATAGAACGAGATGTTATAAGTAAGATAGAGTTAAGTGGGATTTCAATTGAGGACTCATGTGGTGGCTGAGTTGTACAAACTTCTGTATGGGCAGGGTTTTGTGCTTACACTTGGTTTATCATACTGATAATCGTTGGAAGGTTGGTGTCGCGCTATCGATATATATATGATGAGAAGGTGATTCTTTTCTCATATTACATTTGATAGTTAGAGTCAATAGAGATTAGATTAGATGATATTAAGATTTGATTAGATGATCTTAAGGTTAGGCGAGTTCTTAAAACTCATACTTATGGTAAGATCGTGACACATAATCGTATGTATGTTTTGAACCCCTAAGCATATGGACAGTCTCTGATCAGTTCTTTGACTACGTATTGCTAGGACAAGTCTTAAACTCATATTATTGTGGCAAGTTCCTGAACTTCCAAAGTGTGGTAAGTTCGATGAACTATACTGGGTATAGAAAGGTTATGGTATAGAAAGCATTGATGTTGTTAAGATAGATAGAATGATGAAGTAATGATGGAGTAAAAAGTTATATTGATGGAGAAAGTTTTTATATTCTAAATCTCCTAGCTTTGCTAGTTTTTCAAAATTTATTGACTTCGTGCTGATATTGCACTTCTGTTTTCTTGAAAAACATTGGATCAATGATGGAACCAATGAATTTTTAAAATAGTGCTATTATTCACATGTCTATGCTAATTGCTTCAGCTGGACAAAATGATTTTAAATCTTCAAAATGTATTTCATATGCATCATTTGATATGGTGTAAAAACAATCGAGGAAGTTATCAATGCAGTTAAACCTAGTGTTGGATGTGATCGTATGATCGTCAGCCCACTATGATATGATGTAGTATGACGACGTCATGTAATAACGAAATCCTCAACGTATCATTACTACGGTACGGTATCAGGATATTATGAAAAGATTTACTTATTATTTTACTTTCCTTATAAAAAAAAGAAAAAAAGAAAAGATTTATTTACTTTTAGTTTCTTTAAACGAAAAAAAAAATTTATATATTTTGAGTTGGTTAAGGATATATATATATATATATATATATATATATATGTATATTTCGATTGATGTCCGAATTGTTTCTAGAAGTCTATGCTACTTGATTCAGCTAGACAAATATTGAAAGATGTTTATGAAATTCGAGCGTTCTTGGTCAAACTATGCCAAACCAAATTGTTTTGGAGCGGATTCAGATGTTAAGAAGCTGAGATGAACAACCCTATAAAAGGGGACATGTTATCGGAGACAATAGTTCCGAGTGTAACGCATATAGTCGTTACGATGTACTACGTTTGGCCGACGTAGGGGTACGATAGATGGCCACCTAGAGTACCAATGCGGTTTATAGTGTGAAGTACCGGGGGTGAAGCACTATTAAACCTAAAAATAAGTTCAAGGTCTTGCGACCACTCAGCATGATTTGGAATCTTTTAAATTTCTGAGTTGTTTATATCGCTTCCCAATTATTGAGCAATTGTGGAAGATTCTTATTATTCTGAAGGAGAATGTAGCGAGAAGGATATTGCTTAGAAAGAAGTAGTTGTTGAACGCTTTAATCCAGTGAATAGATATTAACGTAAAAATCTATTTTGATAGAATGATATATATAGATTGATAGACTTGAATTTCGAGGACAAAATTCTTAGAAGAAGGGGTGAATGTGATAACCCGAATAATTATAGATGGTGAATTATATAGTATATTAATTCTACGAGTAGAATATATGGTAATGATCTTTAGTAAGGGAAGGAATGAGTTAAAGAAGATATATAATATTTGATATATGATTGTGTTTGATTGAAGGTTAAGTAATAAAACCTTAACCTTGTTGAAGATGTGAATTTAGTAGAGATATATGTGTAGTTTATATAAATGTCGTTATGATAATGAGTTAAAGTTATTCAACAATAAAATTGTGAAAGAGATTTTTATAAAAACTTGAGTAAGGTAAGGTTTCGTTTATTCCGAGGACGGAATCCTTATAAGGAGGAAAGGATGTGACATCCCAGATTTTTAGAATTTATAAATGAGAATTTAATAAATAAAATTCTTATTATCTGATGTTTTGAGTTTAAGTATGTGAATACGTGTCATATATGGTGAAATATGTGAATCTATGTGAAGATAATTTAAATATTAATTTTAATATTTATTGGAGTAAATAAATATTTTAATTAAATTATTTATTGAGTTAAATAAATAATTATGTGATTATTATGGAGTAATGTAATTAAGTGTAGTATATTAATTAAATGAATATTTAGTATTTAATTTAATTGATATAATGATTTTATATTATAATTCTAATTTAATTGAGAGAATTAAATTAGATGAATTATGTGATGAAGTGTTACATGAATTACAATTAGCGAGTAATTATAATTATGTGGCAAATTTATGTGATTTGTTGATGTTAGATTTTAATTGATTAAATTAGATGATTAATATTTAATCAATTAAAATGTGACATTTAAAGTATGTGTTAAAATAATTTGTTAAAAAAAAAATTAAATAAAGAAAAGGATTTTTAAATGATTTTTTTTACCAAACAAGGCCCTTGCTTTTGTTTTAAAAGACTGTTGCCAAACAGGGCCCTTACACTAGCTTAAACCTAATTTACCTAAACCATGCCTAAGTTAGTAAAACTAGTTTATAGATTTCTTGTAGCCAAACAAGCCAAGTTGGCTTTTGAATTTTGTAACTTACCTAATTAATAAGAGTTAGTATATATAATTATTATTAGGAGTTACATGTTTTATATGTATTATATGTATATTGTATATACTACAACTACGTTAGTTTTACAAACTAAGAACAAAGAAAAAAAGAGCAGAGAATTTAGAGAGAGAAGGGAAGAAGAGAAGGAAGAGAAAGCTTGAGAAGGCTAGAGTTAATCTTCATATTCTTCTACAATCATCAAACAAAGGGTAATTACTATCTCATAGTTTTAAAAATTTTAATTAGTTGTTCTTCCTTATTTTGAGTTTCTGTAAATTTTGGTTTACTATAAATTTCAAGAAAACGTATTAACATAAATTGTATATATATATGGTGTTCATGTATTAGTAGGCTATAAACGAGTTTTCAGAAATCAAATTATAGTAGAAACATGTTTTAACGAATAAAATATGTTCATTTGGAATTTCATATAATTGGTTGATTTTAAAGAAAAATTGATGAATTAGTATATGCTAACATGCTTATTAGGAATTTGGTTTGATGTTATCTTCAATTTGGTATATAATACATGTATATAAAGTTGAATTAGTTGAGAAATTGAATTATAGTGAATTATTTTATGAAATTATGAGTTTGGGAGAAAAATGATTTTCTCAAGTTTTTATTTAAAATTTAGTGTTTTAATCTTGTAATTTGATGTCTTGGTATGTTAAAAGTGTGTTAGAAGCTTTATATTATGTTTCTGTGATGTTATATGAATCAATCTTTAGCTAAATTGAGAACTCGATATGGAGAATTAAGCCAATTTGTTTTTCTCGGCACTGTTCTTAAGCTGCTCTGTTTCTGTCCGCGTGCTGGCGCAGCTGCGCAGGCAGCAAGGGCAGAAGCGGCGCAGCTGCGCCACTGGGTTTTTTTGGATTGACAACGGCGCAGCTGCGCCGGTGTCAAGGCTAAATGTGGCGCAGCTGTGCCGTGTCCTGGGCAGAGGCAGTGAATTTTATTTAAGTGTGCAGTTTATTTTTATGACTAAGTTACATTGTTGCTAAAATAATGATCATATATTTAAGTTGCAATAGTATGTTGATAACATGAATTTGACAATTTGGTAATTGTAAAAGAAAAGAGGTTTTGAAAACCTTAAAGTATTAATTGAATTATTGTTTAATGGTGAATTGGTTAATTATAATTTGTATAATTATAATCATGAGTAAATGTTTAAATTAAATTATAATTTTTGTTAAATTATAATGAATATTAGTTGATTTATGTTAATCAATTAGATGTTAATTTAAATTATAATTTATGTAATTATAATTTAATAAATGCATGTTTAATTATGGATTATAAATTGATAATTGCATGATTAATTATAATTTGTGTAATTATAATGCATGATATAGTTTAATTGATTATAAGTTATAATTTGTTTAATTATAACTTAATATGTGATTATAATTTAGAATAATTATAATCAAGGTAAAAGTGTAATTTAAATTATAATTTATATAATTATAATTTAATGAGGGCATGAATAAAAATTGAGTATTTATAATCTAAGTAATGGGTTAAGTTAAGTATGCTTAAATTATGATTTAATGCATGATGTAGTTGATTCATTATAAATTATGATTGTTTAATTGTAGTTTGATTAAAGTGGATGTTCAAATCATAATTTGTTTAATTATAATTTAAAATGAGTATGTAATTATTAATTGATTAATCATGTGAAATATAATATGATTATGTGATGTGATTAATTATGTGGTAATTAATTATTAACTTATTAGTTAAAGAGGAATGAGTTAACCTAAATTGGTTAACTAACGATGAGGATTAGCTATGTGATAATTAACTGATATTGTTAATTATACATATGATTTGACAGCGAGTGTCAAATGAGTAAATAGAAAAGAATTAGAAAGTATAAAGTATTATTTACTTAGACGTTTGATAAGCGTTGCTAGGTGACTAATAATTGATGCGTATGGTAATACGTTATGTAGGATCATGAAGCAGATTATATTAAGCTATTTTTCGTTAATTGGTAATCTACGAGCCAGGCAAGTCTTTCGGTTCCTATTTTCTATGTGAACTTGATGATATTATGAACTGTTTTAAATTGTATTGCAAAGAGTATGCTATGTTGTATATGTTGCAAGCATGAAATGTTAAAGTCAATTTATGACTACATTGATTGATTTAATAATGTTGATTGAGTAAGGAACTCAATCTTTATATTTGTTATGTGATTAAAGCATGTATGCCATGTTACTTTAATATTGAGCATGTTAATTATGTGCTATGTGATGCATGAAAACTGTTAGATCTTGCTGAGCTGTCGAGCTCACTCTTGCAAATAACCATTTTTGCAGGTCAAGGATGCAAGGTAAAGATACGTGTTAAGTGATTTATTGAGATCAATGTTAAAGAATATTAATTTTGTTAAATTTCAAATTGTAGTTGATGTTTTCATTGTAACTTAATTGTTAAGTTGTAAGTTGAGCTATCCGACGTATAATGGATATTGCTTAGTGATGTAAGACTTTGTATAGTCCTTTCGTTGTAGCGATTCATGTAATAGAATTGAATCAAATATTTGTAATGTTAAGGTTGCGATTCAGGGAAATATAGAAAGAAAGTTTATAAAAAATTTAAATATTCCGCATTTTTAGTGATTTTAATATCGAATAATGACGTAAAGATAGATTAAAGATGTATTGTTAATGATCGAGGATTAGAATTATATTGTATGAATTTTGGGGTCGTTACAGTTGGTATCAAAGCTGTAGGTTATACACCTTAGGTAAGAGTACCTTAGGCTATGACCTTAGAGAATGAGAACTTAAGTTACGTATAACGAAAAGGTGATTCTAAAACTCGAATAAAATATTAAACTATATGAACGAAGTTAGAAATTCTTAAAGGAAGAGTTGTTTAATAAACAAAAAGATTCAAAGAAGAATCTTGGAAAGATATGTAGATGAGAATCAGGAGTTGCCTAACTCCAATAATAAATATGATGAATAACGATGAATAGACGAAGTCTATGAGATTAAAAGCATAATGAAATTATGATATGTCATGATGACAGGTAGAGATAAGAAGTTTTAAAACAAAACGATAATGAGCTAAGGAAGAATCATAAGTGAGATGATTATATAATAAGATCACAACGTGATCTTTTGAAGTTGTAAAAGATAGATGGTATGTAATGATTGACTAGTTATAGTTTGATGCTATAACGAGAATGTACTATGATATAGTACGAGATTAACTCACGAGGAGTTATAAATGATGGGATACAGGAAGTCTGTATCGAGTATAGAACGAGATGTTATAAGTAAGATAGAGTTAAGTGGGATTTCAATTGAGGACTCATGTGATGGCTGAGTTGTACAAACTTCTGTATGGGCAGGGTTTTGTGCTTACACTTGGTTTATCATACTGATAATCGTTGGAAGGTTGGTGTCGCGCTATCGATATATATATGACGAGAAGGTGATTCTTTTCTCATATTACATTTGATAGTTAGAGTCAATAGAGATTAGATTAGATGATATTAAGATTTGATTAGATGATCTTAAGGTTAGGCGAGTTCTTAAAACTCATACTTATGGTAAGATCGTGATACATAATCGTATGTATGTTTTGAACCCCTAAGCATATGGACAGTCTCTGATCAGTTCTTTGACTACGTATTGCTAGGACAAGTCTTAAACTCATATTACTGTGGCAAGTTCCTGAACTTCCAAAGTGTGGTAAGTTCGATGAACTATACTGGGTATAGAAAGGTTATGGTATAGAAAGAATTGATGTTGTTAAGATAGATAGAATGATAAAGTAATGATGGAGTAAAGAGTTATATTGATGGAGAAAGTTTTTATGTTCTAAATCTCCTAGCTTTGCTAGTTTTTCAAAATTTATTGACTTCGTGCTGATATTGCACTTCTGTTTTCTTGAAAAACATTGGATCAATGATGGAACCAATGAATTTTTAAAATAGTGATATTATTCACATGTCTATGCTAATTGCTTCAGCTGGACAAAATGATTTTAAATCTTCAAAATGTATTTCATATGCATCATTTGATATGGTGTAAAAACAATCGAGGAAGTTATCAATGCAGTTAAACCTAGTGTTGGATGTGATTGTATGATCGTCAGCCCACTATGGTATGATGTAGTATGACGACGTCATGTAATGACGAAATCCTCAACGTATCATTATTGCGGTACGGTATCAGGATATTATGAAAAGATTTACTTATTATTTTACTTTCCTTATAAAAAAAAAAGAAAAAAAGAAGAGATTTATTTACTTTTAGTTTATTTAAACGAAAAAAAAAATTATATATTTTGAGTTGGTTAAGGATATATATATATATATATATATATATATATATGTATATTTCGATTGATGTCCGAATTGTTTCTAGAAGTCTATGCTACTTGATTCAGCTAGACAAATATTGAAAGATGTTTATGAAATTCGAGCGTTCTTGGTCAAACTATGCCAAACCAAATTATTTTGGTGCGGATTCAGATGTTAAGAAGCTGAGATGAACAACCCTATAAAAGGGGACATGTTATCGGAGACAATAGTTCCGAGTGTAACGCATATAGTCGTTACGATGTACTACGTTTGGCCGACGTAGGGATACGATAGGCTGGCGACCTAGAGTACCAATGCGGTTTATAGTGTGAAGTACCGGGGGTAAAGCACTAATAAATCTAAAAATAAGTTCAAGGTCTTGCGACCACTCAGCATGATTTGGAATCTTTTAAATTTCTGAGTTGTTTATATCGCTTCCCAATTATGGAGCAATTGTGGAAGATTCTTATTATTCTGAAGGAGAATGTAGCGAGAAGGATATTGCTTAAAAAGAAGTAGTTGTTGAACGCTTTAATCCAGTGAATAGAGATTAACGTAAAAATCTATTTTGATAGAATGATATATATAGATTGATAGACTTGAATTTCGAGGACGAAATTCTTAGAAGAAGGGGTGAATGTGATAACCCGAATAATTATAGATGGTGAATTATATAGTATATTAATTCTACGAGTAGAATATATGGTAATGATCTTTAGTAAGGGAAGGAATGAGTTAAAGAAGATATATAATATTTGATATATGATTGTGTTTGATTGAAGGTTAAGTAATAAAACCTTAACCTTGTTGAAGATGTGAATTTAGTAGAGATATATGTGTAGTTTATATAAATGTCGTTATGATAATGAGTTAAAGTTATTCAACAATAAAATTATGAAAGAGATTTTTATAAAAACTTGAGTAAGGTAAGGTTTCGTTGATTCCGAGGATGGAATCCTTATAAGGAGGAAAGGATGTGACATCCCAGATTTTTAGAATTTATAAATGAGAATTTAATAAATAAAATTCTTATTATCTGATGTTTTGAGTTTAAGTATGTGAATACGTGTCATATATGGTGAAATATGTGAATCTATGTGAAGATAATTTAAATATTAATTTTAATATTTATTGGAGTAAGTAAATATTTTAATTAAATTATTTATTGAGTTAAATAAATAATTATGTGATTATTATGGAGTAATGTAATTAAGTGTAGTATATTAATTAAATGAATATTTAGTATTTAATTTAATTGATATAATGATTTTATATTATAATTCTAATTTAATTGAGAGAATTAAATTAGATGAATTATGTGATGAAGTGTTACATGAATTACAATTAGCGAGTAATTATAATTATGTGGCAAATTTATGTGATTTGTTGATGTTAGATTTTAATTGATTAAATTAGATGATTAATATTTAATCAATTAAAATGTGACATTTAAAGTATGTGTTAAAATAATTTGTTAAAAAAACAAAAATTAAATAAAGAAAAGGATTTTTAAATGATTTTTTTTTACCAAACAAGGCCCTTGCTTTTGTTTTAAAAGACTGTTGCCAAACAGGGCCCTTACACTAGCTTAAACCTAATTTACCTAAACCATGCCTAAGTTAGTAAAACTAGTTTATAGATTTCTTGTAGCCAAACAAGCCAAGTTGGCTTTTGAATTTTGTAACTTACCTAATTAATAAGAGTTAGTATATATAATTATTATTAGGAGTTACATGTTTTATATGTATTATATGTATATTGTATATACTACAACTACGTTAGTTTTACAAACTAAGAACAAAGAAAAGAAGAGCAGAGAATTTAGAGAGAGAAGGGAAGAAGAGAAGGAAGAGAAAGCTTGAGAAGGCTAGAGTTAATCTTCATATTCTTCTACAATCATCAAACAAAGGATAATTACTATCTCATAGTTTTAAAAATTTTAATTAGTTGTTCTTCCTTATTTTGAGTTTCTGTAAATTTTGGTTTACTGTAAATTTCAAGAAAACGTATTAACATAAATTGTATATATATTTGGTGTTCATGTATTAGTAGGCTATAAACGAGTTTTCAGAAATCAAATTATAGTAGAAACATGTTTTAATGAATAAAATATGTTCATATGGAATTTCATATAATTGGTTGATTTTAAAGAAAAATTGATGAATTAGTATATGCTAACATGCTTATTAGGAATTTGGTTTGATGTTATCTTCAATTTGGTATATAATACATGTGTATAAAGTTGAATTAGTTGAGAAATTGAATTATAGTGAATTATTTTATGAAATTATGAGTTTGGGAGAAAAATGATTTTCTCAAGTTTTTATTTAAAATTTAGTGTTTTAATCTTGTAATTTGATGTCTTGGTATGTTAAAAGTGTGTTAGAAGCTTTATATTATGTTTCTGTGATGTTATATGAATCAATCTTTAGCTAAATTGAGAACTCGATATGGAGAATTAAACCAATTTGTTTTTCTCGGCACTGTTCTTAAGCTGCTCTGTTTCTGTCCGCGTGCTGGCGCAGCTGCGCAGGCAGCAAGGGCAGAAGCGGCGCAGCTGCGCCACTGGGTTTTTTTGGATTGACACCAGCGCAGCTGAGCCGGTGTCATGGCTAAATGTGGCGCAGCTGTGCCGTGTCCTGGGCAGAGGCAGTGAATTTTATTTAAGTGTGCAGTTTATTTTTATGACTAAGTTACATTGTTGCTAGAATAATGATCATATATTTAAGTTGCAATAGTATGTTGATAACATGAATTTGACAATTTGGTAATTGTAAAAGAAAAGAGGTTTTGAAAACCTTAAAGTATTAATTGAATTATTGTTTAATGGTGAATTGGTTAATTATAATTTGTATAATTATAGTCAAGAGTAAATGTTTAAATTAAATTATAATTTTTGTTAAATTATAATGAATATTAGTTGATTTATGTTAATCAATTAGATGTTAATTTAAATTATAATTTATGTAATTATAATTTAATAAATGCATGTTTAATTATGGATTATAAATTGATAATTGCATGATTAATTATAATTTGTGTAATTATAATGCATGATATAGTTTAATTGATTATAAGTTATAATTTGTTTAATTATAACTTAATATGTGATTATAATTTAGAATAATTATAATCAAGGTAAAAGTGTAATTTAAATTATAATTTATATAATTATAATTTAATGAGGGCATGAATAAAAATTGAGTATTTATAATCTAAGTAATGGGTTAAGTTAAGTATGCTTAAATTATGATTTAATGCATGATGTAGTTGATTCATTATAAATTATGATTGTTTAATTGTAGTTTGATTAAAGTGGATGTTCAAATCATAATTTGTTTAATTATAATTTAAAATGAGTATGTAATTATTAATTGATTAATCATGTGAAATATAATATGATTATGTGATGTGATTAATTATGTGGTAATTAATTATTAACTTATTAGTTAAAGAGGAATGAGTTAACCTAAATTGGTTAACTAACGATGAGGATTAGCTATGTGATAATTAACTGATATTGTTAATTATACATATGATTTGACAGCGAGTGTCAAATGAGTAAATAGAAAAGAATTAGAAAGTATAAAGTATTATTTACTTAGACGTTTGATAAGCGTTGCTAGGTGACTAATAATTGATGCGTATGGTAATACGTTATGTAGGATCATGAAGCAGATTATATTAAGCTATTTTTCGGTAATTGGTAATCTACGAGCCAGTCAAGTCTTTCGGTTCCTATTTTCTATGTGAACTTGATGATATTATGAACTGTTTTAAATTGTATTGCAAAGAGTATGCTATGTTGTATATGTTGCAAGCATGAAATGTTAAAGTCAATTTATGACTACATTGATTGATTTAATAATGTTGATTGAGTAAGGAACTCAATCTTTATATTTGTTATGTGATTAAAGCATGTATGCCATGTTACTTTAATATTGAGCATGTTAATTATGTGCTATGTGATGCATGAAAACTGTTAGATCTTGCTGAGCTGTCGAGCTCACTCTTGCAAATAACCATTTTTGCAGGTCAAGGATGCAAGGTAAAGATACGTGTTAAGTGATTTATAGAGATCAATGTTAAAGAATATTAATTTTGTTAAATTTCAAATTATAGTTGATGTTTTCATTGTAACTTAATTGTTAAGTTGTAAGTTGAGCTATCCGACGTATAATGGATATTGCTTAGTGATGTAAGACTTTGTATAGTCCTTTCGTTGTAGCGATTCATGTAATAGAATTGAATCAAATATTTGTAATGTTAAGGTTGCGATTCAGGGAAATATAGAAAGAATGTTTATAAAAATTTTAAATATTCCGCATTTTTAGTGATTTTAATATCGAATAATGACGTAAAGATAGATTAAAGATGTATTGCTAATGATCAAGGATGAGAATTATATTGTATGAATTTTGGGGTCGTTACAGTAGACACTGTGATAACCCGAAAATCTATAAGATTTTAAATGATTAAAATAAAGGTTAACGAATAAAACCTAGATGAGAATTTGAGGATTAGCTTAATATTGAGCTTGTGAGGTATGCCTAGTGTGGCAAAGTGATGGAATAGACATTCATTAAATAATTTAATGGATGAATAATTAAAGGAATTAATTAGTATTATTATGTAAATTAATTTCTATAGGCAATGATATGTAATTATATGTTATAACTACATCTATATGAAATGAAGTGTGACACTTTAAGGTAACTATATAATATGAAAAACTATATGGTAAAATGAAATGATTCACATGAGTTACATAAATGGACCTATGTGACAATGTGTTATGTGTGGTACATTAATGTGTACTTTATGAAGGATATTAAATAAATAATTGTTGTTAGTAATTATTTCAATGGTTAAGTATAATTAAAATAATAAAATTATAATAATTAGGTGTGACAATACTTAATCACACTATATTCGGTATTGTCAAATGTACATGGATTATATGATTTGGTGTATGTGTGACCCTATCATATAATATGGTTATTAGATATAAGCTTGCAAGTTAGCCCATGTGAGAGAAATGATGGTTAACTAAATGGCTAGTACCATGAATAGTAGTAGTTGGTGGGAGTTAGCCACCAACTCTTCTTTGATCCTTGGGTATTGTCCATAGGAGGGTAATAGATTGACTATAATTGGAGATCATGTAAATAAGAGATGTAGTGATATTACATTATGAGCATATTATAAGATGTAATATTGAGAATATTATTATTGTAAACTTGTGGACCGTTAATTTCTAATGTTCACATAATTATGTCTTGTATGACAGAAATAGTAGAGTTAAATCAATTGGAGGTTTTAACTATAATTAATAAATGGTGAGTTAATAAATAATTATTTTTAATTATCATTATAATATTTGGGTGTACATGAGGTTATGTGACTATATGTGTGGGTGAACATTATTAAGTACCTCATGAATATTATAATGAGTAAGCAATTGTTAATTGATGATTACTTCAATAATTTAATTGGAATAATAGAGTTGGGATAATACAATGTGATGATACCCGATAGAATTATATCCGGTAGGATGAAGTGTACATGGATTATATATGTGCAAATTAAATTTACTACATTGTAGTATTATTTATTTATTGGGATTACATGGTGACTTTAGTTATAACCTAAGTGTTAATACTCTTCATTTGCCAAATGCTGAGTTCATTTCCTTGTCCCATAATGAGAGGCTCTCTCCCTTCACACGTGTGTAGCATTATGAGACCTAAGCCTATTCCTTCTCAAACTCAGCAACCTATATAGCCAATGATCATGGGGGAGTGGGCAAAATAGTGAAGTTCAACAACTAATCACCAACTTTTACTTAATCATCATGCAATCTTTCATTCCTTTGGTTTGATTTGGGAGGCAATAGCATTGTCTGTGTATTCAAGACTCTATAAATAAGGCTCCCTCCTCCTTCATTTGCTGAGAAATTCTAATAAGTATAAGATATAGAGTGAGTACATTGTATTAGTAAGGAGTATGTGAATTGAGGAAGTTCGATATAGCAGTAAACTCATTTCGAGCTTAGCAGAGGTAACTCTCATTTCATTGTTCTTCATTTTTGAAACTTGATAGATTATTGATTATGCACGAATTGTATGATAATTGAATTGGAGAATGATGGTTGGTTGTTATCTAAGCTGTTATACATGTTAGAAATACATTGTGATTGATATTGAGCATGCTAAGTGAGAATTTTCGAGTTTGGGTTTGTAAACTGCCGTTGCAGTAGCCATTCTGAACTGTCCAGGGTATAGCGCAGCTGCGCTCCCCCTGCAGTTCAAAATGGCCCAGCTGCGCCAGTTGCTGCTGTTTGAGTCTGCCCCGGAGCAGCGCAGCTGCGCCGTTCCAAAGGCCTAGCACAGCGCAGCTGCGCCAGGCACCAGTCAAAAGTCTAATTTCTGTTATAAATTGACGAGTCCTAGTATGTTGAAATCTGATAAGTTTAGCATGCTAGTTTAACTTATATATGCATGAAAACATATATAATATATGGTTCAAGGATGCCTCGATAATAATACATTTCTTTAGCATAATTAATGTATGTTTTGAAAAGAGACTTGAAGATTTTGAAAACAAATCTAGACTAACCTTGAGACTTTTGAATTATGATATATGTAACTTGTGTAAATGACTTAGTCATGCATACAAATGAGTATGGCATATGGTCTTGAGTACCTTTGCATATCATGAGTTGCTTAAATGGTTATTTTTCCAAAGATTATATAAAGGTTTTGAAAGCAAACTTTGAAAAAACTTGCGTACCTTAGATTCTAATCGTGATAGCATGTATGCGAAGTCTAGCTATGCATGACATAAGATTCAAAGTTGTTTTGTATGTGTTAGATTGTGTTGATTTGGTTTTAAAACGATTTCAAAGGCAAACTCATATAGTTTTGCAAACTAAGTTTTATAAACGTGGAGTGGTTATATTTCAACCTTGTAAACATGTGTAGATACATGTATGGATAAGCATGACAAGTGATTCAAAGTGGCCTTGCATTACTAGTTTAAGTATGACATGGATTTTAAAAATAAAACTTAGAAAGTTTAAAAGAAAGATGATTGAGCATTGAGTTACTTGCATTCTGATTTTTGTACAAGCATGATAGGACTTATATGCCTCTAGTCATGATTGGTATGTGCACCCCACTGGTAGATGTGATATGCACTATACGAACATATTTGAAAGTAAGTTTTAAAGATGAACTATACTAGCTATATGTAAATAGATTAGATGTATGTGAGCATGTGTATTGAAGGGTGTTTAGCATGTCAAGTGTCAGTACCTATGCATGCTAGAAGACTAAAGTAGAACCAGAAAACAAAACCCAGATTTGTTAAGGTTTCTGAACGATGTAGATCACACATCTATAAACTTTAAACGTGTGTCGAACACATAGTGAGTCGAGTGTGTGATAAGAGTTTATGAATGTTGATATTAAGTATGTATGGTTAAGGTATACCTATACGTACATAGTTATTCTAAGAGTATAATAAGAAAGTGTTACGAAGGTTCTAAGAACCAAGTTAAAAAATAATATAACAATTGTTATTATGTTGAGGATGTATGGATATGTATAACTGACGAGTGTGAATCCATGATTATATAACTGTGTAGGATTACACGAAGTGCAGATATCTATAAGCAGTTAAGTCGTAGTTGTTAAACTACGAACCAGACAAGTCTTTCAGTTCCTATTTGCTATATGAATTCGATAACTGTTAGTTGAATTATGCTATGATGATGTTGACTTATATATGAATTGTATATGAGATATGTTTGAGATTGAAAGTTGATCTTGATGATATATTGTGAAGTTAATCTTTATGCCTGTTATGTGAGAAGTAATATGCGTAGTATATTTAAATGATTATGAATGCATGAACTGAGCATGATATTATATGCTATGTGATGCATGAAAACTGTTATAATTGATGAGCTGTCGAGCTCACTCTTGCAAATAACCACTTTTGCAGGTTAAGGACTCGTGATAAAAGTTACGTGCTACGTGATAGAGTTCGTTAGTATTGCAAGAAGATTACTGTTTATTTAAATATATGCTCTTGAACTATGCTTAGGTTCTAGGAGATGTATACGATAGTAGATTACGATGTTTCATACATGTTAAGATTGTAAAGTTGTACTATGTGATACATAGAGGGTTTCGAATTGGGATGTCAGATTTTATACAGTAATTCGAATAAAGTGAATCCTAATGTAATTGATTCAAGATTATGAAATCAATAAAAGATATTATTCAAGGAGATAGAAAAGTTTAAGTTATGTCGCATTTTTGTAACATCGAATATGATGTATAGACAGGGATGGTATATGACCCAGATTTGAAACTTATAAAAGGTTTGGGGTCATTATACAAGATCTTGGATATGAAAAGAAATTATATTCTAAATTATAGTAAAGCAAAGTTACATTCTTTAAGTTATGAATAAAAGATATAATAGTTTGACGATAGTAGTATCGTGGAGGACCGGATCACGAGGTTCGAAGGGACCCGGATTTGGGGGCGTCACAGACACAAGTTGCAATAATGGAGGAGGTCCGTATGTGTTTAGATTGAATAGAAAATCTTACCATCGAATAGGTTCCTTATTTCCTTCGGAGGGTAAAAGTCATATCTTTGCACAACTCTACATGTATGATGCGGAAGATGCTTACTTAGGCAAGCTTAATTTTGTTATTCATGAAGACTTTGTAAATCCAAATATAATACAGTCACTTACTGAGATGTTAATTAGGGAGAATGAGATGGTCAAAATTTTTAAATAGTTAAGAGAATGTTTTTCGAGACAGACTACATGTCGATAAATCTAAGGCTGCTAGCAAATCGATGTATTGATGGTCGAGAAACTAATATCCCGACAAATGCATATGAGTTTGCGGCATTGTTTCCCAACGATGATTTAACCAACTCAAGAGATATTACTGTGGAGTACAAAAGCAAAAAACTAAAACGAATATCAAACATTCATCCCAGTTTCATGACTTTACGGTATCCATTGTTATTTCCATTTTGGTAAATATGGTTTCAGACCAATATTTTACATCGATCCCTCACATCTCCACTATCAAAAAAAAGATCAACCATGACAATGAGGGAGTATTATGCATTTAGATTGCAATTTCGTGCACATGAGGGACATTCATTGCTTAGAGGAGGACGTTTTTTTTTTATAATTTACAGTGGATGCTTGGTGTTGCATTGAACATAGACGGCTACTCTGGGTTCTTCCTAATTAAAAAACACTACGTTCTGAAGTCTACAATAACATTGTAGATTGTGTGAATAGAGGAGATACTAATGCATCTACTGTTGGTAAGCGTATTTTGCTACCTACATCTTATACTGGCAGCCCACGAATCATGCATCAAAATTATCAAGACTGCTTAGCAGTGTGCCAAAAACATGGCCATCCAGATTTATTCATATTATTTACGTGCAACCCCAAGTGGCCCGAAATTGGAAATTTGGTATACAAGATTCGTAACTCAAAAGCCTCAGTGAGACCTAACATTATATTTCGTTTGGACGTGTGATTGCAAGTAAGAGAACTTATACTTACAAAATTTACAAATAACCTTTTTTACCTTAAAACAGATAATTATTGTAATCTTCTAATGATGTTTCATATAATAGTTGCATACAAAATAGAATTCCAAAAACGGGGACTTCCACATGTTCACATAATTGTGTGGTTGGTAGAGGCCGACAAATCCCACACTACTAAAGAAATTGACTTAATAATTTCAGCTGAAATACCAAATAGAGAGACTAATCCTTTGGCGTACAAAGCAGTACAATACATGATTCATGGCCCCTGCGGTCCATGCAATCCTAATTCTCTATGTATGAAAAATAACAAATGTTCAAAGCATTTTCCAAAGAGTTTTGTGTCAAGTACAACAATGGATGAAAATAGTTTCCCAATATACCGTAGACGTGATGATGGAAGGAAAATCACACGTAACGGAACACAAATTGACAACAAGTAAGATTATCTTGATAGTAACAAGAAACATTTCAAAATTTATTAATATATACCTTTAAACAATAATTTTTGTTGTAACAGGTTCATTGTACAATATAACAGAGGTATACTTATCAAATACCAAGCTCATATTAATGTGGAATGGTGAAATAAAGGTCAGCTGATAAATTTTTTATTCAAATATGTGGCAAAAGGTCCAAACATGGCTACAATGGTGCTTGAATCTAAAGACAATAAAGAAGTAGGAAATAAAACTCAACTACCAAATTCAAATCCTAATGATGAAGTGCAGAATTACCTAGCTTGTCGATACATATCATGTTCTGAAGCATGTCAGAGAATCTTTGATTTCCCAATTCTCTATCGCAAGCCTGCAGTCCAACGTTTATATTTTCATCTACAAAATTAGCAACAAATATGCTTCAATGAGAACGAAGAGTTGACATTAGTACTTGACCGTAGTGACCGAACAAAGACAATGTTTATGTAGTGGATGGAGTGCAATAGACACTATAAAATTAGTCAAAATTTAATGTTTGTTGAATTTCCCGAACATTACAGATGGCGAACATTACAGATGGGACCAACAAAAAAGAACATGGCTGCAAAGACACAAATCAATAACAATCGTAGGGCGGATGATTTATGCCTATCCAACCTTCGAAGAACGATTTTATTTAAGAATGTTGTTGAATATGGTGAGAGGTGCTACATCGTATAAACAAATTAGAATCGTTGATGGAATAGTTTACAACACTTTCAAGGAAGCATGTTACCATCGAGGCCTGCTAGACTCGGACAATGAATGGCACACGACATTAACTGATTCAGCAATCCATCAAATAGGTCAGCAATTACGGGTATTATTTGTCAAAATTTTGCTATTTTGTGAGTCATCAAATATTTTAGAATTATGGGAGAAACATTAGAAGGATTTATCTGATGATGTTCAATACATGCAAAGGGAAATCTACAACATGCCAAACGTGATTCTGTCAGAAGAACGTATGCAGTCTTTACCTCTTTATGGCATCGATTTAATACTGCGTAAAAATGGCAAGTCCATATCAGACTTCCCAACATTACCAGCATTTGATGTTGATCTGTTGCAACAATGTAATAACAAGTTGTTGTATGAGGAAACAGTGTATAAAAGAATTTCATTGGCATCTGAGAGTAAAAATTATATTAACATGCTTAATGAAAAACAACAAAAAGTATTTGAGGTCGTCCTTTAATTAGTTGAAAAAGAAGAAGGTGAACTATTCTTTGTCTATGGTCATGGAGGTACAGGCAAAACCTTCTTATGGAAAACCATCATTGCAAAGTTAAGATCAGAAGGGAAGATTGTGTTACCAGTTGCTTCTTCCGACATTGCTTCATTATTAGTAGAGGTCGGTAGAACAACTCATTCACGGTTCAGGATTCTATTAAAGATAGATGAAAATAGTAGTTATGACATAAAATACAATACTATGCTAAGTGAACTAATTTGTCTTCCAAACTTGGTCATTTGAGTTCTCCGGGTTTGATTCCTTCCTTTGATCAACATTAGCCACCCAAGTGTTTGGCCTCTAGAGGTGATCCACCAAGGAAGAAAAGTTATTCAAGAAGATGAGTGCTTGGCTAAACCCTAGTTTCTATCTCTATAGCAATTGTATACTCCTCCAACTCTTGGAATGTAGTGTGTGTGTGTCCTTATTTCTTAAATAGACTTTCTGATTTATAGATGTAGGCAACCCTCTTAAACGATTTAAGATTAGGGTTTCATATTAATTAATTAAACCATTTTAAATTAATTAAGCTTCTCAATCCTATTGGGAATAATTAAACTCTTTTAATTAATTAGCCTACTAACCTTATTAGGAATATATATATGAGAGAGAGAGAGAGAGTATCTTATTAATTAATTCTCAAACTCCTTTAGGAATTAAATAATAATAATAGTAATAATAATAATAAGACTCTTCTTATTAATTTATATTTAATATTTTAAAAATATTAAATAATAAATATTAAGTCATTTAATTTATTCTATCACCATAGTTTAAATTAAATATATTTAACTTAATATTACGATTATGTCATTAGCTTCTTTAATAAATATTCTTCCTTTTATGGTATGACCATTTAGGTTCTCCATATTAAATTGGTTGTGAATAAATTAATTAGAACAATTCTAATCTTATTTAAATAAATAAATTAAACTAATAATTCATTTAAATAAATAAAATTTATTCTACAATAAGGGTAAGTCCCCTTAACGATCAACGATTTTCCAGATAATATAGATTTCAACATTAATTATAAAAAAACTTTTAAGTAAATAGTTATCGTATAATTCATTCCTTCCACCATACAATGTCCCAATTAAATATAAGACATGAAATTACTATCAAGTCTTATTTTATTTAATTATATGTATTTCGATCCTAAAATGCACAACATCAAATAATGCAAATTAGAAACTCCTTTCTAATTTCATTCTTCCTTGGCCAAGGACTACTGGATTGTTATTTATCGAATCACATAATACATTCTCTTCTTTTACTAGAAGCGGTAGATTCTTTATTGATCATTCATTAATTATATACATATATAAATTAGTATACCCAAGCATGCCCTTTGATATACCCTTAGCGTCTTAAAGGACATGTCAAAGTATAACTCATCATACACAAGATACTATGATGATCTCAAGTCTAAGGATTATTTGTACTACTATCACAAAAGGAATTCTTATTGATAGGCAAGTAAAACTCCATTAGATATTCCTTAGCGAGCCACGTTTAGTGTACTTATTCTCCAATAAGCACTTACATACTTGCTTTAGTGTCTCAATACAAATGATTATGAGATCGATTATCCTCATCCAATGAGCAAGCAACGTATGTACCAATCTATCCGGATTCACTAATCCCCTTTTTAGTAATCCAACGATTGGGAAATATTTTAGTTTTAAGATATCTAAGAATTTAGATCTCATTAGCATGATCATCATCATGATTCTAAAGCATTGCTTAAAACTATGAGTTTATCACATATTATAAAAATAGCACTATGCATATAGATAAATAAATGCTTTTAATTAAATAATATTTTTATTAATAAATGAATAAGATTGTTATAAAGTATATGCTTTATCATCAAACATGATTGGCTTGTGTGCATACTACTTTCATTTTTTTGGTATAGTAAATATACATACATGTACTGACTCCTGTTTCTTACCTAATTAATATACACCAAACATTCCTCTTGAGACTACACTGAGATTTCTATATTTTTGGTCAAAAGTAGCATGGTTATTTTTTTGCTTCTTTGACTAAATAAATATTAGTAACATTTATTACTGCAAATATTTTTACTGTATAACACAAATACTTGTCACAGTTTTACTAAATATTTTGAGATATACAAGTATAGTTTGGTTTCTTGAGAATATAAACTTTCAATAACTGAGAATCATGTTATCATGTCTTCATCTGTATATTAGTCCTTTAGTTTTTCTTCATAACTCTCCATTAACTTCTGAAATGACTTACTTCCTTATGCATTTCATGTATAAAAATAGATCTCTTCATCAGTTTTTGTTTACCTCCAACCCAAACTGCATACTTCTATGTTTACAACTGAGTCCTATTTCTCTTTACTTAATATTTACAAGGATAGTTCATCATCTTCCCAATGAAAAAGATCTGCATTATTGTATGAAGTACATCCTGATGTTTGTTTCCCACATTTAGTCACGCCTCATGCACAGTCTAAATATAAGCTTATATGACATTGCATGTGTCCTGGTGTTGATATTACCTTTAAAAGTTTTCCAAATCTTCTTGAAAAATTTATAAGTATTGGTTGGGAGTCACTTGTTGTTTTTAATGACAAAAATATCTATCCTGGCTTGATTGCTGAATATTACAGTCATTTAACTGTCAATAAAGATAAGTCTGGTTCTGTTGTAAGCATAAGTACATGTATTCAGGGTATCGAATATTCCATTGATGAGAAGGTTCTCATTATTGCATTACATCTTAGGCATTCTATGCTGGAGTTACCTAGACTAAATGAATATGCATATCCCATAGGATACTCTATGCTTGAATGCACAACTTTCAAACAAAATCTAGCCATAGAAACAGACCAGATAATTCCTGGTCTTTTATTTGATTATCCACTAAATGTTGGTGCTGAGTTTTTAACTGACTCTTGTCAATTTCTGGGAAATATAATCAGATCAAATTTTATGTCAGTTAGGAAAGATAGAAACTTGTGTCCATTTGACTTAGAGCTGATAAAATGTATTCTGCATAAGTTTATGCCTTATAATCTTCCATATTTTATGTTAACTTCTTTTGAGCATTGTTATAATCACAACTGCATGGGTTTTGGTCTTGTTTTGACTCATATCTTAAAAGAAAAGGTATGTTTAAAACATTTAATTTATCTTTGAATTTAAGTTTTTGTGGATTTTATGTAAAGATGACATATATATATATATATATATATATATATATATGTAATGGATCAAACTTGTATAAACAATGATTAAACAAGAGATATCAAGAAATCAAAGGAAAGAAAGTTTCGCCGGAAAATATTTTCGGATATAGTTTCAACATGAAATCTTTAACGAATTTTAAAACTAAAAATATGGTTGGATTCCTAAAATATAGTAGATCTGATCTAGGCAGAAAAATGATGAAAAATTCGCAGAAAAAGTTTTGGGTCGTCGGAGAAGAAAAACGAAAAATATTTCTTGACGAACTTTTTCGGTAAGCTTGTTTCTCTATGTTAGAGGCGGAATTTAGAAAAACTTTCTTCTACACAGTTGTAGAGAATTAAATTTCACATGAAAAAGATATAAGGTCCGTAATTTTCTGATAAAATGACTAATTATTATGAATTATTAAAGTTTCTGAATATTAAAAATTATAATTAAATTATCAAAAAACTTATTTGGGCTGAAATATTTTTATAGAAAACTTATAATATCAGTTTAGAATTTTTGTAAATTTTTGATGAATTATTGAAAAGCAGAAGTAATTATTTTATTTTTTAAACTATTTATAGTTAGTTTAAAAATAGAGAAAATTCATAAAAAATTCTATGAATGATTAAAAATTATGAAACTTAGTGAAAAATCCTATAATATTATTTTATAATTTTTGGACAGTTTTGGAAAATTATTGAATAACAAAAAAAATTCTTGTATTTTTAAGCTATTTATAGTTAGTTTAAAAATAGAAGAAATTCATGAAAAATTCTATGAATGGTGGAAAATAATAAAATTTATTGAAAAATCTTATAATAATATAAGATTAATATTGATGGTGTTTTAAAGATATAAAATTATGTGAAGTTAGTATTTCTATTTTAAAGCTATTAAATAATAGCTTTTATAAATAGAAATAATTAAAGAAAATTTTTGGATAATTCAAAAAATGTGAAAATTGTTTGAAATTTTCAGAATAATATTTTAAATATTTTAGAAGTGTTAATAAGCTCATGAGGTGTCGGGATGCAATCACACAAGTAACAAATGAGTTATGATAAAAATAACAATAAAGTTTTGTTAAGGTAAAATGGTGATATAGGTACAGTAACACGCGGTATTGCACAGTAACACGCGGTATTGCACAGTAACATGCGGTATTGCACAGTAGCTCATATTATTTGATATGATATAATTAGACCAGTTGGCAGTATTGTGAGTCTGTGTTAATAATTGTTGAAAGATTAAAAAGATGTAAATAATTGATGAATAAAAAGTGTTGATAAAATATAAGTATGATATGAAGATACCTGTTCAATTTTTTTTTTTTTACGAAAGTAAGTTTGGCAGGACTTGTTGACACCCTACTTTTCCCAAAGTAGTCTGGACCATAACTCAATTATTGTTAAAACGTGTACAAATTGGTTTAATTTTTTCTATGGGACCACAAATTCCACTACCATTATTTTATATAGCTCATTTGGTTATTTTGTCAAAACGTGTGTGCTAATTGTTTCCTCGATTTTCAGTATAAATAGGTTGCTCGGTTGAGCAATTAAACATACACCATCACTACACTAAAAATATAAAATTCTTTTACTACAATATTGTGGGTATAATATTATGAGTATTTCTTTTGAATGAGAGGTTACTCCAAGTATTGATAAATAGTGCAAGCATTGTTCAGGTTGATCAATTATATAGAAAGCAGCATCTAGTCACGTGCTAAGGTAAGGGGTATCACTTTTTCATAATATGTTAAAAGGAGATCATTTTCTTTCATACTCCATATTATTATAAGAGATTATTATTCATTCTTCAGTTTATCATTAAATGGTGAAAAGTCCTGAAATGATTAGAATATCCTTAATGGTTTGTGATTCATCTAATATCTTGACCTGAATCTTTCTATTCAGTTTTAAGTTATTATATTTAATCTAGTAACTTTACATTTACTTGAACTTTATATTCTATCCAGAATTCTAATCGATTTTCTGGATATCGTGTTGGTAATTTGGATTTTCGATAATTAAGTTAAAAATCATTAAAAATCTATTTTATCTTATTATTCTGACTATTTTTGTCCATTCATCATATATATCATTGTTATAATTATTGTGGTAAAATTTCTCTTTGGCCCGTAGTGCAAAGATGAAATGTTAATTGGTATGATCATGAACATTGTTTTTACAGTTGTATGTCTTTGGCCCGTATTGCAAAGATGGACTGTTGATTGGCATGACCATTGGTTTTACAGTTGTAGGTCTTTGACCCGTAGTGTAAAGATAGACTGTTGATTGGCATGACCATTGGTTTTATAATTGTATATCTTTGGCTCGTAGTGCAAAGATGGACTGTGGATTGGCATGACCATTGGTTTTACAATTGTATGTCATTGGCCCATAGTGCAAAGATGGATTGTTGATTGACATGACCATTTGTGTTACAGTTTATTATCTTTGGCCTGGAGTGCAAAGATAAATTTATTAGCATGATTATGAATAGGAACTATGAATTGGTATAACCATGATCTTTGGTGTTTTAGGTAAAGACAGGTGATGAAAGTTCTCTTTGTCTTGGGCACAATAAAGAACTTTTGATTGGTGTTATATGAATAAAATATTGATGATAGACTTTTAATTTGGAGAAGATAATAGACAATATATTCTACTTGACTCTTCTAATAGATTGTTGATTCCGCTGCAATTATGGCTGAAAACTTTTATCATTTGCCATATGTTCCAAATATCTGATTTATTATTGATTAAATCTATTGATAATTTAATTATCTTAAGTCATGATATTCTTTACTGGGCTATTTGTGCTCACCCCTTTTGCTTCACAATTCCTTTCAGAAAATAAAAGTGTAGATGGGACTAGCAGAGAGAACATGGGTATAAAGTGGTGTTTCGAATTAGTCGCGGTCCTCAGCAAGTTATAAAACAGTGTGACATAATAACTGTATTGAGAACTTAAAATATGGGTGTCGTATTTTATACGTCATTAAATTGTTGATTTTGGTGAACCAAATAGAGTGATGTGAACCCAATTTTGGAAGCGTTAAAAATGCACCCCATTAGAATGATGAGAACAAAAATCTTCTCGGATTCCTTTGAGGACTAGAAATATGTGTTGCTGTATTTTATATGGCATTGTAATAATTTGGGTGTGGATACTGTCGTACTATATACGACATGGTAATAGTTGTAAATAGGAAGATTTGTATTTGGATTTTGTTGTGTGTATTTCTGGCGACTCAGAATACGTTGTGTGGACCTATTTTGGGGGCGTCACAATTGATCTCATCAACCATAAATCACAACCAATTCCAAATAATAACCTTGTGGCTCATATAAATCTTCCACCTAAACCCTTAGTTACTTTCAAAGGCCCAAATCATGATCACATTGAATCCCACATTAATATGTTTTCTCAAGTGGAGTGTCTTGGTAACATGAACCAACTGTTGTTACAAAATCAAGGGACTTTAATGGTCAAATTTGAGGAAATACAACAGTCCATTTTTCATCTTTAGAATTTGATTCATCTTTTAATGGATACACATAACATTTCCATTCCACCTCATCATTTCACATCAAGCACAAGCTTGGCACCTGTTGAACCTGTTGAGCCCAATCAACCACTCCACTCTAATGATTTGTTGCCTATTACTGGGTTTTAATTCTCTCTTATTAATCTAGAAGATTAGTAACTATTTGGGAATGTAATATATATATTATACTAACTATTTGGGCTTGTAATAACTCTTACACTAACATAACTAACTAATGATGGTTATGTTAGCTAGCTCACTTTTCTGCAAGTTACTTTCTAAAGATTTCTTTATTCTCTTTTTGTGATGACAAAGGGGGAGAAGAAAAATATAACTGTTATAATTGCTATAATTGTTATATATATATATATATATATATATATATATACACACACACACACACACACACATTGATATAAGTATTATTGTATCTGATGGTGGTTTTTTCGAAAATCAAAAATTATTTTACAAAAGTAGAATAGTGCTATACCACTAAAATAAATAAGAATAATTATAATTTTTAATAAAATATAACTACTGTAATGAATTTTTTAAAACTTCGAACAATGTTTTTTTATAATACTCATACTACTGTAAGGGAAAGATTCACATATTAAGGGGGAGTCTTAATAAAATATTTTTAGTAGAATTGTCATCATCAAAAAGGAGGAGATTTGTTGGGTCTCCAACTTTTGGGAATATTTTGATGATAACAATTAAATTAATAATTAGGCTAGAATCCTCTCCATAGGATTTATATGATATAAATGTTTTTAATTATCTTATTTATTTTGACCAAAAATGTTTTTCATCCTAAATTGAATTATTTTTAAATTAACCTCGATAATTTAATATCAACTGTTAAAAGAGATTAATTCAAAAAGTGACATTTCCTAAGGCAAGGAGAATCCCTATTCCTAAAATAATAAAATTATTTTGGGAATAGGGATTCTCCTTGCCTTAGGAAATGTTGTCGACGTCGGGAAAAAATCCTCTCGCGTTGGACTGAATCTTTCTCTCTTCCTAAGTTTTTTGCTTTTCTACCCTTATTACCTTATCTGTTTTATGAAGGGTGAAGAATTTTTTAGGAAAAGGCCAACATATATTATGTCGACGATTTGAACGGTTTACAGAGTCGCCAGTTGGTAGATTTGAAATGGTTGTACCAACTCAGCCGAATTTTGTTTGCAAGTAGGCCCAATTAGTGGACACTGTCGAAACTTGATCTTGAAACCGAAGTTCTTAATTTCGGGGGCTTGGTTAAGTGGGGGGAAGGTGTTAGGCACCCCCCAACTCCCGTGAAACATGGTACCACATCTTTTCAATATTTCTCTTTTTATTTGCAATGTGTGTGTGAATGCTGGAAGTAATTGAGCCTACGTTTGATTGATTTGAAAGTAGTGCCTTGCTTCGTTGAACCTATATACAAAGGGTTTGATTTGATTTGCAACCATTTTTAGACAAGATATGAAAATGATGTTTTGAAAGGTGGTTTTCAAACCCCTACGCTCTCATAGGAATAGAAGCCTTTTGATGCTTCCATTTTAGCCTTTGGCTCTATCTGAATGGTGATTGTCAGGCTGTGAAGCATCCTCGACCACAAAATATATACAAGTGCTGGTCTTTGTTATGGGCATGACAACCATCGGAATGACTTTGGCACGACAAACCATATTTTCATTATGTTTGAGACCTTAAACCCGGATAACCGTTTAAGATCTTTCGGATGTACATTTTTTACAGAAATACTGGCAGGGTACATTTGTAATGTGGAGTTTGTCCATCGTAGGAATCAGATTCTGATCAGTTTGATCACGAATCCCACGATTCCTAGGCTCACATAAGGAGGCCAAGAAAAACCTGCACAACACAGATATTTATAAAAAATGGATACTTACATCCAGACGTCGCAAAACCCAAGGATTTATCAGTCAAATCCTGTCATACGCGTAGCCAAAGCTTCTCGTTCCCACTAGATAGCGATCTAAGGCTCGCGAAGTTGCTTTAATAATGAATAAAACTAGAAAGAAAGCTAGATTTAAATAAATCTTAGCCATTCTAGCTTCCCGGTTCTAGTTGGGCCTATTTTGAACCGTTTGAAAGGTAGAAAGGGCTAGATTTAAAGAAATCTAGTTTGCCAAATGAATATCAGTGCCAATTCATATCAAATGATTATTTAAACAGGAATTTAATCACAGTGAATAATATATATATATATATATATATATATAATTATATATATATGAAAGCTGTAAAGGGCGACGAATTTCCAATCATATGCCCGAACTGAAATGGAAATATATATATATTTATGAAAGCTGTAAAAAGCCACAGAATAATCCAGGCTTGACAGAATGAAAAAATATATATATATATATATATATATATATATATGTAAAGCTGTAAAGGGCGACAGATTCAAATCCTATGCCCGGACTGGAATGGAAATATATATATATATATATATATATATATATATATATATATATATATATATATATATATATATTTATAAAAGCTGTAATAAGCCACGGAGTAATCCAGGCTCAACGGAATGTAAATATATACATATAATATATATATATATATATATATATGTATGTATAAAAGTAGTAAAAAGGTCACGGATTTCTAATCCAGACCAAACTGAAATATAAATGTCAAGATATATAGGTAGTATATATATATATATATATATATATATATTAAAGCAATAATGGCCACGAATTTAGCAATCTAGGCCAAACGAAGTCAAAAAGATTTATATATATATATATAGTTATATATATAAGCAGTAGCTACCACAGATTTGCCATCCGAGCTTGATAAAATGGAAAGTTAGTATATATAAAGTCAAATATATACATAATTAATTTAAAAAGGCCACAAATCAGCGATCCAGGCTGTGCAAGTTAGTACATATATATATATATATATATATATATATAAGCGAGTAAAAGTCACGGATCATTGATCCGGGCTGTGCAAATGCGAAATAACGTATATATATACTAAAAAGTACCTAAAAACAGCCACGGAACTGAGTTCTAGGAAAAATCAGATGATGAAACTTTACATGCACGTGTATAAATATGTAATGAAGTAGGAAACGTATTCTGATCGTAAAAATACTTACAATGGACCGCTACACGGGCTTTTTGCCACTTCGTAGGCTTCAAACGGGCGTTTTCACCGGTTAATTTTTGGTATGTTGTAGTATATGAGTATACCTACGTGTTAGAGTAATAAAATCTAGGTTTGGAGTACTAGAAGTCGGGCTAGGAAATAAAATGGACGGAGTTTTTGAGCGTTTTTTATTTTTTTTCTTCCTTTTTTGGCAAGGGGCACTTGTATTTAAAGACCCAATGGAAGAGGGCCTACCCGCGATAGCCATGGGTCTACCTGCGGCTCCACGTCGCAAGGCCAACATGGTGGGTCCAGTCGTCTCAAAGTACATGCACTCCAAGCAACGCGATGTCAGGTTCGAAACTTTTTAATTTTTGATCGGATCGTACGTTTGAGGTGTGCTATACCTTTCGAAAAAGCCCTCATCGATAACGTCTCAAAGACATGGGACTAAACCTTTTTCGAGTCCAAGAAGACGGGTTCATAACCGGATCTTCATTTCTTCGCAGTTTATCCGTTGAGCTATATTGTGTTATTTTCACTCAGGATCAATATTATAGTTCTTTTTGACTTTGATGGCATCAATTCAGATTTATTTTGATCGGATTGGCTTCACGTTGGTAAAATGACCATTTTGCCATTCCAGGGGTTGTCTCCTATACTAGCACAGTCTTAGACTATTTTCCCGGGATTATTTTCAAGGTTTTGATCCCAGCTGACTCTGTTTGTCCTCAGGGTTGTCTCCGAGGCTGACTTGGTTTTCCAAGGTTGTCTCTGGGGATGATATGATGCTTCGGGGTTGTCTTCGAAGTTGATTTGGCTTCCCATGGTTGTCTCTGGGGTGATTGGACCTCCCAGGTTGTGATCGGGGCTGCTAAACATCCTGGTAATGTTATCGGGGCTTCACTTGACATCCCGGTGTTGCTGAGGTTTGACTTGACATCCTGGTATAGTGATCGGGGTTGAGCTTGACATCCCGGGGTTGTCGCCGGGGCTGTTTGACATCCCGGTATGGTCACCGGGGCTTCACTTGACATCCCGGTGTTGTCGGGGTTTGACTTGACATCCCAGTGTAGTGATCGGGGTTAAGCTTGATATCCCGGGGTTGTCGCCGGGGCTGCTTGATATCCCGATATTGTCACCAGGGCTTCACTTGGCATCCCAGTGTTGCCGGGGTTTGACTTGACATCCCGGTATAGTGACCGAAGTTGAGCTTGACATCCTGGGGTTGTCATCGGGGCTTCTTGACATCCCGGTATGGTCACCGGGGCTTCACTTGACATCCCAGTGTTGTTGGGGTTTAACTTAACAACCCGGTATAGTGATCGGGGTTAAGCTTGACATCCCGGGGTTGTCGCTGGGGCTGCTTGACATCCCGGTATTGTCAATGGGGCTTCACTTGACATCCTAGTGTTGCGGGGGTTTTACTTGACATCCAGGTGTAGTGATCGGGGTTGAGCTCGACATCCCGGGGTTGTCACCGGGGCTGCTTGACATCCCGGTATTATCACCGGGGCTTCACTTGACATCTCGGAGTTGTCAGGGTTTGACTTGACATCCCGGTATAGTGATCGGGGTTGATCTTAACATCTTAGAGTTGTCGTCGGGGCTGCTTAACATCCCGATATTGTCACCGGGGCTTCGCTTGACATCCCAGTATTGTTGGGGTTTTACTTTGGTTTGAACTTCCAGTGTTGTCTCTGAAAGATAAAATACGATTTTTCCCTCCTGCATAGTTAGTAACAGGAATGCAAAATTTTGAGTGTCTACAGTTGCCCGTCTTTATCATGTTTATGCAATGCAATGGAATGAACAGGATAAAGATTGCTAGACACTGGAAATATGATAGGTGTAAAAGTAATGCAATGCATGGCCTGATATGTTATGAATGTTAGATACCTTCATGGTGATGGGGCTATTAATGGCTGTTTATGTCATTTTTTGCTGGAGATAACGTCATCCGCGATAGCCCTTGGGGAAGATTTTCTTTCGGCTGATGCCGTTGGACATTTCTAAACTCGACGTTGAGGTTGTCACCAACACTTTCTGCCTTCAGATGAACTATTTGATTTTCATCTCTACTGGGGATATTCTTCCATGCTGAGTTACCTCATTGGAGAATCCCGATGCCTATCCTGATGATAGCTCCCACCAGTTTATGTCATCGGACCTTTCCTGATGCTATGTTGGAGTTATCGCCAACGATTTGAATTATTATTCAGTCGATGCCTACATTTCTGTTGATGCCTACCTAGCTGGTAACCTACACAGGTCGATTGATCTTGACTCGGTTCATACTCGAACGATAGTTTGCATAGTCGACTGTCACAGAACCTTCTCGTTGCTCACTCGAACGGTGGTTGCAACGGTCGATTGAATAACTAATCCTTCTCGATGCTCCCTCTAGAGATTTGTATAATAGATTCCATCATCTATCCTCTGTGGGGATAAAATGATACACTGTTTTCATCACCGGCTCATTCCCGATGCTTCGCTAGAGTTGTGCCAACGGCTGGACTGTCATTTATTCTGACCTTCGCTGAAGTAGCCTTCAACGGCTTCACCACCTGATCATTCCCGATGCCTCGCTGGATTTGTCGCTAATGGCTGATAGTGTCAGACCCTCTGACCTTCGCTGAAGTAGCCTTTAATGACTGATATCACCGAATCTTTTTCGATGCTTCGTTGGAGTTGTCGCCAACGGCTGAAATGTCAATCCATCTGACCTTTGCTAAAGTAGCCTTCAACGGTTGATATCACCATATCGTTCCCTATGCTTCGTTGGGGTTGTCATCAACAGCTGTAATGTCAGACCATCTGACCTTCGCTGAAGTAGCCTTCAACAACTGATATCACCAGACCGTTCCCAATGCTTCGCTGGGGTTGTCGCCAACGGCTAATAGTGTCAGACCCTCTAGCCTTCGTTGAAGTAGCCTTTAACGGTTGATACCATCGGACCGTTCCCGATGCTTCGCTGGAGTTATTGCCAACGGCTGATAATGGACCGGATGGTTTCTTCCATCTGTTAAACCTTCTTCAGAATGTCACCAACTTCCTGCTCTTTGTTTAGGTTGGTGGTTTCAGGGGTTTTGTTGGTCATATCCTAGTTCTGGGGTTCAGGAATCTGAGTGTCTTTCTTTTCAGTCTCTTAACTGCCACCAGATGTAGATGTCTCTATATGACCGGGGGTTTGTTTCCCTTGAAGGCCTTTGCTTTGTTCATTCAGAAAAATAGCTAGTTCTGCTATCTGGTTCTTTAACCCTTCAAACTCTTCCCTATAAACAGGGGTGGATTCAATCTGAGCACTTGAAGCCATGTTTGGAGATGGACTTGGTGCTTTCTTAGATTTCGATCTGGTGACGGGACCAATTTTTACCTACAACAAACATAGGTGTGTTAATTTCCTGATGTAGGTATCGGTCGGATGCATGCTATGCAATGTGTTTATTTTTGAGGTTTTTTAATCTTATCCTGTAAAACAAAGGTCAGTTGTTTTGATGACAGAATAGTATGACAGGATTTACATGACATGGAATGTATATTTACATTGTGAAATTTTCATTGGAATTTAGAAAATTGACATTAAATTGAAAGATGAAGGCATGGAGAAGCTTCCCTTCGAATTTGGTTAATCAAAGGCTGACCTATCTTAGGTTACTCTCGCAGCTTTTCGGCATGAAGGTCCCCAGATCTTTGCAATCTACTAGAGGGGAAATTAATCCGATCTTTCAATTGGAGAGAATCTGAGTGGTGCCTTTCCTAAGACTCGCAGAATTAGTCTTCTTTGAGTCCAGTAATCAAACACCAATGGGTACGCCTCCTGGTGGAGGAATCACATATCATACATTCACATACATCGCGTCTCACCGTATGAAATGATGACATTGTGCGAAGCACTAATATAAATCAATAAAGCATTCATTCACATCCATTCAATGTAAAATGCAGCATCCACACATACGCAGATATAAAAGGGAAATTTTGCAAAGATTTGATTGTGGCGTAAGCCCTCTACTGTCCCCAGCAGAGTCGCCACCTGTCGACGTCGGGAAAAAATCTTGTCGTGTTGGACCGAATCTTTCTCTCTTCCTAAGTTTTGTTGCTTTCTACCCTTATTACCTTACCTGTCTTATGAAGGGTGAAGAATTTTCTAGGAAAAGACCAACATGTATCATGTCGACGATTTGAACGATTTACAGAGTTGCCAGTTGGTAGATTTGAAATGGTTGTACCAACTCAACCGAGTTTTGTTTATAAGTAGGCCCAATTACTAGACACTATCGAAACTTGATCTTGAAACATAAGTTCTTAAGTTCGGTGGTTTGGTTAAGTGGGGGGAAGGTGTTAGGCACCCCCAACTCCCGTGAAACACGGTACCACATCTTTTCAATATTTTCCTTTTCATTTGCAATGTGTGTGTGAATGCTTGAAATAATTGAGCCTACGTTTGATTGATTTGAAAGTAGTGTCTTGCTTCGTTGAACCTATATACGAAGGGTTTGATTTGATTTGCATATTTTTAGACAATATATTAAAATGATGTTTTGAAAGGTGGTTTTCAAACCCCTACGCTCTCATAGGAATAGAAGCATTTTGATACTTCCATTTTAGCCTTCGGCTCGATTTGAATGGTGACTGTCGGGCTGCAAAGCATCCTCGACCACAAAATATATACAAGTGTCGGTCTTCTCATAGGCATGATAGCCATCGGAGTGACTCTGGCATGACAAACTATATTTTCATTATGTTTAAGACCTTAAACCCGGATAACCGTTATAAGGTCTTTTGGATGTACATTTTTTACAGAAAAACTGGCAGGATAAATTTGTGATGTGGAGTTTATCCCTCGTGGGAATCAGATTCTGATCAATTTGATCACGAATCCCACGATTCTTAGGCTCACATAAGGAGGCCAAGAAAACCTTCACAGCACATATATTTATAGAAAATGGATACATACATCCAGACGTCGCAAAACCCAAGGATTCATCAGTCAAATCCTGGCATGCGCTTAGCCAAAGCTTCTCGTTCCCACTAGATAGCGATCTAAGGGTCGCGAGGTTGCTTTAATAATGAATAAAACTAGAAAGAAAGCTAGATTTAAATAAATATTAGCCATTCTAGTTTTTCGGTTCCGGTTGGACCTATTTTGAACCGTTTGAAAGGTAGAAAGGGCTAGATTTAAATAAATCTAGTTCGCCAAATGGATATCAGTGTCAATTCATATCAAATGAATATTTAAAGCAGATATTTAATAACAATGAATAATATATATATATATATATATATATATATAATTATATATATACGAAAGTTGTAAAGGGTGACGAATTTCCAATCCTATGCCCGGACTGAAATTGAAATATATATATATTTATGAAAGCTGTAAAAAGCCACGGAATAATCCAGGCTTGACAGAATAAAATATATATATATATATATATATATATATATATATATATATATAAAAGTTATAAAGGGCGACGGATTTCAAATCCTATGCCCGGACTGGAATAGAAATATATATATATTTATAAAAATTATAAAAAGCCACGGAGTAATCCAAGCTTGACAGAATTGAAATATATATATATATATATATATAAGTTATAAATGAGCCACAAATTAATCCAGGCTCGACGGAATGTAAATAAATATATATATATATATATATATATATTATAAAAGCTGTAAAGAGTCACGAATTTATCCAGGCTCAACAAAATGAAATATATATATATATGTGTGTGTGTGTGTGTGTGTGTGTGTGTGTGTGTGTGTGTGTGTGTGTGTGTGTGTGTGTAAAAGCAGTAAAAAGGCAACGAATTTTCAATGCAGGCCAAACTGAAATATAAATGTCAATATATACAGTTAGTATATATATATTAAAGTAATAAAGGCCAAGAATTTAGCAATCTAGTCCAAACAAAGTCAGAAAAATTTATATATATACAGTTATATATATAAAAGCTGTAGCTACCACAGATTTGCCATCCGGGCTTGACAGAATAAAAAGTTAGTATATATAAAGTCAAATATATACATAATTAATTTAGAAAGGCCACGAATCAGCGATCCAGGCGGTGCAAGTTAGTTTATATATGTATATATATACATAAAAGCAAGTAAAAGCCACGGATCGTCGATCCGGGCTGTTCAAATGCGAAAAAATGTATATATGTACTAGAAAGTACGTAAAAACAGCCACGAAACTAAGTTTCGGGCAAAATTAGAAGATGAAACTTTACGTGCACATGTATAAATACGTAATGAAGTAGAAAACGAGTTCTGATCATAAAAATACTTATAATGGACTGTTACACGAGCTTTTTGCCGCTTTATATACTTTAAACGGGCGTTTTCACCGGTTAATTTTTGGTATGTTGTAGTATATGTTTATACCTACGTTTTAGAGTAATAAAATCTAGGTTTGGAGTACTAGAAGTCGGGCTAGGAAACGAAATAGTTGGAGTTTTAGAGCGTTTTCTATTTTTTTCTTCTTTTTTTGGCAAGGGGGCACTTATATTTAAAGACCCAATGGAAGCGGCCCTACCCACGGTAGCCACAAGTCTACCTGCGGCTCCATGTGGTAGGGCCCACCTGGTGGGTCCCATCATCTTGAAGTACGCGCACTCCGAGCAATGCGATGTCAGGTTTGAAACTTTCTAACTTTTGATCGGAGCATCCGTTTGAGGTGTGTTATACCTTTCCGGAAAGCCCTAGCCGAGAACGTCACAATGATATAGGGCTAAACCTTTTCCGAGTCCAAGAAGATGGGTTCATAACCAGATCTTCGTTTCTTCGCAGTTTGTCCGTTGAGCTGTATTGTGTTGTTTTCACTCGGGATTAATGTCATAGTTCTTTCTGACCTTGATGGCATCAATTCAGCTTGATTTTGACTGGATTGGCTTTATGTTGATAAAATGACTATTTTGCCCCTCCAGGGGTTATATCTTGTACTGGCACGATTTTCGACTGTTTTTCTGGGGTTATTTTTGAGGTTTTGATCCCAGCCGACTCTGTTTGTCCTCAGGGTTGTCTCCGAGACTGACTTGGTTTCCCAGGTTTGTTTTTGGGGATGATATGATGCTTCGGGGTTGTCTTCGAAGTTAATTTGGCTTTCCATGGTTGTCTCTAGGGTGATTGGACCTCCCGGGTTATGACCGGGGCTGCTGGACATCCGGGTATTGTCACCTGGGATTCACTTGACATCCCGATATTTTTGGGGTTTGACTTGACATCCCGGTATAGTTACTGGGGTTGAGCTTGACATCCCGGGGTTATCGTCGGGGATGCTTGACATCCCTGTATGGTCACCGGGGCTTCACTTGACATCCCGGTGTTGTCGGGGTTTGACTGACATCCCAGTGTAGTGATCGGGGTTGATCTTGACATCTCGGGGTTGTCGCATGGGCTGTTGACATCCCGGTATTGTCATCTGGGATTCACTTGACATCCCGGTGTTACCAGGGTTTGATTGACATCCCGGTATTGTGATCGGGGTTGAGCTTGACATCCCGATATGGTCACAGTTGCTTCACTTAACATCTCGGTGTTGTCGGGATTTAACTTAACATCCCATTATAGTGACCGGGGTTGAGCTTGACATCCCGGGGTTGTCGTCGGGGCTGCTTGACATCCCGGTATTGTCATCGGGGCTTCACTGACATTCTGGTATTGTCGGGGTTTGACTTGACATCCTAGTGTAGTGACTAGGGTTGAGCTTGATATCTCGAGGTTGTCTTCGGGGCTGCTTGACATCCCGGTATTGTCACCGGGGCTTCACTTGACATCCCGGTGTTGCTGGGGTTTGACTTGACATCTCGGTATAGTGACCGGGGTTGAGCTTGACATCCCTGGGTTGTCGCCGGGGCTGCTTGACATCCTGGTATTGTCGCCTGGGCTTCACTTGACATCCCGATGTTGCCGGGGTTTGACTTTGGTTTGAACTTCCAGTGTTGTCTCCGAAAAATAAAAGACAGTTTTGCCCTCCTGCAGGGTTAGTAACAGGATCTACATATATTAATGTTATTTTTGAAAACAAAACTTCAAAAAGGCTTCAGCATTTTTTTATTATCCGAAATGGACAATTTAAAAGCACAAACCAAAAGGCTTATTAGCCTTGGTTCGTTTACATTGGTTAAATTCGTAGGACCCATAGAAATTGAATTGTGAAATGGAATGTGAAGGATTTATTAAAAACCTTGTCTGCTGAAAAATTTGAATTGATGGGTCCCGGGAGAATTAAAAGGCATTTTTCCTTTAATTTTGAAAAACACATGTGTTGGACATTTGATTGCATTAAATGGAGAAAATGAGAATAAGTAACATGGGCGGAATTCTTTATTCTGTTAAGTCGAATTAGTGTGATCATTGTCCATTTCATCCGATCCATTCTTTTTCAAACAAATCAGTCCTGGCCATTAATTTTAAAATTTTGAAATTACCCCTGACCAAAATTTCCTATAAATAGGGTAGTTTTTTTATTTTACGCTTGCCAATTTCCAAATCAGGAAAAACTCATACTCTCATTGCCTACCTAATCTCTCTCTAAAAAGCTTACCCTCTTCTAATGAAAGTTCTGATCATTTGAAGAGAAAATTAGTCAAATAATTTTGAGTTAACTTCTTGAATTTATTAATTTGTTATTATCTCATAATTGTGCATAAATATAGATATACAAATAGAAATTGTTATACACATTTATATATATATATATATATATATATATATATATATATCATCTATTCATATCAATAAAAAGACAGATTTAGATACCGCTATTTGGAGATATTCCTTAACAATATCATTTAAACGGTTTTGAAAAGCTAAGTGGCTCTTTATAGATATATATATATAATTTATTTATATAAATATCGTAAAGTTGATCAGTTTTAGATACTGCTATTTGGAGGTATTCTTTAAACAAGAATATCATTCGAACGGTTTTGAAATGCCAAGAGATCTATCGAAAATATTATACAAATATTAATAGTGAAACGTTAAATTCGGTCAGATTTAGATATCGGTATTTGGAGGTATTCCTTAAACAAGAATATCATTCGAATGATTTTGAAATACTAAGTGGCCTTATTTAATATTCACAAGATAGATAAAATATATTATTATATATATCTTCGAGTCTAACAAATTTATTTGTTATATCAAGTATTACTTAAATTGTTTAATTTATTATACTTGATATCTGTTATTATTTGAACAATCATAATATATTTGTTGCATAATATAAAAGTTATTTAAACTTTTATATCACAAACTTCTGTGAATTTATCTGCTTAATAAGAAGCATAATTATAAAAGTTATTCAAACTTATGTGTAATTAAAAATGTTTTTCCATAGAAACACATTCTTTATTTTATAAAGAAATTTAAATCTTTATAAAGCAAAACTAAAGTTATATATTTGCTTATACATAAGCACATTTAAATTAAGCTTAAATTTATATATTTGCTTATTTAAGAAGCATTCTTACACAAAGTATAAAAGTTATTTAAACTTTTATAACAGTGCATAAACTTACATAATTGCTTACATAGAAGCATTATTTGATCTAAGCATAAATTAATATCTGCTTGTAAAGAAGCTTATTTACTCAAGTATAAAAGTCTTTAAACTTTTATAAACATTGTCGACGTCGAAAAAATTTTGGGTTCCCTTTTCCTAAATGTTTCTACCTTTTATATTTTCTATTTGGTTTTGTTTAATTTGAATGGTGAATTTTCAGGAAAAGGCCGACATATAATATCCACGATTTGAAAAGTTTGATTTTATTAGTCCGAATTAGACAGAACCGCCAGTTGGTATGAGTGAAATGGTTGTACATCGTGTTTTGAAAGATTTTGCAATATGGCCCAATTACTGGACTCTGTTTAATTGGTCTTGAAAATCGAGATTTCATAGAGTTCGGGGGCTTGATTAAGCGGTGAGAAGGTGTTAGGCACCCCCCGAATTTTGTAAAACACGGTTACAGCGCTTTTCATTCCCTAATTTGTGTGTATGTGTGTGTGTATATTACAGTAATTAAGCTTAAGTGCTTTATTTCAAAGTAGTGATGTGCTTTGTTGGACCTATATACGAAAGTTTGATTTATTTGAAACATTATTTTTTAGATAAGATATGACAATGATGTTTTGAAAGGTGGTTTTCAAACCCTTTCGCTCGCATAGGAATTGAAGCCTTTTGATACTTCTATTTTATTCCATATTCGGCTTGATTTGATTTTATTTGAGATGCGAAGCATCTTTGAAAATATATATATATATATAGTTATATATATATATATAGTTATATATATATGTCAGGCCTCTTATGGGCATAAAAGCTATCGAAGTGACCCGAACACCACAATCAATGCCTTTACTATGTTGAGACCTTAAATCCGAACAACCGTTTTAAGGTCCCTTTCATTTACATTTACAAAGGGTTGCAAGCTAACTTTACAATTTGAATATGTCCATTATAGGAACCGGACCTAGATTCATAGATTAAACCGTAGATCCCATGATTCCTAGGCTCACAGAAGTTTATTCAAAAGCTTGCACAATGCATAACTTAAAATAACATGCATATTTAACTCTAGACGTCACAAAACAAAAGATTCATCAGTTAAATCCCTGCATGCGCGTAGCCGTGGCTTTACGTTTCCTCTAGACACAAATCTGTTGGGTTTGTACGAAATCGTGACGCAATCAAATTGCAAAAATTAGCAGAAGCATGGTATATCAGAGTTTAATATTTTCTACATCGGATCATCCTTTATGCACAGTTATTAATTAGAACAAAGTAGAATGAGGTTAGATTCATACCCTTGTAGAACGAAGCTTCCACAGGTACAAGTTCAACTCCTTGTTCTTCGCGATCTCCTTAAATATCCGGGATTGATTCCTTCCTTTGATCAACGTTAGTCACCCAAGTGTTTGGCCTCTAGAGGTGATCCACCAAGGAAGAGGAATTCTTCAAGAAGAAGGTGGTTGGCTAAAACCCTAGTTTTCTATCCTTTATAGAAAAGGAGTACTCTCTAACAATTAGAATTGCATCAACTGATATCTAACATAAGACTCTTCTTATATAGATATTAGTCAACCCTTCTAATTCTATTAGACATAGGGTTTTATTTAATTAATTAAACTCCTTTAATTAATTAGGCTTCTCAACATATTGGGATTAATTAATTAAACTCATTTAATTAATTTGAATTCTAATCTCATTAGGAATAAATGAGAGTACTAATATTAGAAATTAAAATAATAATAATTATAATAATATTAATAAGACTCCTCTTATTAATTTATATTTAATATTTTCAAAATATTAAATAATAAACATTAAGCTATTTAATTTATTATATCACCATAGATTAATTAATTACACTTAATGCATTATTACGATTATGTCATTACGTACCTTCTTAAATAATTATTCTTCCTTTTATGGTGTGACCCTTTAGGTTCTCCATATTAAACCGGTTGTGAATAAATCAATTAGAACAATTCTAATTTTATTTAAATAAATTAATTAAACTAATAATCTATTTAAATAAATAATATTTATTTTACAATAGGGATAAGCCTCCCTTGCGATCAACGACTTTCCAGATAATATAGATTTCAACATTAATCATAAAAGAACTTGTGAGTAAATAGTTATCGTACAATTTAATCCTTCCACCATACAATGTCTCAATTAAATATAAGACATGAAATTACTGTCTAGTCTTATTTTATTTAATTATATGTATTTCAATTAAAAAATGCACAACTCCAAATAATGAAAATTAGAAACTCCTTTCTAATTTCATTCTGCCTTGGCCAAGGACTACTGGTGTAACAACCCGGGTCAAATTCTGAGTCCGGAGCAAATCTTAGGTCAAATTCCAAGTTCGAATCGAACCAAATTAATCCAAAATAAGGCCTTAAACCACTGGCCCAATAGTATCTTCTTGGGTCATCTTAGCCCACCACAAGCTCACCTAAAAGTCATGACTGAAGGTACTATTGGTAGTAACTCATTTCCTTATATAGAGATAAATTTTTCTCTTATCTTTCGATGTGGGTTTGGGGTGTTACAAACTCCCCCACTTTAAATTTCTGATGTCCCCTTCACAACCGATCACACACACGGCCTAAAGATCTTTGCCTCTCTAGCCATTGTGGGATAATACCGGCTGGCTTCGTGTCCCCACCTCCAGACCTCCTTCTCTCCATTGTGGGATAATACCACCAGCCTTTGTGTCTCTGTGACAAACGAGATTTTTGTAATTTAATTTGAATATTTATTGAATTAAATAAATATTTTTCGATGATTTAATTATTGAGTTAAATAATTAATTGATGAAATTATGGTAGATTAATTTAATTATATGTGTCACATTAGTTAAATTAATGTGGTGAATTTTTATATTCAAAGTATGTATTTAATTGAGCTTATTTGATTAATATATTAATTAATAAGCATAATGTTATTTTAATTAATTTAATAATTAATTAGAGATTTATGATTAGACATAATTAATAAATAAGAGTTTTAATTATGTGACTATATGATTTAATGTGAATTTATGCTATTTTATTTAATTAATTTAAATAACATTATTTGATTAAATTGGGTGTGACATTAATTAACTATATAATAAGAGTTTTATTAAATTAAGGGAAAAGGAGAGGGAATGAGAGAAACCAAATATGGCCTTAATGGGAGTTAAGGGCAGTTCACCCATGATGGATCAACTGACCATTATATCGACAGTTTATATCATATACGCATATTATATATCAGTATTCCTATATTCCTATAACATATATTTCATCATAGCAAAAATAGAGAGAAAACACAGAGAGAAAAGTTAGAGAGAAAGTTGGAGAATTAAAGCAATTGTTATCAAACAGAGACTGCAAGGGTAATCCCTACATCCCAATTCTTATTCACGTATTATATTTCTCCATCACTGCATATTTACAAGTTGTGTGAAATTGTGATTTAAAGCTTGAATTGGTAAATTATGTGTATATACAAGTTAATATAGGATCATAACATGTTTCTACCAATTAAAGTATGTTCATACATGTCTAAATTGAAGTTTGAAAAGTTACAGAGTTTTCCATTTACGTGTTTTAAAATTCTCTGAGAATGGGAAAATTTACATTTGGTCATTATATGGCTATATATATATTAATTGATGTTCATAACATGTTGTATATCGTATATGCATAAATTACAGTGGTTAATTTCATGTAATTATGTGGTAATTGAGATTTTCAAAGTTTCAGAACATAAGAATGGCCCATATGGCCCTTATGTACCAAATTTACATATCTTACACATTTATTTAACTTAAATTGATGATGTAATATAATTATACACGTTTAAACGAATAAAATGGAAGTTAAACTAACGGATTCGGTGTTATAACGAATCCGTAACGTTGAATTTTTTGTTTTTCTTTTAAAACTTTATAAAGTATGAAAAACAGTGAATTTGATTGCTATAACTTGTGTAATTACGTGATTTAGAATGCTAAGATCATGCTAGAAATGTTGTATAGTGTTTCTGTGAAGTCCATACTTCATGGGTAGCAATTAAATTATTGTGGTATGGTGAATTTTGGGCCTGGTTCTCTGTTATTCGTGAACTGCAGATTCTGAAACTAGCGTGTGAAGCTGCATCGCCAACTTTAAGCCTAAGAGTGGGGCTACAGCGCCAGCTTTAAGCCTAAGATTGGGGCTGCAGCGCCAGACTTAAGCTTAAAGTCCGAGCTGTAGCTCCAGTGGAGCTGCAGCGCCATTTTTAGTTCAAATGGTGAAGCTGCAGCACCACTTGGCAATTTTGCCCAGAAATGAGATTTTAATTGTTCAAGTCCAGGAAATGTAATTGGAACCTAATGTAATAAACATGAAGACATGATTAAACATATAATAAGAGGTTAATAACTTATATTATGTGAGTAATTAATAAGTTAATTACATGACTCGAATCGTTAATTGTATAGTCCAATAACGTGCTCAAGACCGATGTGTGTAATTCGATACGTATATCGAGTTATTGATTAATGTGTATTATGAACGTATTGATATGTAGGATTTAATAAAGAACGTGAATTATAAATTGTAGCTTGTGCAAGAGGCAAGTTTTCTAAACTCAAACTTTACTTTTATATTGAGCAAGTATCCTATCTCTAACTTATTGTTATTAAGCAAGTTTCTTAAAATTCTAAGTTATTCATTTATCAAGTCTTAGACTTGTGTTCTATATCGAGCGAGCTCTTGTTTTAATTGTTCAAGTTCAAAGGTTTCATATTTGATGCTATAACTCTTTTAAGCATGATTCATCTATACAATACTTATTTGATTGTATACTCTTGAGATTTACCATTCAAGTTGAATATCGATGTTATTGTTGAACTTATAGGACTAGTGAACCCTTATTTATTCGACTAGTCCATAGTTGATGTACGTTCTAAATTCTAGAATTTTTATTGAGCTTATCCAAACCAAACTTCCTTTGGTGCAGACTCTGATGTCAAACTGAGATGAACAACCCTTTAATAGGGGATTATTTATGCTTTAGCGTTGAGATATTGTGCACAGTATGGTACTAAGGGCTGATCCCCCTAAGTACGAGAAGTAGAGTCCATAATTTTATGACTGTTAAAGGTTTAAAGCATAAATACTTTACAACCTATGACATAGTTCGAGGTCTTATGACCCTCAGATGTTCTTTTGATTCCTGTTATTTATCCTCGAGTCAAAAGTTAAGTTTTTGTATTCAGATGTCTTTGATTCACTCGCATGTTATTATATTGTTATCATATTATTATATTTGTGGGCAATCGTGCTCACTCTTGCGTAATAATAATATTCCAGTTAAGAACGAAAGGTCCGAAGAACCTTCTACTAGCAAAGGCAAGGGCAAGGTCAACAAGTGATGAAGACTTGTTGTTTATTTTATATGTTTATGTTTCAGCTTTATGTTAAAGTTGTGTAAGACTTATTTATTTGTTATGTTCCACACAGATGTTTAAGGTTAGTATGACCTGGGATTGATGTATTTATATTCAGATGTTGTAACCCCATAAGGGGAGGATTTACTCCTATCTGTTGCATGGTTTGCATTTATTATGGGTAGATAGATAGATGATATTTATATAGTGAACACCAAATCCCGTGGAATTGAAGTACCCGGATTTGGGGGTGTCACAGTCTCCACCTCCGGCAACCCGATCGGATGACCCGATTCGAGATTTTGAGAGTCGGCTCTGATACCATATGTAACAACCCGGGTCAAATCCCAAGTCCGGAGCAAATCTCAGTTCAAATCCCAAGTCTGAATCGAACCAAATTCATCCAAAATAAGGCCTTAAACCACTGGCCCAATAGTATCTTCTTGGGTCATCTTAGCCCACCACAGGCTCACCCAAAAGTCATGACTGAAGGTACTATTGGTAGTAACTTATTTCCTTATATAGAGATAAAATTTTCTCCTATCTTTCGATGTGGGACTGGGGTGTTACAACTGGGTTATCATTTAATGAATCACATAGGGCATATCTCTTCTTTTACTAAAAGTGGTAGATTCTTTATTGACCATTCATTATCTCCATATGTAATTTATTACACCCCTACCCTTTGATATACCCTAAGGGTTTTAAGGAATAAGTCAAAGTATAATTCATTATACACAAGATACTATGATGATCTCAAGTCCAAGGATCACTTGTACACTCTATCACATTAGGAATTCCTATTAACAGGCAAGTAAACTACATTAGGTATTCCATAGCGAGTCACGTTCAGTGAACTTATTCTCCAATAAGCACCTACATACTTGCTTTAGTGTCTCCACACAAATGATCATAAGATCAATCATTCTCATCCAATGAGTAAGCAACATATGTACCAATCTATCCGGATTTACTAATCTTATTTTTAGTAATCCAACGATTGGGAACTATTTTAGTATTAAGCTTTCTAGGAATTTAGATCTCATTAGCATGATCAACATCATGATTCTAAAAGCATTGCTTAAAACTATGGGTTATTTACATGTTATAAAAATAACATCATGTAGATAGTTAAATGCCTTTAATAAATTAATACTTTTATTAATAAATAAATAAGATCGTTTTCAAAGTATATGCTTTATCATCATACATAATTGGCTTGTATGCATACTACTTTCAATCTCCCACTTGCAATAAAGCCAATCGCCATAGTATCTCATACCCATCTTCTCTAAGTGACGATCAAACTGATGTTGTGTTAAAGCTTTAGTAAATGGATCTACAATGTTGTCTTGAGAGTCTACATGCTCCAAGGTGACGTCACCTCTTTCAATGATCTCCCTGATCAAGTGAAATCGCCGCAACACGTGTTTGGATTTCTTATGAGACCTGGGTTCCTTAGCCTGTGCAACAGCTCCGGTGTTGTCACAGTACAAGGGGACAATGCTAGGAACCACACCAAGTTTGGTTATGAACTTCTTTATCCAAACAGCTTCCTTTCAGCTTCACGTGCAGCTATGTACTCTGCCTCTGTCACTGAATCAGCAACTATTTGCTGTTTGGAACTCTTCCAACTCACTGCACCTCCGTTCAAAGTAAATACATACCCCAAAACGGATTTACTGTCATCTTGGTCCGTTTGAAAAATTAAGTATGTGAAGCCCTCGAGTTTTAATTCAGACCCACCGTAGACAAGAAATACATCCTTAGTCCTTCGTAAGTACTTTAGGATATTTTTCACTACCTTCCAGTGCTCTTCTCCTGGATTCGACTGATATCTGCTTGTTACACTAAGTGCATGAGCGACATCTGGTCTAGTACATATCATACCGTACATAATAGATCCTATTTCTGAAGCATAAGGAATCTTATTCATACGACCTCTGTCTTCAGGTGTCTTTGGGGCCTGTTTCTTCGAGAGATGTATTCCATGGCTCATCGGCATGAGACCTCTTTTGGAATCTTTCATGCTAAACCTCTTTAGCATCGAGTCAATGTATGTTCCTTGGGATAAGACAAGCATCCTTTTAGATCTATATTTTTAGATCTTTATCCCCAAAATAATGGATGCTTCTCCCAAATCCTTCATGGAGAAGTGTTTAGATAACCAGATTTTAATCGATTATAGCATAGGAATGTCATTCTCTATCAGTAATATATCATCAACATATAATACAAGGAATGAAACAGCGCTCCCACTAACCTTCTTGTACACACATGGTTCATACTCATTTTTGATAAAATCAAACTCTTTGATTGTCTCATCAAAACAGATGCTCCATCTGCGAGAAGCTTGCTTCAATCCATAAATGGATCGTTGCAGCTTACAGACTTGATTTGTTCCAACCTTTGAAACACATCCCTCTGGTTGTGTTATATACACATCCTCCCCAAGTTTCCCATTGAGTAAGGCCGTTTTCACGTCCATCTACCAGATCTCATAGTCGTAATAAGCTGCAATCGCAAGCAAAATCCGAATGGACTTTGAGCATATCTACTGGGAAAAAGGTTTCATCCTCGTTGTCTTTATTTGAAAACTTTTGCAACCAGTCGGGCTTTATAGGTCTCTACCTTGCCTTCAGCTCCACTCTTTCTTTTAAAGAAACATTTACACCCAATAGGCTTAATGCCTTCAAGTGGTGAAACCAAAGTCAATGGATCATCATCATTCATTTTGTGTACCTCATCGTCATCCTCTATGACGAATCCATACCTTTCAGGTATCTTTGGTACTCTTCCAGATTTACAAATAGGGTGTTGTACAGTATGTTCATCCACTTAGTCAGGTACCTGACTTTGATCCGTAGTAATTTATGGTTCTTGAACTTCTTCAAGATATATCTTACTCCCACTGACCACTTCATGGATAAACTCCTTTTCCAAAAAGGCAGCATGTTTCGCAACAAACACCTTTTGATCAGTTGGATGATAGAAATAATAGCCTAAAGTTTCTTTAGGGTATCCCACAAATCTACATTTGTCGGATTTAGTCCGTAGCTTATTATTTTCAAACTTTTTGACATAAGCTGGACAACCCCAAGTCTTAACATACTTAAGATTTGGTTTTCTCCCTTTTCACATCTCATATGGAGTCTTTGGGGCGGATTTAGTAGGCACTTTTTAAGTAGGTATGCAGCTGTTTCTAAGAAATAACCCCAGAAGGAAATTGGAAGATCGGTAAAACTCATCATGGATCGAACCATGTCCAACAATGTTCGATTTCTCCTTTCAGACACTCCATTTAACTGTGGTATACCTGGTGGAGTCCATTATGAGATTATACCATTTTCTTTGAGACAATTAAGAAACTCACCACTTAAGTATTCTCCACCTCGATCTGATTGAATAATCTTAATACTTTTGCCAGTTTGTTTCTCTATTTCACTTCTGAACTCTTTGAACTTTTCAAATGATTCAGATTTGTATTTCATTAAATACACATATCCAAATCTTGAGTGATCATCAGTGAAAGTAATAAAATAAAAATGTCATCCCCGTGCATTCGTTGTCATAGGTCGATAAACGTTGTGTGAGCCAACACTAACAACTCTGTAACTCTTTCTCATTTTCCACTAAAAGGAGATTTAGTCATTTTACCCATGAGATAAGATTCACAAGTTGGATATGATTCATAATCAGATAGCTCTAAGAGCCCATCCTTATACAACTTGGATAATCTTGTTTCATTAATATGACCGAGTCTACAGTGCCCCATATAGGTATAATTAACATAAACTCTTTTCCTTTTCTTAGTTTGTTCTATTTGAAATATATTTTCATGCAAGTCAAGTACATAAAGTCCATTTCACAAATTACCAACATCATATAAAACATTGTTATTATGAATAGAACAACTGTTGTTCTTTATTATAATTTCAAATCCATCCATATCTAATACGAAAACAGAAATAATGTTTCTAATGATATTCGGAAAAAAATAACAAATATTTAAATAAATTGACTTGCCCGTAGGCAGTGCTAAACAATAAGTGCCTACAGCTAATGCAGCAACATTTGCTCCATTTCTCACTTGTAGGACAACCTCATCCTTGTTCAGCTTTCTACTTCTGACCAGTCCCTGCACAGTATTACAAATGTGAGAACCACAGCCGGTATCCAATACCCAAGTAGAATTTTGACTTTCAAAAAAATTAATTTCAATCATGAACAAACCTTGATTGGAAGTCGAAGCTTCTCTAAGCTTCTTCTCTGCCAGAAACTTCTTGTAGTTCCTCTTCCAATGACCCGACTCGTTGCAATGGAAGCACATTCCTTTGTTAGCTAGATCAGGTTTCTTTTGATCCTTGAATTTTGCCCTGCCCTTAGTCTTCTTAGATTTCTTCTTTTCAGAATATACCTTGGGCCTCTTCCTTTCTTAGAAGAATTATCCACCATTAAGACATGGTTCTTCTTGGTTGGGAAGTGACCTTCTACAGTTTTCAACATGTTAAGCAATTTAGGAAAGCTGACATCAAAATTATTCATGTGGAAATTTACAACGAACTGTGAGAAGGTCTCAAGGAGTGACTGCAAGAGTAAGTCTTGACTCAACTCCCCATTCATGACGAACCCAAGATGTCCAAGGCGTTCAATCAGATTGATCACCCTTAGGACATGAGTCTCAACGGTAGTGCCCTAGGACATCCGAGATCGAAAGAGCTCCTTAGATATCTCATATCTAGCAGTCTTACTTTGTTCACCATACAACTCCTTGAGGTGAAGCAACATAGTAGGAGCATCCATATTTTTATGCTGACGTTGAAGCTCGTTATTCATGAATGCGAGCATGATGCATTGAGCCACAGATGCATCATCTTACCACTTTACAATAGTGGCAATCTCTTTATCAGAGGCTGTTTCTAGAACAGTTCTAGGGACAGGTGAATTTAGGACATAAGAAATCTTTTCAGCAGTGAGAACTATTCTTAGATTCCTTAACCAGCCTGTATAATTCGGCCCGGATAGTTTGTTAGCATCAAGTATGCTACCCAGTAAAATTAGTGATTTCAACATTTTTAAATTTCTACATGTGAAAAGACAATATTTTAGCAAACATTCATTTAATTAACTATTTACATACCAAGATAAATTAGGTCTTATTTTAAATTGGTATCTCCCACTATTTTCTTCAAACTATATTACCCTCACTTATATAGTTCGGCAACATCTCATTAAAGATTTGCTAGTGAGAATAAGGATCCTATTTCAAATGTATATGGCCTTGTGGATAGCATAACAAACCATATATAAATAAATAGGTAGACAAATCTTTGTCAATTACATCAACATGTAACTCATTTTTATTTTTCCTCTTAGATCATAATGGTCAAGTGTGTGCACATCCGAACTAAAATAATTTAAGTTAAGTCTGACCTAGCACTTTCATATATTCAAAAAAGAAAAATATTATCCTTGTGGATAGCACAACAAAACAATATTGTTCAAATGTCTTTATAAGCACCAAATGTGATTAAATTAATATCTTAAATACTTAATATTTGCCTTGTGGATAACACAACAAACTCATATTAAATATTTAATACTCTATTAATTTTATCATGCTAGAAGGCGACATTCGATATTCCAAATATCTTTGAATGATTTAGACTTGATATAATTTTTTGAGGGGTTTGTTATTATTAGTCTCATCTTGTTTAGCGTACATGCACACACACACACACACACACACACACACACACACACACACACACACACACATATATATATATATATATATATATATATATATATAATACGCGTCATTTTATTAAAACATGCGAAGCATGTTTGCATAAAATATAATATCTATAATACTAGCATGCACATATAGAATACTATATTCTACCCGGATTGATTATGAAATTTTATTCTAGTTTGGTTCACTAGAGCCACCAAGTGAACCAAAAGGTCAAACCTACAAGTGCAATAATTAAATTTAAACGTAACTATTACATTTAAACCCAGGCTCCAGTACAAACGGGTCTTCACGCGCTCCTTGCTCCTTGGTCTCCAATTCTTCAAGATAATTCTAACTATAATTCTAACTATTTCTATTACATAAACTATTTAATTTAAATAAAAACATTGATCAGCAGTCAAGGGAAAGTACATAGGAAGGAGATAGAATTTTACATTAAGAAAAATCAGAGAAGACGAGGTACGCAGACCCCATTTAATAAAACCCATTCATTCAAACATTCAACTAAAATAAAATCCAATCACATTGGTCAATAGTCCATAATCAACCCCATTTATTTTTATACATATCACTATATGAATCAATAAATAAAATATTAAATATATACACTGATATCGATTTAATGGGCAATCCTAGTTAGTTTCGGAAACCAATTTCAACTCTAATTAGTTATCATGGAATCCAATTACAACTCTAATTAGTTAGTATGAAATCCAATTCTTATTAAAATAAACATCTTTATTTTAACCCAATTCCAAATCTAATAAATTTCTTTATTAATTTGGAATTATAGGAAAAAATTTAATTTTAATTTTTAATTAAAATAAACCTTTTATCTAAAAAAAATTTGGTGGGGTGGCGCTGCAGCGTTGCCAATGAGCTTGCATGCGGCGCTGCCGCACCACATCATCATCAGTTGAGTCACAGAGCTAGCGCTGCTAATGAACTAGCATGCAGCGCTGCCGCGCCACGCCATCATCAACTGAGACCCGGACCTGACACTGTAGCGCTGCAGCACCACTTCACCTTTAGGAACACGAACCAGGCGCCGCGGCGCTGCTGCAAGGCTTGAGGCTGGTGCTGCAGTGCCGCTGGGCAGTGTGCGTTTTCCTAGTTCGCAAATTGCGCAATTTTTCTCCAAAAACTAAATTCCTAGCTAACTATTATGTCCAATTAAATTTTTAAAACACATATCAGTATATATATCAAATAAACACAATTAATAACTCGCATAAAGGTTTGGCTCTGATACCACTGTTGGAATTGTACGAAATTGTGGCGCAATCAAATTACAAAAAATTAGCTAAAGCATGGTATATCAGAGTTTAAATTTTTTTACAAAACCATTACCCGGATCATCCTTTATGCACAGTTATTAATTAGAACAAAGTAGGAGGAGGTTAGATTCATACCCTTGTAGAACGAAGCTTCCACAGGTAAAAGTTCAACTCCTTGTTTTTCGCGATCTTCTTGAATATCCGGGATTGATTCCTTCCTTTGATCAACGTTAGCCACCCAAGTGTTTGGCCTCTACAGGTGATCCACCATGGAAGAGGAATTCTTCAAGAATAAGGTGGTTAGCTACAACCCTAGTTTTCTATCCTCTATAGAAAAAAGAGTACTCTTCAATAATTGGAATTGCATCAACTAATATCTAACATAAGACTCTTATATAGATATTGGTTAACCCTTCTAATCCTATTAGACATAGGGTTTCATTTAATTAATTAAACTCCTTTAATTAATTAGGCTTCCCAACATATTGGGATTAATTAATTAAACTCATTTAATTAATTTGCATTCTAATCTCATTAGGAATAAATGAGAGTATTAATATTAAATTAATTCCTAAACTCCTTTAGAAATTAAAATAATAATAATTGTAATAATATTAATAAGACTCCTCTTATTAATTTATATTTAATATTTTCAAAATATTAAATAATAAACATTAAGCTATTTAATTTATTCTATTACCATAGATTAAATTAATTATATTTAATGCATTATTACGATTATTCCATTACCTTCTTAAATAATTATTCTTCCTTTTATTGTGTGACCCTTTAGGTTCTCCATATTAAACCGGTTGTGAATAAATCAATTAGAATAATTCTAATCTTATTTAAATAAATAAATTAAACTAATAATCTATTTAAATAAATAATATTTATTCTATAATAAAGATAAGCCTACCTAGCGATCAACGACTTTTCAGATAATATAGATTACAACATTAATCATAAAAGAACCTGTGAGTAAATAGTTACCGTACAATTCAATCCTTCCACCATACAATGTCTCAATCAAATATAAGACATGGAATTACTGTCATGTGTTATTTTATTTAATTATATGTATTTCGATTAGAAAATGTACAACTCCAAATAATGCAAATTAGAAAGTCCTTTCTAATTTCATTCTGCCTTGGCGAAAGACTACTGAGTTGTCATTTAACGAATCACATAGGTCATATCTCTTCTTTTACTAGAAGTGGTAGATTCTTTATTGACCATTCATTATCTCCATATGTAACTTATTACACTCAAACATACCCTTTGATATACCCTAAAGGTCTTAAAGAATAAGTCAAAGTATAATTCATTACACACAAGATACTATGATGATCTCAAGTCCAAGGATACTACTATCACATTAGAAATTTCTATTGACAGACAAGTAAAACTCCATTAGGTATTCCATAGCGAGTCACGTTCAGAGAACTTATTTTCCAATAAATCCCTACATATTGCTTTAGTGTCTCCACACAAATGATCATGAGATCAATCATCCTCATCCAATGAGCAAGTAACTTATGTACCAATCTTTCCGGATTTACTAATCCCCTATTTAGTAATCCAACTGTGACACCTCCAAAATAGGTTCAATACTCAACCCATTTTGAGTCGCCACTTACATGGTACAGAATCCAAATACAATCTTATATATCAAACGGTCGTGCAAAATACGACCACACAACTATGAGTGTCAATACAGACATGTAGAAAATATAAACACTCAAACTAAGTCCTCATTACATTTATTATCACACTATTTTACAAAAACAAATAGTGAGGACTTCTACAGCTCTAACTCGGACCATGTATTCCCCGACTAGTACCCGCGATATTCTCATTTCCTTAAGAGAACAATGGAAGAAAATGGTGAACTCAACTAGCCCAATAAAAAATATAATGACTAAGATAATGAAAAATAATTTATCGTTAGTCTTCAACAAATCAGATAAAATATTATGGACAACAAGTTTTAGATCAACAATTGAAACGGAATTAACAATTCATTATAAGAGTTACGTAGAGAATGATGTCTACTATCTTTTATGATTTAAAAGTCCATCATCAATATTTTATCCCTGTAACATCAATCAATATATATCTAAAATTAAATATTCATCTTTACACTACGGGCCAAAGATATTCATTTGTATCACCAGTGGTCGTGTTCATTTCAACATTTGTCCATCTTTGCACTACGAGCCAAAGATATTTATCAGATAATCATTCATCTTTGCACTACAGACCAAAAATATTCATCAAGTAATCATTCATCTTTGCACTACAGGCCAAAGATATTCATTTGTATCATCATTTAAGACTGAGGATGATGAAAAATATTTTAAAGAACGAATCCAGTGAGATAAAAGACAAAGATTGGGAATTTGTAATTTAGTTTATCCAAGTTCAAGAATACTCTATAATAATCAATTGTGGAGAAAAATTTAAGCATGAAAATCAAAACATGGATACAATCATAGATAATTTGGACAGAAAAAAATAAATTTTTTTTTTGTGAATAGTAACTCATGAATAGTAACTCGTCATGAAAAGATAAAAATTTCATAAAACGTTCAGACAAATATTCCAGTGAAATGATATTAGATGAAGCGCAAAACTCAAAGAATTTCTAATCATTTCATGAATTATAGAAGCAATACTTAACGTAGTAAGTTCAGATTTAGGAATATAAAATGAAATATTATCACTTTCATAATATGGAATATGAAAGAAAATAATATTCTTTATGAATATTTGAAAGGAAATAACATCATTTACTAGAAAAATAATATTATTTACCTCAGTAAAATACTAGATCTGTCAGGATTATCGGATATTATGCTGAAGAATTCTTGCACTGTAATCCATACTCAAACTATTCTTATGCTCATAAGAAATACGCTTGATATTATAGAGAGAAAATTTTCTGATTCTGGTGTGATTTTTATTTCTAACTAAGCACCCTATTTATAGGAAAATGCTAGAACACCAATGTTGACTTTTTATACCCACGGATAATTTTTTCGTTAAGCAACCATTCTTGAAAATCTCCAGCACACTTAAAAAGACTTCAAATAAGCCTCCACCAATTCCCACATTTATATATATATATATATATATATATATATATAAATATTTATAATTATTAAAAGAATTCCAATCCCATTTTTTTTCTCTTCCACCTCATTTTATTTTTATGCCATAAAATAACAATATTACCACTTAAAATTAAAATTCTACTATTATATTATCACATTATAATATTATCATGTAATATTATAATAATATATCTGAATGAATTAATTTTATCGGAGAAGATAAAATGCCAATTTTCAACAAATGTCACATTCCAAAATTTTCTTCTTTTATATCAAATTGGACAAATATTTACTTAGCATATTTATCAATAATTTTTATTTTATTCATTAATTATTATTTATAATTAATATTATAGAATTATAATATTGACAACCAGGTCGTTCCCAGAAAAGAGGGGGTTTTCCAATAAGGATTTCTCCTTACTGGTGCGCAATTAGGTGACCAAACCCCTTTCTTAGACAGAACTTCCTAGACATTACTAATAATGCTATCTAATAATATTATTCAAATAATATGAATTATTGATTTAATACTGTAAACTACTATGCAGTGGTTACTATGACAATTATTGAATCAATAATATAAAATATCACCGTAGCAATTATTGAATTAATAATATAAAATATTATGCAATTATCAATGTAGCAATTATTGAATCAATAATATAAAATATTGAACAGTAATTACTGTAACAATTATTTAATGAGTGACTTCTTACGTAAGAACCAATAATTCAAAATATTGTGCAATACTGTGTGCTACTGTGCAATAAACGCGTATTATTGTATTTTTATCATCGGGTATTTTAACAGTTTAACGGTAACAGTTTTACCGTTATTTTTATAAAAAAAAATTACTTCTGTCGCTTTCTATATCCGACATTCATTCCGTTGTGGGGTCCACTAATGACTGCGCCGTCGTACGAATATTCTCTGATAAAAAAAATATTCCTCGACCAAACGAATATTCCCTGACACAACGAATATTTTATAACTACTTGCTTACTTTGTAAAATTTGCACATTCCACCCAAAACTTACCACATTTATCAAATTAACACCTTACTATTTCGAAATAATATATAGAGGAAATTAAATCTTATTCATAAAAAGTTGGAGTCTTACAACCTCTCCTCCTTATGAAATTTCGTCCTCGAAATTGATGTACGTACCTGATATGTCGAAAAGGTGAGGATACCTCGCTTTCATTTTCGATTCTAACTCCCAAGTCATTTTCTCGATATCATTGTTCCTCCACAAAACTTTAACTTGAGGTATAATCTTTGAGCGTAGAACATGTTCCTTCTTATCCAAAATCTTGACAGGTATTTTCTCATACGTTAAATCTTCGGCTATCTCGTCTGGTTCTAACTCAATAATGTGGTTTGGATCCTTCATATATTTACGAAGCACGGATATGTAAAAAACGTTATGAACACAAGACATGCTTGGAGGTATGACGAGTCTATAGGCCACATTTCCTACTCGGTCAAGGATTTCAAATGGACCAATGAATCGTGGGTTGAGCTTTCCTCTCTTTACGAATCTCATAATTCCTTTCCATAGAGCAACACGTAACAATACATAATCTCCGACATTAAACTTCACGTCCCTTCAATGAAGATCAGCATAACTATTTTGTCGATCTTGTACAGTTTGTATACGTTGCCGGATCATTTGAATATTTTTCGTAGTCATACGTACTAACTCCGGTCCCAACAATGTTGCTTCACCCACCTCATCCCAGCATACTGGAGAACGACATTTTCGTCCATACAACGCTTCGAATGGAGCCATACCTATACTTGCCTGATAACTGTTGTTATAGGAGAATTCCACCAATGGTAAGTACTTATCCTAACTTCCTTTGAAGTCTAGAACACAGAGTCTTAATAGATCTTCAAGAGTTTGAATATTTCTTTTCGATTTCCCGTCCGTTTGAGGATGATATGTCGAACTGAATCGTAAATCTGTGCCCATAGCTTTTTGCAAACTGACCCAAAATCGTGAAGTGAATCTTAGGTCTCGATCCAAAACTATAGATACTGGCATGCCATATAATCTCACAATCTCAGTTATGTACATACGAGCAAGACGTTCAAGTGAATAAGTCTCTCGTATAGGCAAGAAATTAGCAGACTTGGTTAATCTATCGACAATAACCCAAATCGCATCTATGCCTTGAAAAACCGTGGGAAGACCCGTAACGAAATCCATGTTAATGTGTTCCCACTTCCATTTTTGAATCTCAAGTGGTTGCAATAGACCCTTTGGCACTTGATGCTCCGCCTTGACACGTTGACACGTTAAACACCTCGAGATAAACTCTGCGATCTCTCTCTTCATATTGCTCCACCAAAATGTATATCAAAGATCACGATACATTTTGGTACTCCCGGGATGGATTGCAAACGGTGTGTTGTGTGCCTCCATCATGATTCTATACTTCAAATCAGAATCGTTAGGAACACAAAGTCTGGAGTTGACTCAAAGTATTCCTTCTTTATCGATTCTTGTTTCTGGAATAGCACCTTCTTGCACTTTCTTCTTCATCTTCATCAGCTCTGGGTCTATAGCTTGAGCAGCTTTAACTTTATCAATTAAAGTTGGTTCTACGCGTATATTTGACATCATCACGTGGGTCCCCAGAGTCTTGAACTCTATCTCCATCCTTTGTAAGTCACACAAAATGGGCCTTTTTGTTGACAGCATCGCACTTGTTCCCGCATATGGTCTTCTACTCAACGCATCAGCTACCACGTTTGCTTTTCCAAGATGGAATTGGATGGTATGGTCATAATCTTTCAACAGCTCAAGCCAACGTCGTTACCGCATGTTGAGTTCCTTTTGAGTGAAGAAATATTTAAGGCTCTTATGATCCGTATAAATCTCCACTTTCTCCCCATATAGGTAGTGTCTCCAGATCTTCAACCCAAAAATGACAGCTGCCAACTCTAGATCATGAGTAGGATAATTCCTCTCATATTCTTTGAGTTGTCGTAAGGCATAGGCTATGACTTTCCCATATTGTATGAGAACACATCCTAACCCTTTGCCTGAAGCATCGCTGTATATGAGAAATCCATCCGAACCAGATGGTATTGTCAGAACAGGTGCCGAAATGAGTCTCCTCTTGAGCTCTTAGAAGCTCTTCTCGCATTCCTCATTCCATACGAATTTTGTATCCTTCTGAGTCAACTGAGTTAATGGAGTAGCGATTGGAGAAAATCCTTCCACGAATCTCTGATAATAACCAACTAAGCCCAGAAAGCTACGTACTTCGGTTACCGACTTAGGTTGCTCCCAACTTTGTATTGCTTCAATCTTCATCGGGTCAACTGATATTTTATGTTTCGATACCACGTGCCCAAGGAATGCTACTTCCTCATGCCAGAACTCGCATTTCTTTAACTTGGCATATAGATTATTTTCATGAAGCTTTTGAAGTATCAGCTTCAAGTGGTGCTCATGATCTTCACGGCTTTTAGAGTAAATGAGGATGTCATCAATAAAGATAACCACAAAATGATCCAAATATTCCTTGAATATCCGGTTCATCATATCCATGAAGGCCGCAGAAGCATTAGTCAATCCAAAAGACATGACTGAGAATTTATAATGGTCGTATCGAGTTCTGAAGGTAGTCTTTGGAATGTCATCAGTTTTAATCTTTAACTAATGATATCCAAAACGAAGATCGATCTTTGAGAAGAATTGCGCACCTTGCAACTGGTCGAACAGGTCATCAATGAGAGGTAGCGGATACCTATTCTTAATGGTGATATGGTTCAACTCCCGATAGTCGATACAAAGTTGCATACTCCCGTCTTTCTTCTTTATGAATAAAACAGGAGCACCCCAAGGAGATGTACTAGGACGTATAAAATCGATGTTTGACAACTCCTGTAGTTGGACCTTTAACTCCTGTAGTTCAATAGGAGCCATTCGATATGGGGTTTTAGAAATGGGTTTTGTACCGGGTTCAAGGTCAATAAAGAATTCAACTTCACGTTCGGGGGGTAGACCGGGAAGTTCTTCGGGAAATACATCAGAAAACTCATTAACCATAGAAATATTATTCAAATCTGGCGTATTATGATTTAAATCAATGACATGGGCTAAGAAAGCTTGACATCTATTTTTCAATAAACGAATAGCCTTATGACTTGAAATGACATTGATTGATTTTAGTGGTTTGGTTGTTTGAATTCGCATAACAGGTTGGTTAGGAATATGAAAACTAATAACCTTACGAAAATAATCAATTTTGGCATGCTAAGTGGTTAACCTGTTAATTCCTAAAATCACATCAAATGCAAGTATTTTTAAAGATATAAGATCAACAGGTAGGGTGAGGGTGCCAATTTGAATCAAGCCAGATTTGTAAACCATAAATGTAACGAAGGTTTCCCCTAACGGAGTTTCAACAGATAAGTCAAAGTCTAATTTCTCAGAAGTCAAGTTCAAATGTTGAGCACAAGCAGGTGAAATAAAAGAATGGGTAGAACCGGTATCTAATAAGGTTTAGACCTTGTAAGAGTTTATGATTAGCTTACCCGTAATGACCTCGTTCGGGTTCCTCGCTTGTTGGGTAGTCATGACAAACGCTCTCCCTGGCACCACCGACTTTGACTTGTCTGGGACAGCCTTTGGAGTCACCATCCCTGCTGGACTTGGTTTCGCTACAGGACACACTCGAGCTATGTGACCTTCTTTTCCACAGTTATAGCATACCTTGGATTGCTGTGTGCAGTTGGGACTGATGTGTCCCTCTTGTCCGCATTTATAGCATACGACCGGTGGTCGTTCTCCTCCCCTAGAAACAGTTGTTGATGCTGGTGCTGTTGCCGACGTCTTCACGTTATCATTGTTGTACCTTCTCTTTTTAAAATCTCCACCCGACACACTTCTTCTATTATCATGGTCGCGATTACCACCAGAGTGGTTATCGCTTCTGTCATGATACTTTCCTCCCCGTTGGTTATCATTGTTCCAAAGACTGCTGCCACCGGTACGACCTTGGTTATTGTCCCTTGGTTGAACATACTCATTATCTCGTTCTAATAACTGGGCCCTGTTCACCACATCTGAATACAAGCAAAGTTTGTGAGAAATGAGGTACTGATGAATTTCAGGTCTCAAACCTCTCAGAAACATCAGGGTTATACGTTCCTCATTATCCACTAAATGAGATGCAAACCGGGATAACTCCGCGAACTTAGCCTCGTACTGGGACACAGTCATGTTGTTCTGTTCCAGTTTAATAAACTTTACCTCCTGCATATGACGAATACTTTCTGGATAGTACTTGTCATTGAACAGTTTCTGGAACTCCTCCCAAGACATCTTGAGTGCGGCAGGCTGGGTACGCTTCACAGATTTCCACCACTAATCTGCCTCTCCACGGAACATAAACGTGGTGAATGGAACCTTATGTTCCTCCGTGCATCCCAAAACATCAAATATCTTAGTAATTTGCTTAACATACGTGTCTGCCTTGATTGGATCTGGCTTTCCCTGAAACTCTGGTGGTCCCAACTCTTTGAACTGCTTGGCAGTGACAAGCCGCGAGTTGTTATTATTTCCATCTGTATTATGAACACGAGTCTCCTTCGTCTAGTTTTGCATGAACTGCAAAAAGTTTCTAAACATTCTATCGTTCATCGTTTGATCGGTGGTGTCGTTTACAGAAGGAATATTGCCTTCCTGTTTCACGTTATCTTGGTTGGTGATTAAAGGTGTCTCAACGGTCTCATTCACTCCATTATTTAGATTTTCAGCTGCCATTCTCAAATACTACCACAAAACAAGGGTTAATCAAACAAATTAACATATCACATATTAACTCTATATTCCAACCGACCAATTAAATACCAAATAATCTTAGGTAGGACACACACTAGCGAAGGATTTTCTCGTCTCTCCCCTCCTAGTTCTATTCCCAGATCTCTGTCAGAGATCATATCCCTAAGCTCTGATACCAACTGTGACGCCCCCAAAATAGGTTCAATACTCAACCCATTTTGAGTCGCCAAATACATGGTACAGAATTCAAATACAATCTTATATATCAGACGATAGTACAAAATACGACCACACAACTGTGAGTGTTAATACAGACATGTAGAAAATATAAACACTCAAACTAAGTCCTTATTACATTTATTATCACATTATTTTACAAAAAAAAAATAGTGAGGACTTCTACAGCTCTAACTCATACCATCACTCCATTCCCCGACTAGTACCCGCGATATTCTCATTTCCTGAAGAGAACAATGGAAGAAAAGGATGAGCTCAACTAGCCCAATAAAGAATATTATAACTAAGATAATGAAAAATAATTTAACATTAGTCTTCAACAAATCAGATAAAATGTTATGGACAATAAGTTTTAGATTAACAATTGCAGCGGAATTAACAATTCATTAGAAGAGTTACGTTGAGAATGATGTCTACTATCTTCTATGATTTAAAAGTCCATCATCAATTGCTGCGGAATTAACAATTCATTAGAAGAGTTACGTAGAGAATGATGTCTACTATCTTCTATGATTTAAAAGTCCATCATCAATATTTTATCCCTGTAACATCAATCAATATATATCTCAAATCAAATATTCATCTTTGCATTACGGGCCAAAGATATTCATTTGTATCACCAGTGGTCGTGTTCATCTCAATACCTATCCATCTTTGCACTACGGGCCAAAGATATTCATCAGGTAATCATTCATCTTTGCACTACAAGCCAAATATATTCATCAAGTAATCATTCATCTTTGCACTACAGGCCAAAGATATTCATTTGTATCATTATTTAAGATTGAGGATGATGAAAAATATTTTAAAGAACGAATCCAGTGAGATAAAGGACAAAGATTAGGGATTCGTAATTTAGTTTATCCAAGTTCAAGAATATTCCATAATAATCAATTGTGGAGCAAAATTCAAAAATGAAGATCAAAACATGGATACAATCAAAGATAATTTGGACAGAAAAAAATAAATTATTTTTTTTCCCCGTGAAAAGTAACTCGTGAATAGTAACTCGTCATGAAAAGATAAAAATTTCATAAAAATTTCAGACCAATATTCCAGTGAAATGATATTAGATGAAGCGCAAAACTCAAAGAATTTCTAATCATTTCAAGATTTATAGAAGCAATACTTACCGTAGTAAGTTCATATTTAGGAATATGAAATGAAATATTATCACTTTCATAATATGGAATATGAAAGAAAATAATGTTCTTTATGAATATTTGAAAGGAAATAACATCATTTACGAGAAAAATAATATTCTTTACCTCAGTAGAATACTAGATCTGTCTGGATTATCGGATATTATGCTGAAGAATTCTTGCACTGTAATCCACACTCAAACTATTCTTATACTCACAAGAAATACGCTTGATATTATGGAGAGAAAATTTTCTGATTCTGGTGTGATTTTTATTTTTAACTAAGCACCGTATTTATAGGAAAATGCCAGAACACCAATGTTGACTTTTTATACCCACGGATGATTTTTTCCTTAAGCAACCATTCTTGAAAATCTCCAGCACACTTAAAAAGACTTCAAATAAGCCTCCACCAATTCCCACATTTATATATATATATATATATATTAAAATATTTATAATTATTAAAAGAATTCCAATCCCATTTTTTTTCTATTCCACCTCATTTTATTTTTATGCCATAAAATAACAATATTACCACTTAAAATTATAAAATTAAACTATTATATTATCACATTATAATATTATAATGTAATATTATAATAATATATCTGAATTAATTATTTTTATCGGAGAAGATAAAATGCCAACTTTCAACAAATGTCACATTCCAAAATTTCCTTCTTTTATATCAAAATTGGACAAATATTTACTTATCATATTTATCAATAATTTTTATTTTATTCATCAATTATTATTTATAATTAATATTATAGAATTGCAATATTGACAACCAGGTCGTTCCCAGAAAAGAGGGGGCTTTTCTATAAGGATTTCTCCTTACTGGCGCGCAATTAGGTGACCAAACTCCTTTCCTAGACAGAACTTCCTAGACATTACTAATAATGCTATCTAATAATATTATTCAAATAATATGAAATATTGATTTAATACTGTAACCTACTATGCAGTGCTTACTGTGATAATTATTGAATCAATAATATAAAATATTAACGTAGCAATTATTGAATCAATAATATAAAATATTGAACAGTAATTACTGTAACAATTATTGAATGAGTGACTTCTTACGTAAGAACCAATAATTCGAAATACTATGCAATACCGTGTGCTACTGTGCAACAACGCGTATTACTATATTTTTATCACCGGGTATTTCAACAGTTTAACGGTAACAGTTTTACCGTTATTTTTATAAAAAATTATTTTCGTCGCTTTCTATATCTGACATTTATTCCGTTGTGGGGTCCACCAATGACTGTGCCGTCGTACGAATATTCTCCGACAAAAAGAATATTCCTCGACCAAACTAATATTCCCCGACACAACGAATATTTTATAATCACTTGCTTACTTTGTAAAATTTGCACATTTCACCCAAAACTTACCACATTTATCAAATCAACACCTTACTATTTCGAAATAATATATAGAGGAAATTAAATCTTATTCATAAAAAGTTAGGATCTTACACCAACGATTGAGAACTATTTTAGTTTTAAGCTTTATAAGAATTTAGATCTCATTAGCATGATCAACATCATGATTCTAAAAGCATTGCTTAAAACTATGGGTTATTTACATATTATAAAAATAACATCATGTAGATAATTAAATGCCTTTAATAAATAAATACTTTTATTAATAAATAAATAAATAAGATCATTTCCAAAGTATATGCTTTATCATCATACATGATTGGCTTGTATGCATACTACTTTCAAGATCTAGGGTCCCGTAGTTGCCAAATATTTACGAACTAGAAAGAAAACTAGATTTAAATAAATCTTAGTCATTCTAGCTTAACGGTTCTAGTTTCACAACCTTTCAACCGGTTAAAAGTTAGATATGGCTAGATTTATATAAATCTAGTCAACACACATTTAATATTGCAGATTTACATCGTATGAACGTTTACAATTGATATTTAATCACAATGATTAACTAAATATATACATATATATATATATAATAAATCAATAAAACTTATATATTTATATATATATATAAACAATTATATGAAGATTAACTATATATATATTACTTATATATATAATAATGCAATAAAAAGCCATAGATTTGCAATCCAGGCAAACTGGCTGATATAAATATATATATATATATATATATATATATAATAAAGCAGTAAAAAATCACGAAATTACAATCCAGGCTTAACTACTATATATATATATATATATTAATGCAAGGAAAAGCTACAAAATGTTATTTAAACCGTAAAACTAACTAATATACATATATATATATATATATATATATATATATATATATATATTACTCATATACATGTATGTTAGTAAGAAAAATTAAAATTTGAAGAAACCTTACGGCCTTGCACGAGAATGGCTATAAAACGGCTTTAAACGCCCTTAGACTCTATTTCTACCGGTTAAATCTTGATATGTTGCACAAGATGCGTATATGAAAGCTTACAAGAAATGTTTACAAGTTTGGAATCAAGAATCGAAGGATTTCTGGCACGAAATCTCTTTCTTTTCTCTCTTCTCTCTCTCTTTCTCTTTATTTTTCTTTTTTTTCTTCATCTTCTTCTCCCACAAGCTGGTGGGAGGTTTGTTTATAAAGCCACGGGATTCCGCAAGTAGACCTGCGGATTCTGCAGGTATACTTGTGGAAGTCCTAAGTGGGTCCCGCCATCTTAAAATACGTGCAATCTCCATCGACGTGCAATTTGCAGAAACACTTGTAACTTCCAATCGGGGAATCCGATGGAGATGTGAAATACCATTCCGAAAAGCTCTCTCCTAGAACTACGTAATGACACAGGGCTTGCCCTTTTTTGAATCCGTAAAGATGGGTCTGTGACTAAAATGACATCTTCGGGTCTTCGCAAGTAGTCCGTTGAGCTGTTTTACATAATTTACGCTCGAAAATGCTGCAATGGCTCTTTGTAACCCTTTTTGCAGCTTTATTAAAGTTTTTGACATTGACTTGTCAAAATTAATGTTTTGCCCTTCCGGGGGATGTCTCCAGGGTTGACGAGGCTTTCGGCTGTCTCTCGGGACTGTTTTTGAGGTTTGATCACAGTCGATTCTGTTTTTCCTCAAAGTTGTCTCTGAGGGATGATTTGATGCTTCGGGGTTGTCTCTGAGGATTGATTTGATGCTTCTAGGATGTCTCTGAGGGTTAATTTAATTTCCCGGGCCTGTCACTGGGGGTCTGGTTTGATGATTTCTCGGAGCTATCGCCGGGGGTTTGGTTTGATTATTTCCCGGTGTTGTCGCTGGGGGCCTAGTTTGATGATTTCCCGGTGCTGTTGCAGGGTGTGAAAAGATACTTTTGCCCTCCTGCAAGGTTAGTAATAGGAATGTAAATTTTCAAATGTCTATAGATACCCCTCTTTATCATGTTTATGCAATGTAATGGAATGAACAGGATAAAGATTACTAGACACTTGAAATATGATAAGATTAAATGATGTTATGCAATGCAGCATGTTATGACGTTTATGGATGCTGAATATTTTTGTTTGGAGTTACTTCCAACGGTATTCTATCACTGACTGCTCCCTCCATTTCTTTCGGGGATGAAGCTGTCAATGATGGTCTTCACTGAACTATCTTGATGTCTACTCGAACGGTAGTTTACCCAGGTTTCCCTCACCGAACTTTCTCGATGCCTACTCGAACGTTAGTTTATAGAGCTTTCATCATCGAACCTTCTCGATGCCTACTCGAACGGTAGTTTACAGAGCTTTCATCACCAAACTTTCTCGATGCTACGTGGGGTTGAAGCCAATGGTTTAAAATATCCATTAGTACTACTTAGAATGATTGGACGAAATATTATAGAGATGTTTTTAAGATCTCTGTGGAGAAGATTTCTATGGCTGATACCATCAAACTTTCTAAATTCAACGTCGGGGTTGTCACCAACATTCTTTGTCTTCAGATATGCTTTTTACCTTTACCTCCATTGAGGATATTCCCCTTCTCACGAGTGACCTCACTGGGGAATTCGGATGCCTATCTTGATGATAGTTTCCACCGGTTTACATTATCGGATCCTTCCCGATGCTACGCTGGGGCTGTTACCAACGATTTATATTTTTATCTAGTTAATGTCGATATTGTCGTCGAGGGTAGAGTTTATAATGATAACATCTTCTCAATGTCTACTCAAACGGTAGCTTGCAGGGTTTGACCATCACCGAACTTCCTCGATGCCTACTCGAACGGTAGTTTACAATGGTCGACTGAACTGATTTGATTTGATACCTACTCGAATAGTAGCTTGCAGGGTTTGACCATCACCAAAGCTCCTCGATGCCTACTCGAACGGTAGTTTATAACGATCGACTAAACAGATTTGATTTAGCTGGAAATCTTGTGTATAACAGATTCCATCATCGGTCCTTTCCCGATGCTACGTCAGGGTTGTCACCAACACTTTGCAACCTCAGATACTCTGATCTTCGTTGACTTGACTCTCAACAGCTTACACCACCAGACCATTCCCGATGTTACGCTGGGGTTATTACCAACGATTCATATTGTCAGGTACTCTGATTTTTTTGTCGAAGCAGTTTTCGATAATTTTCATCACCGGACCCTTCCCCGATGCTACGCTGGAGCTGTTACCAATGGTTTGAATCACTGGATCATTCCTTGATGCTACGCTGGAGCTATTGCCAATGGTTTACAAAAAAATTCAGACTTCGAAGTTTGACGCCCTATTTCAGAGTTTTAGGCCCTTTTCGCTCAATGGCGTAGAACTTTTTTTCTTGATTTGACTTTTTAGCTTCCGGAAGACCAGCCAAACCTTAAATCGGACAGAACCAGAGGGGGTGGGACCCACCCTAGACTTCTACAAGTAGACCTGTGAATTCTGCATGTATACTCGCAGAAGGCCGCAGGTGGTTTTATACCCCCCAGGCCCTTTTCAAGTAATTTTTAGTTTGAACTTCAAAAAGAAATCCTGCACTTCCAGCTCAAATCTACTCATTTTGGGCTATTTTTTTTTTTGAAATTCGTCATCACACAAACGTTCTGCGCACTTCAGGTAATGTTTACACCCATTCTTTTCAAGTTTTGACCGTTAGAAAGTTAGATTCCATGCAATATGGGTTTAAACTCAATGTATCAAATATGTATGCATAGATTACTTAATAAAAATAAACAAACTTGATAAATACTTGTATTTTATCATGCTGAACATTTTGATATAAAAAATTTTCATTTTCGGGATAGTCAATTTGTGCCCTTTTTTGGCTAGTTTATTCATCCTATTTGAGGACAAATGAGCCTAAATTTTCAAATAAAAATACACATGGTAATTTATCTGCCATGGTGAGTTTAATTTTAATTTTTTTTAGATATATGAAATGCTCATAATTTTGGATTGGTGTGCTACTGAATGGCCACCTAGTCATGCCTATGTGCATGCCGATAGTTCATTTTACAAAGGAGACTCTGGCAGAAAAAAAATTCACGAGTCTGAACATTTTAAAATGTATGCATGTTTAACTCTACTGGGGACGCATGTTAAAATAGCAATATTTAACATAATTAAGCTATATATGATGTGATTTTTAACTTTCTAGGATTCTAATGTCCTAAAGTTGTGCACGTACTTCAATTAATTTGCAAGTAAATCATACCTCGCCCTTTCTAAGGTGATTTAGAGATTTTTGTTTTCTAAACATGGATTCTGACCGGCCTAGCAGCTCTATTCCATGTACTATTTCTTCTGGTGTTAAGAGAGTAGCTTTGACTGTTCCTTTGCCTAGACCGACCGTACACGTCGGTTGGTTGAGTCTGTGATCCGTCCTATTAGGGTTGAGAGGGAGGACGCCATTGATGAGGAGGAGGACCATGTTGCAGATACAACTCCTTCTTCTTCTACCCCGCATCGGGACCTTCCCGGTATACATGTGCCTATTTCTGATCTTTTGGGTGACTTGAGGCGTCATCTACCGATCCTTCTCCATGATAATGAGGTAATGGACTTTTCATCTTTGAATTTCTTCTTTTTCTACTTTCGGAACAAGAGTTTAATCTTTGATTTTGAACTTGACGCAGGTTCCCGGCTTTACCCAGCTCAGGGGGAACTGGTTTATTGTTCATTCCATTTAACGGAACTTATATCCCAAGTACCAGGCCATTGCACATTCCTGGGGCTTCGAGGATTTCTTCACCATCACACCATAGCGCTGTCCATGGGGTTATTTGAGAGCCTTATCTAAGCGATGGTTTCATCAGACTCAGTCCCTCCACTTACTAGACTGTGAGGTGCTGATGACTCCGATGGATTGGCGGTTCATTACCGGCTTGGAGTTTACAGGTGAAAGGGTTTCATTATCGACAGACATTTCCCATGCTGATGTCAGATCTTTGTTGGGGTCCCTTCTTTGGCCCTCAAGGGTCGGGCCGTTCATTCCGGTCCATTTTGTATTAACGCTTCTAGTAGGGATTTATCAGAGCCTCCACCCAAGGATCAGGCAGGGAGAGATTGTATTCTTCGCCGTCTATTTTTGACAATTATGAGGAGCTATTTTAATGCAAATAACTCCTCGATTGTCTTCTTTGCCCTCATTGGTGCTCTCCGAGATGTAGATCGCATCAGAGATTTTAATTGGGGCTCTTTCACATTTGTATATTTTGTCTGAGGGATGCACCTATGTTCTGAAGGCGTTACAGAGGCTTGGTTGGGCTTCTACCCTTTTCTGTTGGTAAGTATTGATAATTCATCTTCTATTTCTCACCTTTGGGTATTTTTGATAGATAGATGTGATATTTTTGATGTCTGCCTGTTTCAGTTCTGGGGTTATGAGAGGTTTCCTTTCCTTCATCCAGTTACTACTTTGGGCTTGGAGATATATCTGCGGGGACGACATTGGCATCATTCTACCTTTACAGAGGTCCCTATAGCGGAGGGTTTTACACACGGTCGTCCACAGCTGGAGCTTTTGACTGCAAATGCCATTACTTGGGTTCCTTACACCCCAGATTATCTGTCAGTAGGCTTTAAGGATGGTTTCTCGATAGGGTTGGAGTATGCTTTATCCACTCATCGGATTCCCTTCTTGACCTAGGGAGGATGAGAGCTCTATTTGGGAGAGCGAGCGATCAGGTGTATCACTAGGGAGATTAATATTCCCCATTTTCCTCTTGCTTAGCGGCCTTGGCCTATATCCCTGCCTATTATAGACATTCTATTGATGGGTTTAGATGGCTTCACCTTGTCAGATGGATTCTACACATCCGACGCATTTCATTCATGGTGGATTCCCCACACCATAGGGGTTCAGACCAGGGCCACTCAGTTTATGGCGGACCTGGTACCTGGATCAGTTATGATGACATATTAGATTGCCTACTTTCAAGAGACTACCCATCTAGATCATATAGTATATTTGACTCGCTGGCTGGACAGGGCTCATCTTTTCATTTGCCATCTAGGCAGAGATCCTTCAGAGGTGGATACTTTTGATTCCTCCGACTCAGGTGCTGGTACATCTAGAGGCCCACACACTATTGATTTTACTGGAGCAGATCCTCCCCTGTACCGCCCAGATATCCCATTTAGCAGAGATACAGTAACTCAGGAGTAGTTGGATCGTGTGGATCGCCTAGGGGATATAAATTTCCATAATTTCTTCCGATAGGCTTTTGTTAGACATAGGGCTATTGTGCCTCATTTCCCTATACTTTTTATTTTCATTTTTAGAACAGAGATTATGTATTTATGATGTATGTAGTTTTACATTTTATAATGCTTTTATCTTCTGTATTTATTACATTGTCATTTATCATCATACATGCATTATATCATATATTTGGATTTTATGAGTTGAAATTGACCCCTGTATGGTCATGGGATACGATTCTATAGATGTCTTCCTCATCGGTATCACACATTGATCTCCTACCTACCAGTCACATCGCTACGGATTTGCGGTCTTGGTTTGATAGTCTTCTGGAGTTAGACCGTAGGTTAGCCGGTGGCATGCTGGGCCACTCTATGTCCTTGTTGACCTTTAGGGTCCCTGCCAATTTTATAGAGGGCATGATATCTCATTGGATCCCAGCTAGACAAGTTTTCCATTTTGGTTTCGATGAGTTGACTCCTACCCTAGAGGAGTATTTCTGTATCACCAGGTTATTTTTTTATGGTTCGTGTGCTCGGGCAGCGACCAATCAAATGCGTTGTCAATTTATGGATATGACAGGTTTACGACGGCCAATATTTTTAGCTAAGGTCACCTCAGGTCACATTGTATCTATGGAGTTCTTGATTGACCATTTTGGATTCTTGGATAGCTTTTCCCATTATCAGGAGGATTTTTGGATGTCAGAGGATGAATAGAGGATAGCTAGGGTGGACACTCTCTTGATGTGTGTTGTGGCCTATTTATATATGCCACTTTACCTAGACCATTTAGACATTGGCTTAGTCACTGCAGTCAGAGCTTTACGGGAGGGTTGCACCATTCTTCCCATGATTCTTGAAGAGACCTTTATTTTAGCTACCTACTGCCATAATCATGATGATGGATATTTCTGTAGCAGTGCGATTTTACTGTATGTCTGGTTCATGACACATCTTCGGCCGATAGGCAGTTTAAGATGCCTCGGATATTGCTTTGTGCATGATAGAGCGAAGTCTTTCTCATTTTGCCTGATAGAGTGTATAGATGCAGCCTTATGGTTGACTTTTTTGGATGCTATTGAGGAGCTTTTCTATATTTTGCTTTATTCAGGATCCTTCTCCCCATTGAGTTTCATCACCCATGTTACCGGTATGAATTTCCTTCCATTAGCAGGTTTGTGATAGTAGTGTGCATACAAGCCAATCATGTATGATGATAAAGCACATACTTTGTAAACAATCTTATTTATTTATTAATAAAATATTTATTTATTAAAGGCATTTAATTATCTACATGGTGCTATTTTTATAATATGTAAATAACCTATAGTTTTAAGCAATGCTTTTAGAATTATGATGTTGATCATGCTAATGAGATCTAAATTCTTAGAAAGCTTTAAAACTAAAATAGTTCCCAATCGTGGGATTACTAAAAAGGGGATTAGTAAATCCGGATAGATTGGTACATATGTTGCTTGCTCATTGGATGAGGATGACTGATCTCATGGTCATTTGTGTGGAGACACTAAAGCAAGTATGTAGGTGCTTATTGGAGAATAAGTTCACTGAACGTGACTCGCTATGGAATACCTAATGGAGTTTTACTCGCCTGTCAATAGGAATTCCTAATGTGATAGTAGTACATGTGATCCTTGGACTTGAGATCATCATAGTATCTTGTATGTAACAAATTATACTTTGACTAATTCCTTAATGCCTTTTAAGGCATATATAGGGTATGCTTGGGTGTAATGAGTTACATATGGAGATAATGAATGATCAATAAAGAATCTACCACCTCTAGTAAAAGAGGAGATATGTCCTATGTGATTCGTTAAATGACAACCCAGGAATCCTTGGCCAAGGTAGAATGAAATTAGAAAGAGGTTTCTAATTTGCATTATTTGGAGTTGTGCATTTTCTAATCGAAATACATATGATTAAATAAATTAAGACTTGACAGTAAATCCATGTCTTATATTTAATTGGGACATTGTATGGTGGAAGGATTGAATTGTACGGTAACTATTAACTCACAGGTTCTTTTATGATTAATGTTGAAATCTATATTATCTGAAAAGTCGTTGATCGCTAGGGAGGCTTATCCCTATTGTAGAATAAATGTTATTTATTTAAATAGATTATTAGTTTAATTTGTTTATTTAAATAAGATTAGAATTGTTCTAATTAATTTATTCACAACCGGTTTAATATGGAGAACCTAAAGGGTCACACCATAAAAGGAAGAAGTTATTTAAGAAGAAAATGGCATGATAGTAATAATGCATTAAGTATAATTAATTTAATCTATGATGATAGAATAAATTAAATAGCTTAATGTTTATTATTTAATATTTTAGAAATATTAAATATAAATTAATAAGAGGAGTCTTATTAATATTATTATTATTATTATTATTTTAATTCTAAAGGAGTTTAGGAATTAATATAATATCAGTACTCTCTCTCAATCCTAATAAAGATTAGGATATAAATTAATTAAAAGTATTTAATTAATTAATTAAATAAAACCCTATTCTAATTGGATTAGGAGGGTTAACCTAATATCTATATAAGAGAGTCTTATATCAGAAATAAGGAATGTGAAATTTACCAAGAGTTGGGAGTACACATATTCTATAGAGATAGAAACAAGGGTTAAGCCAATAACCCATCTTCTTGAGTTCTTCATCTTCCTTGGTGGATCACCGTTAGAGGCCAAACATTTGGGTGGCTGACATTATTCAAGGGAAGGAGCCACTATCAGAGGAATCAAAGGAATCAAAGGAGTAGAACTTGTACCTGAGGAAGCTTAGATCTTCAAAGGTATAATTCTATGTTCTCTCTTTTCTGTTATTGATAACAAGCACAAAGCATGATCATGGTTATGGGTTTGTATAAATTTTGAAAACCTAGTTTTTACGCTTCCGCCCTATTTATGTGATTTGATTGCATGATTGCGTTACATACAAACCCAACAGTGGTATCAGAGCCTAACTTTGTGCTAATTATCAATTTTATAATTCCATGTATGAATTGATGTGAGAATTGGATCGTTTTTCTGGACAAAAATCGTTTTCTGCAAGTTTCTGCGGCGAACGGCGCAGCTGCACAGCCTCCCAGTTCATTACTGGCGCAGCTGCGCCGGTCTGCAAAAACTGTTGCTTCCGTCTACCTGCGCAGATGCCCAGTTCATTACTGGCGCAGCTGCGCCGGTACCTGGACAGACCCTGAAAATTAATTTTAATTAATTAAGTAAACTGTTTATTTAATTGATAAAGTTTTAAAATAAAGAAGTTTATTTTATCTGAAATATGATTTCAGAATGCTAAAATTAAAGGAGTTTAATTTGGATTTATTTTTGATTAAAATAAAAGAGTTTATTTTGTTTCAAAAATAAAATTTAGCAAAACTTTTGTCCATTAAATAACATCGATCCATATATGGAATAGCATTGTTATTCATGAGATGAATGGATATTTATTGATGCATATGTTGATGTGCATGATAATAAATGGGATTGATTATGGACAATGACCAATGTGATTGGATTTTATTTTGGATGAATGCTTGAATGTATGGGTTTTATAAAATGGGGTCTGCGTACCTCGTCTTCTCTAGTTTTATTTCCGATGTAAATTCTATCTCCTTTCTATGTACTTCCCCTTGACTGCTGATCAAGGTTTCTATTTAATTTTAAAATAAGTTAATGTAATAGAGATAGTTAGAATTATTTTGAAGAAATTGGAGACCAAGGAGCGAGGAGCGCGTGAAGACCCGTTTGTATGGAGCCCGGGTTTAAATGTAATAGTTACATTTAAAATTTAAATTCTTGCACTCCTAGGTTTGACCTTTTGGTTCACTTGGTGGCTCTAGTGAACCAAACTAGAATAAAAGTCCATAATCAATCCGGGTAGAATATAGTATTCTATATCGCATGCTAAATATTATATATATTATATTTTATACAAACATGCTTCGCATGTTTAATAAAATGACGCGTATTTTATATACATATGTGCATGCGCGCTTAAAAGATGAGACAAATAATAACAAACCCCTCAAAGAAATAATATTAAGTCTGAAGCGTTCAAATGATATTTGGAATATCGAACGTCGCCTTCTAGCATGATTAGTTAATAGAGTATTAAATATTTAATATGAGTTTGTTGTGCTATCCACAAGGCGAGTATTGAATATTTAAGATGTTAATTAATCACATTTGATGCTTATCAAGAAAATTGAACGATCTAGTCTTGTTGTGCTATCCACAAGGACGAAAATTTTTCTTTTTGAATTTATGGAAGTGCTAGGCTGGACTTAACTTAAATCATTTTAGTTCGGATGTGCACACACATGACCATTATGATTTAAGAGGCAAAATAAAAGGAGTTACATGGTGATGTAATTGACAAGAGTTGTCTACCTATTTATTTGTATATCGCTTGTTGTGCTATCCACAAGGTTATATACATTTGAAATGGGATCCTTAATCTCACTAGCAAATCTTTAATTAGATGTTGTCGAACTATATGAGTGAGGGTAATATAGTTTGATGAAAATAGTGGGAGATACCAATTTAAAATAAAGACCTAAATTTATTTTGGTATGCAAAGTTAATAAAATGAATGTTTGCTAAAATGTTATCTTTTCACATGCAGAATTTTAAAAATGTCAAAATCACTAATCTCACTACGAAGCATACTTGATGCAAATAAGCTTACCGGCCCGAATTATGAGGACTGGCTAAGAAATCTGAGAATTGTTCTCACTGCTGAAAAGATTTCTTATGTCCTAAATTCCACTATCCCTGAATCTGTTTCAGAAACAGCCTCTGAGGAAGAGATTGCCACTTTCAATAAGTGGCAAGATGATGCATCTGTGGCTCAATGCATCATGCTCGCATCCATGAATAACGAGCTTCAGCGTCAGCACGAAAAAATGGATGCTCCTGCTATGCTGCTTCACCTCAAGGAGTTGTATGGTGAACAGAGTAGGACTGCTAGATATGAGATATCTAAGGAGCTCTTCCGATCTCGGATGACCGAGGGCACTACCGTCGAGACTCATGTTCTGAAGGTAATCAATTTGATTGAACGCCTTGGACAGCTTGGGTTCGTCATGGATGGGGAGTTGAGTCAAGACTTGGTCTTGCAGTCACTCCCTGAGACCTTCTCGCAGTTTGTGGTTCATTTTCACATGAATAAGCTAGATGTCAGCTTACCTGAGCTGCTTAACAAGCTGAAAACTGCAGAAGGTCACTTCTCATCCAAGAAGAACCATGTCTTGATGGTGGATTCTTCCAATAAAAGGAAGAGGCCCAAGGTGTCTTCTGAAAAGAAGAAATCTAAGAAGGCTAAGGGAAAAGGGAAAGAAAAGGAGCAAAAGAAACCTGAACCAGCTAAAGGAATGTGCTTTCATTGCAATGAGCCGGGACATTGGAAGAGGAACTGCAAGAAGTTTCTAGCAGAGAAGAAGCTTGGAGAAGCTTCGACTTCCAATCAAGGTTTGTTTATGATTGAAATTAATTTTTCTGAAAGTCATAATTCTACTTGGGTATTGGATACCGGCTGTGGTTCTCACATATGTAATACTGTGCAGGGACTGGTCAGAAGTAGAAAGCTGAACAAAGATGAGGTGATCCTACGAGTGGGAAATGGAGCAAAAGTTGCTGCATTAGCTGTAGGAACTTATTGTTTAGCAATGCCTTCGGGCAAATCCATTTATCTTAATAATTGTTATTATGTTCCGAATATTATTAAAAATATTATTTCAATTTCTGTATTAGATATGGAAGGTTTTGACGTTATTATAAAGAACAATGGTTGTTCTATTTATAAAGACGATGTTTTATATGGTATTGGAAATTTGCGAAATGGACTTTATACACTTGACTTGCAAGAAAATATATTTCAAATTGAACAAATTAAGAAAAGGAAAAGAGATGATATTAATTATACCTATATGTGGCACTGTAGACTCGGTCATATCAATGAAACAAGATTATCCAAGTTGCATAAAGATGGGCTCCTCGAGCTATCTGATTATGAATCATATCCAACTTGTGAATATGGGTAAAATGACTAAATCTCCTTTTAGTGGAAAAGGGGAGAGAGTTACAGAGTTGTTGGCATTGATTCACACAGACGTTTGTGGACCTATGACAACAAGTGCACGGGGTGGGTATTCTTATTTTATTACTTTCACTGATGATCACTCAAGATTTGGATATGTGTATTTAATGAAATACAAATCAGAATCATTTGAAAAGTTCAAAGAGTTCAGAAGTGAAGTAGAGAAACAAACGGGCAAGAGTATTAAGATACTTCGATCAGATCGAGGTGGAGAATACTTAAGAAGTGAGTTTCTCAATTGTCTCAGAGAAAATGGTATAATCTCACAATGGACTCCTCCAGGTACACCACAGTTAAATGGAGTATCTGAAAGGAGAAATCGAACACTGTTGGACATGGTTCGATCCATGATGAGTTTTATCGACCTTCCAATTTCCTTCTGGGGATATGCCCTTGAAACGGCTGCATACCTACTTAACAAGGTACCTACCAAATCCGCCCCAAAGACTCCATATGAGATGTGGAAAGGGAGGAAACCAAATCTTAAGCATGTTAAGACTTGGGGTTGTCCAGCTTATGTCAAAAAGTTTGAAAATGATAAGCTACAGACTAAATCCGATAAGTGTAGATTTGTGGGATACCCTAAAGAAACTGTAGGGTATTATTTCTATCATCCAACTGATCAAAAGGTGTTTGTTGCGAAACATGTTACCTTCTTGGAGAAAGAGTTTATCCATGAAGGGGTCAGTGGAAGTAAGATATATCTTGAAGAAGTTCAAGAACCACAAGTTACCACGGACCAAAGTCAGGTACCTAACCAAGTAGAAGAACCTACTGTACCACACCATGTTCGTAAATCTGGAAGAGTACCGAAGATACCTGAGAGGTATGGATTCGTTATAGAGGATGACGATGAGGTACACATCATGAATGATGATGATCCATTGAATTACGAATAGGCTATGAGTAATAAAGACTCAAGGAAATGGCTTGAAGCCATGAAATCTGAAATGGACTCCATGTATGAAAACAAAGTATGGTCTTTGGTTTCACCACCTGAAGGTATTAAACCTATTGGGTGTAAATGGGTTTTTAAGAAAAAGACTGGAGCAGACGGAAAGGTAGAGACCTATAAGACCCGACTGGTTGCAAAAGGTTTCAAACAAAGACAAGGAGTTGACTATGATGAAACCATCTCACCAGTAGCCATGCTCAAGTCCATTCGGATTTTGCTTGCGATTGCAGCTTACAACGACTATGAGATCTGGCAGATGGACGTGAAAACGGCCTTCCTCAATGGGAAACTTGAGGAGGATGTGTATATGACACAGCCAGAGGGATTTATTTCAAAAGTTGGAACAAATCAAGTCTGTAAGCTACAACGATCCATTTATGGGTTGAAACAAGCTTCTCGTAGATGGAACATTCGTTTTGATGAGACAATCAAAGAGTTTGATTTTATCAAAAATGAGGATGAACCATGTGTATACAAGAAGGTTAGTGGGAGCGCATTATCATTCCTTGTATTATATGTTGATGATATATTACTGATAGGGAATGACAATCCTATGTTACAATCCATTAAAATCTGGTTATCTAAAAACTTCTCCATGAAGGACTTGGGTGAAGCATCCTATATTTTGGGGATAAAGATCTATAGAGATATATCTAAAAGGATGCTCGGCTTATCCCAAGGAACGTACATTGATACGATGCTGAAGAGGTTTAGCATGGAAGATTCCAAAAGAGGTCTCATGCCGATGAGCCATGGAATAAATCTCTCCAAGAAACAGGCCCCAAAGACACCTGAGGAGAGAGACCGTATGAGTAAGATCCCTTATGCTTCTGCAATAGGATCTATCATGTACGGTATGATATGTACTAGACCGGATGTTGCTCACGCACTTAGTGTAACAAGCAGATACCAGTCGAATCTAGGAGAAGAGCACTGGAAGGTAGTGAAAAATATCCTAAAGTACTTGAGAAGGACTAAAGATATTTTTCTTGTCTACGGTGGGTCTGAATTAAAACTCGAGGGATTCACAGACTCAAGTTTTCAAACATACCAAGATGACAGTAAATCTATTTCAGGGTATGTGTTTACCTTGAACGGAGGTGCAGTGAGTTGGAAGAGTTCCAAGCAGCAAACGGTTGCTGATTCAGTGACAGAGGCAGAGTATATAGCTGCAAGTGAAGCTGCAAATGAAGCTGTTTGGATGAAGAAGTTCATAACTGAACTTGGTGTGGTTCCTAGCATTGGAGAAGCAGTTCCCGTATACTGTGACAACACCGGAGCGGTTGCACAGGCTAAGGAACCCAGGTCTCATCAGAAATCTAAACACGTGTTGCGGCGATTTCACTTGATCAGGGAGATCATTGAAAGAGGAGACGTCACCTTGGAGCGTGTAGACTCTCAAGACAACATTGCAGATCCATTTACTAAAGCTTTAACACAACAGCAGTTTGATCGTCACTTAGAGAAGATGGGTATGAGATACCATGGCGATTGGCTTTAGTGCAAGTGGGAGATTGATAGTAGTGTGCATACAAGCCAATCATGTATGATGATAAAGCACATACTTTGTAAACAATCTTATTTATTTATTAATAAAATATTTATTTATTAAAGGCATTTAATTATCTACATGGTGCTGTTTTTATAATATGTAAATAACCCATAGTTTTAAGCAATGCTTTTAGAATCATGATGTTGATCATGCTAATGAGATCTAAATTCTTAGAAAGCTTTAAAACTAAAATAGTTCCCAATCGTGGGATTACTAAAAAGGGGATTAGTAAATCCGGATAGATTGGTACATATGTTGCTTGCTCATTGGATGAGGATGACTGATCTCATGGTCATTTGTGTGGAGACACTAAAGCAAATATGTAGGTGCTTATTGGAGAATAAGTTCACCGAACGTGACTCGCTATGGAATACCTAATGGAGTTTTACTCACCTGTCAATAGGAATTCCTAATGTGATAGTAGTACATGTGATCCTTGGACTTGAGATCATCATAGTATCTTGTATGTAACAAATTATACTTTGACTAATTCCTTAAGGCCTTTTAAGGCATATATAGGGTATGTTTGGGTGTAATGAGTTACATATGGAGATAATGAATGATCAATAAAGAATCTACCACCTCTAGTAAAAGAGGAGATATGTCCTATGTGATTCGTTAAATGACAACCCAGGAATCCTTGGCCAAGGTAGAATGAAATTAGAAAGAGGTTTCTAATTTGCATTATTTGGAGTTGTGCATTTTCTAATCGAAATACATATGATTAAATAAATTAAGACTTGACAGTAAATCCATGTCTTATATTTAATTGGGACATTGTATGGTGGAAGGATTGAATTGTACGGTAACTATTAACTCACAGGTTCTTTTATGATTAATGTTGAAATCTATATTATCTGAAAAGTCGTTGATCGCTAGGGAGGCTTATCCCTATTGTAGAATAAATGTTATTTATTTAAATAGATTATTAGTTTAATTTGTTTATTTAAATAAGATTAGAATTGTTCTAATTAATTTATTCACAACCGGTTTAATATGGAGAACCTAAAGGGTCACACCATAAAAGGAAGAAGTTATTTAAGAAGAAAATGGCATGATAGTAATAATGCATTAAGTATAATTAATTTAATCTATGATGATAGAATAAATTAAATAGCTTAATGTTTATTATTTAATATTTTAGAAATATTAAATATAAATTAATAAGAGGAGTCTTATTAATATTATTATTATTATTATTATTTTAATTCTAAAGGAGTTTAGGAATTAATATAATATCAGTACTCTCTCTCAATCCTAATAAAGATTAGGATATAAATTAATTAAAAGTATTTAATTAATTAATTAAATAAAACCCTATTCTAATTGGATTAGGAGGGTTAACCTAATATCTATATAAGAGAGTCTTATATCAGAAATAAGGAATGTGAAATTTTCCAAGAGTTGGGAGTACACATATTCTATAGAGATAGAAACAAGGGTTAAGCCAATAACCCATCTTCTTGAGTTCTTCATCTTCCTTGGTGGATCACCGTTAGAGGCCAAACATTTGGGTGGCTGACATTATTCAAGGGAAGGAGCCACTATCAGAGGAATCAAAGGAATCAAAGGAGTAGAACTTGTACCTGAGGAAGCTTAGATCTTCAAAGGTATAATTCTATGTTCTTTCTTTTCTGTTATTGATAACAAGCACAAAGCATGATCATGGTTATGGGTTTGTATAAATTTTGAAAACCTAGTTTTTACGCTTCCGCCCTATTTATGTGATTTGATTGCATGATTGCGTTACATACAAACCCAACAGTTTGAGAGCGATGACTACTTATCATCCACTGGTTATCCAGGGATAATTCGAGCAGTTTCAAGATTTTCATCCTTTTGAGGGAGCTTTGGACTACCAATTTTCAGCTTCGTCCATGTCTGTTGATGATTTGGAGCAGGTTTATGATTTATGGACTCTCAGGGAGTCATCTGAGTTTGGTGAGGGTAATTTTGTCCATTCAACGGAGTATACTGCTTGGTTGGAGGCAGATATAGCAGCGGACCATGTTGTCCTTCCAGAGCTATCTTTTGATTCAGATGATGACGAGCCCATGGAGGATCCACCTTCCCTTTCAGAGGATGACCTGTTTGAGGCTTTGACGGCAGCTATGGATATGTCTTCTCCTAGCTCTATTTCTACTTCTGTCCCTTTATTACCGAGAGAGGTACTAGAGCAGCGAGTACAGCTTTTGACTTTTGAGCGAAACCAGGCTAGGGCACTGTTGTTGAGGGTCTTATCTAGTAGAGATGTTGCTTATTTAGCTAGAGTTGAGGCCCATGCGGCCAGGGATGCTACTTTTTTAGCCAAGGATGAGTTCTAGGTGGCCAGAGATGCTGCTGTAGCTGAGCAGGCCACTCTCAGATCCTATACAAAGGACGTCATTACATCGACGAGTGCATTCATAGCTGATCAAGATAGTACTTTACATTCACCAGTGGAGCTTATGACTCTCCTTGAGACGGCTGATCAGGAGATCAGAGATTCCCCTCCATCTTCAGAGAAGGATGTTATGCTTGATTTGTTGTCCCGCTTGACTGGGGGCTTATAGGGTAGCTTATTTACTGCATTAGACTAGGTTAGCCACTTTTTTCATGTACAGGGCATTTTGTATATATCAAAAAGTACATATAGCAAGGAAATATATTTTATTACACTTCCCTGTTGGATATGTTTTGACTTTGCTTGATAGTTGCTATATTTCTCCCTAACTTGCTATCTTGATGTATCCTGAACTTTTCCTTGATAGACTGACCTTGAGATGTCATAGGGTCTCTTGGAATGGGTCGTTGATCTTCAGGTTTTTTTGATGTATCAGCTTCCATTTTTACTTTTGGTGTCTTGGGACTGGTCTTTTGATATTGTGGAGGTTTAGGCGGAGTGTTTGGCTTTCTATTGAGGGTTCTACCGCACCATATATGATTGCCTACGTATTCTCATGAATAAGACATCAGGTCATTCGTAGTTCAGGATTGGCTTAAATGGTTTGAAACTGGTACTCTGTATATGGAGATAGATTTTCAAGTGTTTGGGTTTAAAGGGTTTTTTGGATTTTTTTGTTCGATTTGACCGCACCATAGATAGCTGCCTACGTACTCCCGTAGATGAGAGATCAGGTTTGTCGTAGTTCAAACTTTTTTGGCTTGAACAGTTGAAAAGTGTTTATTTGGGTTTGAGCTTGGTTTGAGGGGTTTTTGGATTTTTTTTGTTTGGTTTGACCGCACTATAGATGGCTGCCTACGTACTCCCATAGATGAGAGATCAGGTCTTTCGTAGTTTAAACTTTGTAGTGAAGGCCTGAATTGATTTAATTTTTTTCAGGACAAGGATGGTGGTTTACAAGAATTTCAGACATAGTACCTTTTCACGGTGTCTGAATTGATAAGCTGGGGAAATTCTTTGCCGTCCATTTCTTGCAGTCTGAGGGCTCCTCCTGACAACACTTTTTTGACAATGAAAGGGCCTTCCTAGTTTGGGGCAAATTTTCCTATAGCTACTTCTTGATTGGAGAGGACCTTTTTCAATACCAGGTCATTTTCTTTAAATTACTGAATTTGGACCTTCTTATTGTAGGACCAAACCATCCTTTGTTGATATAATTGACTATGGAAAATAGTTGTAGCCCTTTTCTCATCGATCATGGATAACTGGTTGTACCGATCTTGTAACCACTGGTCTTCTTCCATCTGAGCATTCATTAATACTCTTAAGGACTCCATTTCTACTTCTATGGGGAGAACTGCTTCCATGCCATACACCAATGAATAGGGGGTAGACCCAATAGAAGTGCGCATTAATGTTCTGTATGCTAACAGAGTCCGTGGCAATAAGTCAGGCCATCCTTTGTGATTGGCGGACATCTTTTGCATAATATTTTTGATATTTTTGTTGGCCGCTTCAACAGCACCATTCATCTTGGGTTTGTAGCTGACAAAGTTGAGATGTTTGATGTGGAATTTGTTGCATAATTCCATCATCATCTGATTATTCAAATTTTTTTCATTTTCCGACATGATCACCTCTGGTTGTCCTTATCGACATATCACATTATTTTTGATGAAATTGACAATTACCTCCTTTGTAACTTTGGAAAAAGAGGCAACTTCTATCCACTTTGTGAAGTAGTCGATCACGGTGAAGATAAATTGATGACCATTACTGGCTTTGGGTTCTATTGGTCCGATCACATCCATTCCCCACATGGAAAAAGGCCATGGAAAACTCATACAGTGTAGTTCGTTTGGAGGAGCGTGGATGACATTTCTATGAACTTGGAAATGATAACATCTCTTGACGTGATCATCACAGTCGACTTTGAGACATATCCAGTAATGCCCCATTTTTAATATCTTCTTGGCAAGTAAAGGACCGCTCATGTGTGGACTACATACTCCACCGTGAACTTCGTCAATCAGTCTATGAGCTTGATCTTTATCTAGGCATTTCAAAAGACTTATTCCAGCATCTCTTTTGTAGAGTGCGTCTCCGCTTAAATAGAATTTCATAGCCATTTTATGGACCTGCTTCCTTTCAGCTTGACTTGCCCCAGCGGGCGTAGATCCATCCCATAAATATTCTTTGATATCTTGGTACCAAGGCTATTTGCTGGGAGGTATTTCATCTGATACTTCCCTAATAAAATTTCCATAGGCTGGTGCCTTCTGGCTTGTAAATTTGATATCAAGGATTCCTCTCCTATCGGATATGTGGATCAAGGAAGCCAGTGTTGCTAATGCGTCCGCGAAATCATTTCTGTTTTGAGGAATGTGGATGAAGGATATTTCTTTCGAACTCCATAGCCATCTTGATGACTTGCTTATGATAAGTAGACCTGGCAAAACTTGGCCCAGCCTGTGGGCCGGGCGTTGGGCTGCTCATTTTTAGCCCAGCAAAAGCCGGACCTTTTTGGCCTGCCCGTTTTTGGCCCGGCTGATTTTTGGCCTGCTCGTTTGGGCCAAACCCAAAAAAATATCAAAAATGTAGGCATAAATTGGTCTAATCCCGCGGGCCAAGTCCGCCCGCCCTCCACGGGCCTGGCGTTGGGCTAGTCATTTTTAGCCCAGCAAAAGCCGGACCTTTTTGGCCCCGCCCGCTGCTCGCCCGGCCCGTTTGGGCTGAGCCCGCCCATTTGCCAGGTGTAATGATAAGGCAGTAGATGCAATTCTTTGGTGTGATATGCCCCGGTGGTTTATTTGATAACCAACTCAGAATCCTCAAATACTGCTAATCGTTTGATACCCATTGACTGGGCTAATTTCAACCCCATTATACAGCCTTCATACTCAGTTGTGTTGTTGGTGTTTACAAACTATAGCTTGATAGCCATGGGATACTGTTTCCCGGGATGGATACAAGAATTGCTTCTGCTCCTGCATCTTTTATATTTACAATGCCATCGAAGTACAGTTTCCAAAATTGACCTGCTTCTTCTTGCTGGCTCTTTTGAATTGTCACTATCCCATTATCTGGGAAGTAAGTTTCCAAGGGTTCAAAATTCCCTGATGGAGCCTTGACCAATTGATCCATGATTCCTTGACTCTTAATGGACTTTTGAGTCACGTAGATGATATCGAATTATCGAAGGATCAATTGCCATCTGGATAATCGATAATTTAACATGATCTTACTGAATATGTACTTCAGAGGATACATGCAGGAGATGAGATAGGTTATATGCCCCTGAAGGTAATGTTGTAACCTTATAGCGACCCACGCTAAAGCACAGCAAGTCTTTTCAATCAACGCATACTTCTGCTCATGGATGTTGAATCTCTTACTAAGGTAATAGATGGCTCTCTCCTTGCCTCTATCGTCTTTCTACCCCAGCATACACCCCATGGCATTAGGATTGACTAATATGTTCATGAAGTGAGAACTTTTGTCTCTTAGAGGCACCAAAACAAGGGCTTCAATCAGTTGTTTCTTGATGGTGAGAAAGGGCTTTTGACAATCCTCATTCCACTTTCCAGAGGAGTTTTCCTCGAGAGCTTAAAGATGGGCTCACAAGCTGCCGTGAGTTGAGAGATGAATCTGCTTATAAAATTGATTCTCCCAAGAAATCCCTGTATCTCATTTTCTGTTTGGGGTATCGGCATCTTAGTGATGGCTTTTATCTTGGCGTGATCCAGTTAAATGCCCCTATTGCTCACAAGAACACTCAATAATTTTCTTGACTTAACACCGAAAGCACACTTGGCTGGGTTCAGCTTCAAGTTGTATTTGCGGAGCCAGTTGAATAATTTTATGAGGTGGTCGATGTGTTCATCCTCCTTTTTGGATTTGACGATGATATCATCCACATAAACTTCTATTTCTTTGTGCATCATGTCATAGAACATGGCCATCATGGCTCTTTGATACGTGGCATCGGCATTGATAAGTTCGAAAGACAATCACTTATAACAGAAGGTTCCCTAGGGGGTGATAAAGGTTATTTTCTCTCTATCTTCTTCGGCAACCATGATTTGGTGATACCCAGCTAAGCAATCAACAAATGAGTACATGTCGTACTATGTCGTGTTGTCTATCAGTATGTGGATGAAAGGTACTGGGAAGTTATCTTTGAGACATACCTTGTTCAAATCTCGGTAATCCATGCATACTCGTACCTTCCCTCTGGGCTTAGGCATGGGACAATGACTATATTGGACAACCATTCAAGGTAGGTTGATACCATGATAATTCCTGCTTTGAATTGCTTGACAACTTCTTCTTTGACCTTCAGACTCTATTCAGGTTTCAGTCTCCTGAGTTTCTATTTGACAGGCTTGAATCCCTCTTTAATGGGCAATCGGTGAATGACAATGTTAGTAGACAGACCGACCATGTCTTTATGTGACCATACAAACACATCCTGGAACTGAGTTAGGAGTTTAATCAGGTCTGTTCTTTGGTTTTGGGTAAGGTCGTTGCCTATTTGGATTTCTTTAGGATTTTATGAGGTTCCGATATTGAATGTGGTGGTTTGATCGAGGTTTGGTTTGGGTTTGTCTTCGACCCATTATTTAATTTCTTTGGGCACCTCAGAGTCATCTATCTCCTCTTGATCAATCCCCATCAAGTCAAAGTCCATTTTTACATCAAAGTTATAGTCACTGTAGAGACTTGGCAATTCATCAGCAAGGCTAAACAAATCCACGTTTAGAGTCCTGAAAACAAAATGCTTTCACTTAATATATAATATTGTTTAATCATACAAAGTACCAATGAAAGCATGGCAAAAGTAACTTCTAGTATTATGCAACAAAAGTAAGCAGTATATAATATCTACACTTTAGGGCAGATGGATTTTCTACCCTTTTACCCTTTGCAACAGATGCAAGGAGTGTTGCTCTAGTTATCCAGGGTCAGGTCTTTGTTGACTGAGATGATGAAGGGGTGGTTGTTATCCTCCTCCGCTTTGATGATAACCATGGCTGAATTCACATCAGGGTCAGTGCTTTTCTTTGAACAGTTCTCCTTAGCCCTATTAATGCTAGTGATTAGGATTTGATCTTCTGAATAGTCATCATCTGGGATATCCTTGTTCATACCCTCAGTATGTGCCAGAAAATACATCTTTTGAAATCGATCTTGCATTTCTTGTAGGAACCTTTCATTTCTTTCCTTATTTTTCGTACCAAGAGTTTGAACTTCTTTTTCATCGACCAGCTTGACCTGAGGAATCAGCATACCTGACACAGAAATAGAAACTTTTCTTGTTGGCTTCACAAATCCATCATCTGTGAGATTTGGTAATAGGATGGTGGATGTATGAACCGGCTGATGTTTATGCGGGTTCTTGTGATTGGATCCATAGGAATAGCCTAATCCATCCTTTCTTGTCTGGCTAGGTATCTGCACTGTATGTTTGATGCCTTATTAATTTTTCCCGAGCCCTCTGCCGGGAAAGAAATCCAACGACAACATTTCTTTACGTACGGACATTACTTTGGAAGAAATTTGTGGCTTCAGTGCTGGAACCCCAATAGGTTGGTAGTGAGTGTTGCTCACTTCAAAGGCTTGAAAATTGGCTGGCTCAACTCCTTCGTTGAGGTTTATCAGAGGCATATCGCCTTGTATATAGACTGGATATTCTGGTTCGGCATTGACGGTTACCAGATTGCCATTGATGATGTACTTGACTTATTGGTGAAGGGTGGATGGGACTGCCCCTGCCATATGAATCCATGGTCTTCCCAACAATAGATTATATCCTGTGGTGATGTTCAACACTTGGAAGGATATGTAGAAGGTATATGGACCGATCTCTACTGGAAGTTCGATTTCTCCTACAGCATTTCGTCGAGATCCATCGAAGGCTCTTATGATTATATGGTTGCTTCGGATTCGATTTGGACTAATCTTCATTCTTTCCAAAGTGTCGTATGGACATATGTTCAAGGAAAATCCTCTATCAATCAATACTCCTCCTATCACATATCTAGAGGATATCACTACTATATGCAATGATTTATAATAACCAGTCCCTTCTGCTGATGTGTCATCGTTAGTGAAAAATATCACATTTTTGTTGAAAATGTACTGTATCAAGTGACGGAACTTTTATGTATCTACAGCCTTTGGTAGATGTGCTTCTTCCAACACTTGTATTATGATTTTGCGATGATCTTCCGAAGATAAGACAAAATCCAGAATGGATATCTGTTGAGGTGCATCCCTTAATCTCTGCACTACCTAGGCTTCATTATGCCCCATTTTGATAAGGAATTCTTCAATTTTCTCCTCGGGCACTTTCCCCTTGGCTTTGATAACTGGCTTTATCACTCGTTGGGGTAGATACAACGGGTTTTCCTTTGATACCGCTGCGGTGTCATTCGACGTTGATCCCTCATTTTCCCCATAGTTCCATGGGACTCTTTTCAAGCTGATCAAGGGATATTATGGTCTGAATGGAAGCATCAATGGTTCTAGTGTAGCCACTTTCAAAGGGTTCTTTCCTATTTTGTCCTCTTTTCCTTGAATGGTCAAGGGCATGACAGTTGTGTCCTTCTCACAGGATATGACCGCTACAACTTCCCTTAGACTCCATTCCAGAGGAAGGAAATGTGGTTTCTCCCTCAGGAAGGCCAGTATCTTGGCTCGTTTTTAGCAGCTAGCCGCTTTCAATCAGGTTCTGAATTAAATGACGAAGTCCCCAACATTCTTCTGTATTGTGCCCAAGAGTGTTGGAATGATATTGAAATATCTTGGAAGTGTTGAATTTCTTTGGCGTAGACAATTTTAACAATGTATATAAGAACAATTTATGAGTTCAATACTCGCAACAATAATTCGAAGAATATAATCGTGATTTAAATCAAACTATGAAACATAAGTTTGTAAGGCAAGAATTATTTTAGCACCTATTTACTCGTACGACCAAAGTTAGTACAAGCTCGAATATGTTTTCAATGAACAGTATGAATCAAATACTTGCTCAATAAAAGAGTAGTCAGATACTTGCAATTAATATACAAGAACGGTTTCAAGGAAACTTGCACAATGAAAGAGTATAAGTTAGGGAACTTGCTTACGACGTTCCTCGAATAAAGTAAACACAAGAATAGGATACTTGCAACATAATAAAAGTAGGGTTCAGATACTTGCACTATAAATGAGTGTAAGTCAGGAAACTTGCCTTATGCGTATTTTATCTTCGTTTAAATAAATCGACACTTTCGAACTCCTATCGTAATATATATTTTATGTATAGGATATTCATTAGTCATATAGTATAACATCATATCTTATCTTGGATATACAATCAACACACAAGCTAAGTCTTAGCCTAGCTACACAATTATATCATATATAGTATCATATTTAATTCACAAGTCTCAACTAATATACTTTTATCCTTAACGTTCCTCGTTTTGAGTTTAAACATATTCTCATATCATTAACATCTCATAATCAATACTAAATATATTTTATTTTAGTAAGTTATGGCATTTCTATAAGTTAACCGTCAAAATCGGATTCAAGTGTCAACATATGATATCACATAGCATATATTCATTTAAACCTATACGGTAGTCATATAACCCAAGCTAAGCATGCTCACGAGTATTCACATCACATATATATAACTAGCACCGTTATTGGTTTGAAAACTTAATCAACCTCATACTCGATTAACTCACATTGTTTTTAACAAGTATGTGTACATACATAATATATTAGCGATGTTATTACACTATGATCATGCAACTTAGTTTGCAAAAAGTCCGAACTTTGCTTTTGAAATCGTTACGACTTAATCATGTATGCTAGCGTAAACTCAACACCTTATATTCACATTGCATAGGTAGTTAAGTCAAATTTACGTGCTCACAAGGTTAGAACATCTCTCATATGGTATTCATAGATATTAGTTTCAAATATATCAAGTTTCCTTTCAAAAACTATTTAGTTTAAAGTTAAACAATTGGACACGAGCAAGGAAACTATGTATTACAAATCATGCTAGCTTATGGTCATAATTAGTCATATAAGTATATTATCATGCTCATATGATCAAAATATGAATATCATACTTATATGTCAAAGTCCATTCTCAACGTATACTTTTCTTTAGTTAAATATTCACTATTAAGGTCCACATGCTCAAGTTATAATATGACACCTATATACACAAGGTAATACATCTTTCATGCATCTCTACATTATACTAACATGCTTGCAAAAATTAGATTACATATATGATACCTACATGCCAATGTTCACCTTTAAAACTTAAATTTTCGTTTGAAATGTTCACTAACGAGGTTTGACATGCTCATGTTATACTATGAGACATATATATGTAAGTTAACAAGCTTTTCTTGCATTCTTAAATCATATAATCACGCTTGAAAAATTAGAATGTTGACATGGTTCGTATAAGTCAATTTTGTTTACAAAACTTTACGTTTACTTTGGAAATTATAACCGTCCTTTAATCATGGATATAATCATAGTAGATCATGCTCATATTAGGTCTACATACTTATATATGTATGCCACTTATGCTCGCATGCTCGTCTTAGTTATGCAATTACACTATCACTTAATAGAATTTAAAGCAGAAATCAAAACTGAACACAGAGGCCGGCGCAGCTGCGCTGCGCCCCAGTGTTATACCGGCGCAGCTGCGCCGAGTCTAGTTCGTGCCAGACTGCAGTCTGCTTCGGCAGTTTCCAGCCCAACACAGAAATTACTTCCCGAAATCAGTTCCAATCAACCACATTTCAGTTTTAACATGTTTCTAAGGCTATATATCAATCAAATAAACATTATCAAATCATCAATTCATGAATTTCCAACTCAAACCAAGAATTTAAGATTTATAGAAATTTCAGAATACCAACAGAAAATGGAAATAAAGGACATGGAAGTTATGTAGTAATTCCATCATGTATGTATATCCATATAACAACAATAGAAGGGTTCTACAATCCAAACACAATCTAATTTGAAAAAATTAAGAAATGAGATTTTTGACAGAAAATGAAAATGACGAACATGAGAGGTATATTATACCTCTGTTATGTATAACGAACTTGTTGCTGCAATCTCATTAAATTCTCAGGCTCTGCACTATAATTCTATGTTACTTCTCAATCCTCACTTAATCAGTAAATTCCCAGCAAAAGGAATAAAGAAGGAGAGGAGCTTATTTATAGAAAATCCATTATCCAGTCCATTGCTTTGCTCTCCATTTTCAACTTACGGAAGAATGAATTGTATACTAGATAAGAGGGAGTTGGTGAATGGTAGTTGAAGCTCATCATCAAAACCACTCCCTATTGCATGATTGCTAGGAAGCTATGGAGTTTTACTGAGTTTAAGGAATATAGGCTTTAGCTTCATGATGTATTCACGTGAATGAGACTATTATTAAGGGACAAGCAAGGCAAACTCAGCATTCTCATAGTGTACCCAACACTTAGCTTATACACATAGGTATTGTATATTTAGGCTATCATATATATACATACCATATAATTAGATTACAATTAAAGGTACAATATAATTCCAATAATATTACCATGTAATTCATATAATGGTAACTGTAGTTCACACACATATAATCCATGTATATTTATCTTACCGGTATAATTTAATAGGATGTTATCTCATTACACTGTATCCCTTATTTATTAAATTACCTACCATATATTCATGATGTCTCACTTTAATGTATATTCGCATTGTCACATAGGCATTTCATGTAACTCATATAATTTAATAACCCTACTATGTAGTTAATATAACATAGTCACATTATAATATATAGTTAGTTACTATACTTTATACTTTTTAATTCGCATGCTCGCACATAGAAGTAAATAATTTTCTTATCTCATCAATTAATTAATAATAATATTAATTAATTCGTTTCTCATTAATCCATACAATTATTAATATTCACAATAATAGATTAACACTTACATGATTAAATATCACATGAATAATTGTAAATCTTATTATATTCATACAACTTAATTAATTAGTCATAACATATAGTTCTATATGTATAGTCACATTGTAATGTAGTTTATATACAATTGTATAATCACATTGCATTACACTTCATATACATATAGGTAGCTATTATATATAATACATTTACTTTGCATGCTTGCACATAGTAATTAATATAATCTCATTATATTAATAACTTACTTATTTTTATTATTCATAATGGCAATTAATCAATTAATAAAATATTAATCAATTCATTCCTCATAAATTAATGAAGTTATTAATTTACATAGTAATTAACTAACATTTATATGATTAATTATCACGTTTAATAAATATAAATCTTATTATATTTATAAACAAGTTGCTTATTATCATTATATTATTCGCAATAATAATAATCAACACATTATCAATTAATCATCATTAATATTCTATTTTCTCATAATAGAAAGTAAATAACAATTAATATCGATTAATTGTTCACGTAGTAATTCCTTCATTACTTACCTTTATCGATTATTATTATACGATAAATAATCACATTCCTCAACAATATAAATTCCTATTATATTTATAAACCATTTTCTTAGTATCAAATCATTACTTGCAAAAATACTAAATCGATAGATTATTATTATATTTCTCATAATAACAATTAACAATTAATATAGATTAATTGCTCACTTAATAATTCATTTACTCTTTAACCGATTATTATTCATAATAACAGTTAATAACATTATTATACGATTAGCTATCACATGAATTGCACTCAACAAATAATCAATTAAATATAACTCTTATCATATTCATCAATTACTTACTCGTAAATGTTTTGTTATTTATAATAACATATTATTAATAAATACTCATTAATAGGCTATCACTAATAACAACAATTAATTAACAATGTAATATTAATTAATCCTTCACTTATTGATTTCCCTCTTGAATTAATTAAATCATCACCATTTCTATTCTCATGCCACACAAGGCATTCTACGAGTTTATCACAATTCTCCATTTTTTCCTCAATTATTATAAATTCAATTTAATATAATCGAATTACTTCTCTCATAACTCATAAACATTTATATTACAATAAGTATTTATTTTCTTATTATATCAATAAATAAAATAAAAAATTTATCCATGAAATTCACGGTTCTTACAGAAGTTGACTTAACCCAAGGTTTGTTTTCCTGATTTAGTTCGTTACAGTATTTTACTCATTAGCTTATTTTAATTAACAACATTCAAAAACCCCCTCATTTGGAATACAAAGTAGAAAAAAATAGATTAATCAGTCTCTGCGGGATCGACTCTTACTTGAACTACTACATAATTATTTTTCAGAGTAAGGTTTTATTTTTGGTTGTCTGCGACAGTACACCAATAATCCCTGCCAACTGCATGAGTAATGAAGCTATAAGGAAAGCTGAGTCTTGAACATGAGAAGATCGCAATGGGATCCTCAATCGTCATCAGAAAATCCAACCAAGATGTCGCATCTGTACACTCAGCAGGCTGAAAAGAGTAGGACATGCTATCTCATGAGTAAAATAATACCCGTGATGTCTAAATGTGTCGATAAGTCTCAAATGTGTCATGAACCACACGTATAATAAAACGGCACTCCCCCTGAAGAACCCCACAGAATGGGTATGGCAAAATGTGGCCGACCTCAAGGTCTCTGCCAATATCATAGGCAAGATGGTACAACCCTCTTTGAGAGCACGAACCACTGTAATCAGGCCAATGTCCAGATGGTCCATGTATAGTGGCATGTACAAGTAAGCTACGACACACATCAACAGAATATCTACGCGTACAATCTGCCACTCACCTACAGTGATAGTGAAGTCTCATGAGTGCTGTACATAGCTATCTAGCAAGCCAAATCGATCAATTAAGAAATCCAAGGACACCACATGCCCTAAAGTGATCTCATCCACGACGACTCTACGCCGCAAGCCAGTCAGGGTCATAAATTGCCGTCTCATATCGCTGATGGCCATCCTAGCACAAGGCCAATCCAACGAAAAATCAGTAATGCGATCATACTCCTCTAACGTAGGAGTCAGCTCATAGATATTGAACCTGAAAACCTGTCGCTCAGGTATCCAACAAGATAAGATGCTGTATACGAAGCCCAGTGGTACCTGGAAAGCTAAGATGTCCATGGAATGCCCCAACATCTGACAACTATCACTCTATCTATGGGAGGTAAACTGTCATACCATGATCTCAAAGAAGAGGCTATCAATGTGGGTGACATGTGCTCAATACTGCTGACGGTAGATGAAGACATCTGTAGAACCGTATCATGAGACCATCCAGGGGTCAATGCTAAACTCACCTATATGAATGCATATCAATGACATAATGCATGCATCATAATATATGATAATGATAAATGATAATAGGATACAATAGATAGGAAATATCATATATTTCTAAATACACTGTCTAATAAAAGCATCATCTCTGTCTGCCACTAAAATGAAAATATAAAAAGTATAGGGAAATGGGGCACAGCCGCCCAACAACTAACAGAGGCCTATCAAAAGATATAACGAGAAATGGGGTACAGCCGCCCAATAACTAACAGAGGCCTATCAAAAGGTATAGCGAGAAACATATCAGAAGAAATCTATGATATCTATATCACCCAGCTGATCAACCTGCTGTAACTCCTCTTGAGTCACTGAGTCTCTGCCAGAGGGGATGTTGGGCCGATAGAGAGGAGGACCTGCACCAGTGAAACTGCCAGAATATGGACCACCTGAGGGGCCAACGCCGGAGCTGGAAAGATCAAAAAAATCTGCCTTTGAAGGATCCCGCCAAGGTTCCTGATGAACAAATATGCCCCGTCCAATCGTTGGGTCAAATTGGTAATTTGCTCTAAGTGAGTAGGCTTTCGAATGCAGGCTATCCAGTCTGTCATCATCACAGACCCAAGAACCATGTCTGCCATGAATTGAGTGGCACGGGTCTGAGCCCCAATAGCGCAAGGACTCCACCAGCGATAAAATGTCTCCTGAGTATGAGGGCCCTCTGACAACGTGAAGCCATCCAAGCCCATCATGGGGATGTCTACAACCGACTAAGATAGGGACCAATGTCGCCTAGCAAGAGGAAAGAATGGAATACGAATCTCTCCTGTGATGCTCCTGATAGCACGCTCTCCCAAGTAGAGCTCCCAGCCTTCATCAGTCAAAAGAGGAATCCGATGAGTAGATAATATGTACTCTACCCTGGTCAGGAATCCATCTCAAAATTGGCTATCAGATAATCAGGGGTGTAAGGACGTGATAATAGCAGCGGTCAATAGCTCCAACTGCAATCGGGAATGAGTAAACCCCTCTGCTACAGGGACCTCTGTAAAGGTGGAATAATGTCATTGTTGTCCTCACGGATAGGTCTCCATACCTAAAGTAGTAGCTGGGCGTAAGCAAGGGAGCCTCTCATATGCCCAAAATTAGAAGTGCAAAGATCCAATATCCTCAGTAATAAATATTGGCAATCCAAATGAGAGAAATTAAAAGGTGAAAAAGAAATTACTCACTAGCAAAAAGGGGAAAAAACCCAGCCAGGCCTCCGTCACGCCCTCAGAGCGTAGGCGCATCCCACAAAGAAAATATGCGAAGGTAAAGGAGCCCCAGTCAAAATCCCTGATGCGATCCACAACCCAGTGGCGCTAACCAGAGCAAAAGAGACTGTCGAGAAGTTGTCTGCTATGAAACAACCCCTAATGATGACTAAGAACAATCATTGAAGAATGCAATCTCTAACCCTCTGGTCATCAGGCAGAGGCTCAGTCAAAGCCCCACTCATGGCATCCACATTCAAAGGCCCAGAGCGAACATTCCGACCCTTGAGGTCCATAGCAGGAACTCCCAAAAGGGATCGAACGACAACAGGTGAAATATCAGCCACCAAAGGCACCGACTCACCTGTAACCTCCAACCCCGTGATGAACCACCAGTCCATCGGTGTCATCATAACCTCACAGTCCAATTAGTGGAGAGACTGGGTCTGGTGGAACCAGTGCTCAGATAAAGCCCGCAGATAACCCCAAGGGCAACGACGGGGAGGAATAGAGAAAAAGGCCTCGAAACCCCAAAAGTTGATGATGACCTGGTACTCCAGATGTAGAGTCTGATACAAGGAATGAATGTTAAACTAGTTCTCCCTCGGCTGAGTAAAGCTGGGAACCTTCATCAAATTGCAAATCAAGATTAAGCCATTGGCCCAAAAATGGAAAAAGGAAGAAATTCCAAAATAAAAATTTTAGTTACCTCATTTGCATGGAGATAGATCGAAGGATGGCGTCTCAAATCCTCCAAAAGATCTAGAATCATCACGATGATAGCTGGAAGCTCCCGACATGTGGTAGTCGAAGCCAGAGAAGAATCCACGATGGGGACATCCTCCTCTTCGTCCACATCATCCGACATCTCAACCCAGATAGGAAGAATCACTGACTCAGTCAATTGGCGAGGCTGCCTAGCTGGATGAGGCTGAGGGGCATCAGAAGCTCTCCTCCTCCTCACACCTGTAGAGACCCTGCGAGAGATGCTCTGTATGTCGGAATCCATAACCTGAACCAAATCTCCAAATCACCTCAGAAGGGGTGAGGTAAGTTTCCAACTTACAGCTTATTAAAATTAAATAATTATTTCATGCATAATCTAAGTCCTAAAGCATGCATTAGTTTAACATACATCCCTAGTAGAGTTAAAATTGCATGTTCATTAAATGCTCAGGCTTGTGAAGTTTTTTTTGGCAAAGTCTCATTTGTAAAATGGACTATCCGCATGCACATAGGCATGACTAGGTGGCCATTCAGTAGTACACCAACCCAAAATCATGAGCATTTTATATATATGAAAAATATCAAAATCAAACTCCCCATGGCAGCTAAATTACCATGTGTATTTTTATTTGAAAATTCAGGCTCATTTGTCTTTAAATAGGATGAATAAACTGGCAAAAAAGGGTGCCAAATGACTGTCTCAAAATCAATTTTTTTTCACATCAATACTTTCAACATGGTAAAATATAAGCATTTACTAAGTCTGATAATTTTTATTAAGTCATACGAGCATGCATATTTGCTATATTGTGTTTAGAAGCATTCTATATGAAATCTAACGTTCTAACAGTCAAAACTTGAAATGAAAGGATGTAAACGTTACCAGGGTTGTGCAGAACGATTGTACGGTGACGGAATTTGCAAAAAGCAGCCCGAACTCAATAGATCTGAAGAGGAATTTTCAGATTTTCTATATAGTTCAACTTGAAAATGACTTGTGAAAGCTACGGGGGGACTAAAATAGATCCGCGGGGAGCTACAGCACTACCTGCGGCTGCAGCATGTAGACCTGCGACCACCCAAGGTGGGCCCCACCCCCTTCGGTTCGGTCTAATTAAGGTTAAAGCGGAGTTCCCAGAAGCTGAAGAGTCAAATCAGGGAAAAAGATATTATATTAATTCGTTCGACCTGGATTGCTAATCCATGGTCTTTTTCAGCTTTAATATATATAAGCATATATATATATATATATATATATATATATTGATCAGTCATGCCTAGATTGTGAATCCATTGCTTTTTTCTGCTTTAATATATATAAGTATATATATATATTATTTATTTAATGTGATTAAATATCAGATATAATTGTGCATTTGATGTAAATCTGTAATAATGTAAAGTTTGTGGTCTAGATTTATCTAAATCTAGCCATATCTAACTTTTATCTGGTTCAAAAGTTGTAAAACTGGAACCGTTAAGCTAGAATGGCTAAGATTTATTTAAATCTAGTTTCTTTCTAGTTTTTGTAAATATTATGTAACTACGCGACCCTAGATCTGTATCTAGAGAGAACGAAAAGCTTGGCTACGTGCATGCAAGGATTTAACTGATGAATCATTTGTTTTGCGACGTCTAGATATTAATTTGTATTTTATTTCAATATATTTGTCATGCAATCTTTTAAATGATATTGTGTGAGCCTAGGAATCACGAGATCTACGATTAATCACATGGATCTAGATTCGATTTCCACGATGGACAAATGTCAACTGTACATACAACTTGTAGCCCCTTGTAAATGTAATCATGGACCTTAAAGCGGGGATACGAATTTAAGGCCCTGACATAAGTAAATTGTGATTTGGGGTGCTCAGGTCACTTCGATGGCTTTCATGCCCAAAAAGAGCTTGACACTTCGATGACTTTCATGCCCAAAAGGAACCCGACACTTATATATATATATATATATATTATTTTGTCGAGGATGCTTCGCATCTCGAGCATAAAATTAAAATCAAGCTGAATACTGAATAAAATGGAAATATTAAAAGGCTCCAATTCCTATGTTAGCGAAAGGGTTTGAAAACCTCTTTCAAAACATTACTTTCATATCTTGTCTAAAAAGGACTTTTCATTAAATCAAACCCTTCGTATATAGGTCCAATGAAGCACAACACTACTTTCAAATAAAGCACTTAAGCCCAATTACTGCAAGACATACACACACATAATAAATCAAGGAAATTGGAAAGACACGGTAACCGTGTTTCACGGAAATCGGGGGTGGCTAACACCTTCTCCCGCTTAATCAAGCCCTCGAACTCTATGAATCTCAGTTTCCAAGAGCAATTAAACAGAGTCCAGTACTTGGGCCATATTGCAAAATCTTTCAAAACTCGGTTGAGTTGGTACAACCATTTAACTCATACCAACTGGCGACTCTGTAAAAAAAAAAATTCAAATCGTCGACATTGTATGTTGGTCTTTTCCTGAAAATCTCACCCTCAGATCAAAAAAATAAAATAAAAAACATAAAGGATAGAAACAAACAGAAAAAAAGAATCAAAGATTTTTTTCCGACGTTGACATTTGTGTAAATATAATTCTGCGTAAGCAAATATGAATTTAAGCTCAGTTATAAAAGTTTATTTAACTTTTATATTTTGTATGAAAAGTGGTTCTGAGTAAGCAGATAAATAGTTTAATTCAGTTTTATAAACATTTTACTTTTCTTTGTAAATAAAGAGTGTGTTTCTATGTAAAACAGATTTAGAAAAGATCTTCTTTTTCTTTATGTAAATAAAGAATGCGTTTCTATGTTAAACAGATCTAACTTTGAGTCCAGATATATATAAGTTTAAATAACTTTTATATAATGCAACAAGTATTTTATGAATGAATAATATTGTGAGCAAAATACTTGTAATGACAGTTATCAAGTATAACAATTTAATCAATCAAATAGTACTTGATATAAAAATTAAATTGGTTTCACTCAAATATATATATTGTATTATATTTGATTTACGTTGTGAAAATTTGGCCACTTTGAATTTCAAAGACTGTTCAAAAAATATTTCTTTTCAAGAATTATCTCCAAATATATGTATCTAAGTACTGACTAAATTGTTCGTTTCATAATCTGATATTTATATAAATATTTTACAATATTTATATAAATTGCCTATATCAATAAAAAGTCACTTAGGATTTTAAAAACCGTTCAGAAGATTTCAGAGAAAAACTTTCGAATTATTTTGGTATCTAAGTATTAACTTTTTATTTGATATTAATAGATAAAATATAGATATATAAATGTGTATAGCATTTTATATTTGTATATTTATAATTATAACAAGTATGAGATAATGTAAATACAATAATTCAATAACTTATCTCAAGTAACTTAATCAATTTTTATCTTCTTTAAAAGATTAGAACCATGTAAAAGATAGAGAGAAAACTTTCTTTAAAGAGAGATTATGTAGACAAGGAGATAGAGATTTTCTTTGATTTGTAAATTGGTGAATTAAAATGAAATGAAAAGCTTCCTATTTATAGGAGATTGAAGTTGAGGGTATAAAGGTCATTTTTGAAAACCAACGGTTTGATTTAAAATGAGTGGCTCAGATGGGTTTTATGAGGCACACGGATTGCAAAAAAAATATAACCCAAGAAGTACATTCGGTCAAGGCTTTTAAATCACAAAGGCTACCCTAGCCTTTAATGTTGGGACACTTTATTGCCAGCACATCAACCCATTCAATTTGTTTAACCCACAAAGATCACATGCATACAAAGAATTTAGACAAGGCATAAAGGCTTCAAGGCCTTAGCCTTTTCTCACTCCACATGGTTTAATTATTTAAAGCTCACCCGCTATATACATACATACGTTACATACACACATATAATATATGCATATCATTAAAGTAGTATGCACACAAACCAATCATATATGATGATAAAACATATACTTTATAACAATCTTATTCATTTATTAATAAAATAATTATTTATTTAAATGCGTTTATATTATCTACATAATGCTATTATATTTAAATTTGATAAACCCGTAGTTTTAAGAAATGTTTTTAGAATCATGATGATGATAATGCTAATGAGATCTAAATTCTTAGATAGCTTAAAACTAAAATAGTTCTCAATCGATGGATTACTGATAGGGGATTAGTGAATCCGGATGGATTGGTACATACGTTACTTGATCTTTGGAAGAGAATGATAGATCTCATAATCATTTGTGTGGAGACACTAAAACAAGTATGTAGGTGCTTATTAGAGAATAAGTACACTGAACTTGGCTCGCTAAGGAATACCTAATGGAGTTTTACTCGCCTATCAATAGGAATTCCTTTCGTAATAGTATTACAAGTAATCCTTACACTTGAGATCATCATAGTATATTATGTATGATAAATTATACTTTGACATGTCTCTTAAGACCCTAAGGGTATATCAAAGGGTATATTTGGGTATAATTAATTATACATGAAAAAAATGAATGATCAATAAAGGATCTACCACTTCTAGTAAAAGAAGTGAAAGTCCTATGTGATTCGATAAATGACAACTCAGTAGTCTTTGGCCAAGGCAGAATAAAATTAAAAAGTAGTTTTTAATTTGCATTATCGGAGTTTGTGCATTTAGGATCGAAATACATATAATTAAATAAAATACGACTTGATAGTAAATCCATGTCTTATATTTAATTGGGACATTGTATGGTAGAAGGAATGAATTATACAGTAACTATTTACTCAAAGGTTCTTTTATGATTAATGTTAAAATCTATATTATCTAAAAAGTTATCGAGCGCTAAGGGGGCTTATCCTTATTATAGAATAAATATTTGTTTAAATGAATTAATAGTTAATTTATTTATTTAAATAAAATTAGAATTGTTCTAATTAATTTATTCACAACTAGTTTAATATGAAAAACCTAAAGGGTCACACCATAAAAGGATGAATATTTATTTAAGAAGCAAATGACATAATCGTAATAATAAGTTAAGTTATTTAATTTAATCTATGGTGATATAATAAATTAAATAGCTTAATATTTATTATTTAATATTTTAGAAATATTAAATATAAATTAATTAGAGGAGTCTTATTATTATTATTATAATTTCTAAAGGAGTTTGGAAATTAATTAATAAAAGTACTTTCTCATATTCCTAATAAGATTAGGAGAAAAATTAATTAAAGGAGTTTAATTAATTGCTCCTAATAAGATTAGGAAGCCCAATTAATTAAAAGAGTTTAATTAATTAATATGAAATCCTAATCTTAAAATGGTTAGGAGGGTTACCTACATCTATAAATAAGAGAAGTTTTATTTTGATTAGGCAATAATACTTTTTCAATAGTTGGGAGAGCACATTTTTTCTAGAGAGAGAGAGAACTAGGATTTTGTCAATAACCCACCTTCTTAATATTTGTTCATCCTTGGTGGATCACCTCTAGAAACCAAACACTTGGGTGACTGACATTGATCAAAGGAAGGAATCACACCCGGTAGATTCAAGTCGAACAAGGAAAGGATTGGAGTTAAACTCGTACTTGAGAAAGCACGAATCTTCAAGGGTATGATTCGTTCTTCACCTCTTTAGATTAAATTAATAATTGCGCATAAAGGATGATCCGGTTAATGGTTTGTAAAATTTTAAAACTCTATTTTTACACTTCCGCTGCTATGTATGTAATTGTTGCATGCTATTTTGATCTTACAAACCCAACAGTGACATCAGAATCAAATCTTTATGCGAGTTATTAATTATTTTTATTTGATATGTATATTGATATGTGTTTGGAAAAATTTAATTAGGCATAATTATTAGCTAGGAATCATGTTTTTGGAGAAAAACTGCACAATTCGCGAACTGGAAAAACAGTTCCTGGCGACTGGCGACTGGCGCCGATCCGGGTCAGGAAACGGGCAACCCGGCGCTGCAGCGCCTGTTTATAGTGTAAACGGAGCACCGCAGCGCCAGATATGGTTTTTTGAAAAAACGTGTAACTCGACGTCGCAGAGCCCAAATCCAGTTCATTCGGGGCGTCGCAGCGCCGGTACCCAGAAATTGAATAAAAATTTGTTTTATTTAATTATCTGATTTCTAATTAAAATAAAAGGTTTATTTAAATTAAAAATTAGATTCAATGTTTTTCAGTAATTCTAAATTAAAATAAAGTTGTTTATTTTGTATTTAGAACTGGATTCCAAGTTGATTAAATAAATGAGTTTATTTTAAATCATAGTTGGGATTAATGCTAATTAATTTGCCTATTAAATCGACATCAATATATATATTGAATGTCTTATTTGTTGATGCATATGGTGATAGTATGATAATAAATGGGATTGATTATGGACAATTGACCAATGAGATTTGATTTGATTTTAGTTGAACGCTTGAATGTATGGATTTTATTAAATGGGGTTTGCGTATCTCGTCTTCTCTAATTTTTCTTGATGTAAATTCTATCTCCCTCTTATGTACTTCCCCTTGACTGCTGATCAAGGTTTCTATTTAATGTAAATAGTTTATGTAATAGGATTAGTTAGAGTTATCTTGAAGAATTGGAAACCAAGGAACAAGGAGCGCATAAAGACCCGTTTGTAATGGAGCCCGGAATTTAAATGTAATAGTAATATTTAAATTTAATTCTTACACTCCTAGGTTTGACTTTTTAGTTCACTTGGTGGCTAGAGTGAACCAAATTAGAATAAAAGTCCATAATCAATCCGGGTAGAATATTGTATTCTATATGCATGCTTATACTATATATATATATATATTATATATTATACAACATGCTTCACATGTCAATTAATATGGCGCGTATTGTATATATATATATGTGTGTGTGTGTGTGTGTGTGTGTGTGTGCATGCGCGCTAAACAAGATGAGACAGTTAATAACAAACACCTCAAATAATTATATTAAGTTGTAACGTTCAAAGATATTTGGAATATCGAACGTCGCCTTCTAGCATGGTAAAACAATAGAGTATTAAATATTTAATATGAGTTTGTTGTGCACACACAAGGCGAGTATTAAATATTTAATATGTTATTTTATTACATATTATGTTTATAAAAAATTGAACATTACCGCTTTGTTGTGCACACACAAGTGCTGTAATTTTCTCTTCATTTATATGAAAATGTTGGGTCGAACTTAACTAAGATCGTTTTGGTTCGGATGTGCACACACTTGACCATAATGATCTAAGAGGCAAAATATAAGGAGTTACATGGTGATGTAATTGACAAAAGTTGTCTACCTATTTATTTATATATAGTTTGTTGTGCACACACAAGGCTATATATATTTGAAATAAGATCATTATTCTCACTAGAAAATTTTTAATTAAATTTGCCGAACTATATATTGTGAGGGTAATGTAGTTTGGAGAAAATAGTGGGAGATACCATTTTAAAATAAGATGTAATTTATTTTGGTAATTAATTATATGAATGTATGCTAAAATGTTATTTTATTTCACATGCAGAATTTGAAAAATGTCACACTCACTATCACTGCGTAGCATACTTGATACTAACAAGTTGACCGGACCAAATTACACGGACTGATTAAGAAATTTGAGAATTGTTCTCACTGCTGAAAAGCTTTCTTATATCCAAGATTCACATGTCCCTACAAAGGTTGCAGAAACAGCATCTGAGGAAGAAATTGCTACTTTTAGAAAGTGGCAAACTGATGCATCCATTGCACAGTGCATCATGCTCGCATCCATGAGTAACGAGCTACAGCGCCAACACGAGAAAATGGATGCTTATTCTATTTTGTTGCACCTAAAAGAATTATATGGTGAGCAAAACAGAACTGCTAGGTATCAGATATCTAGGAAGCTCTTCCGATCTCGCATATTCGAGGGCACTACTGTTGAGACACTTTGTCTAAAGTTGATTAATTTGATTGAACAATTGGAACAATTGGGATTCATCATGAATGGGGAGTTAAGTCAAAATTTGATCTTCCAGTCACTCCCGGACACCTTCTCATATTTTGTTGTGAATTTCCACATGAATAAGTTGAACGTCAGCTTGCCTAAGTTACTTAACATATTGAAAACTGCTGAAGGTCACTTCCCATCCAAGCGGGACCATGTCTTAATGATAGATAATTCTTCTAAGAAAAGGAAGAGGCCCAAGGTATCTTCTGAAAAGAAGAAAAATAAGAAGGCTAAAGGCAAGGCGAAGAAGAAGGACAATAAGAAACCTGATCTAGACAGCAAAGGAATATGCTTCCATTGCAACAAGTCGGGTCACTGGAAGAGGAACTGTGAAAAGTACCTCGCGGGACAAAAGCAGAAGAAGCTTGAAGAAGCTTCAGGTTTGTTTATGATTGAAATTAATTTTTCTGAAAGTCATAATTCTATTTGGGTATTCGATACCGACTGTGGTTCTCACATATGTAATACTGTGCAGGGACTAGTCAGAAGTAGAAAGCTGAACAAGGATGAGGTCATCATACAAGTGAAAAATGGAGCAAAGGTTGCTGCATTGGCTGTAGGGACTTATTGTTTAGCACTGCCTACGGGCAAGTCCATTACTTTAAATAATTGTTATTTTATTCCAACTCATATAAGTTCTGAGATGCCTTCTTCACTGGCCAAAGGTTCTAGAAAGCGGGTTCACTCTAGTTTTCATTCGAGAGAATGGTACATTTACGAATTTATCTATCGATAGGATACCGTTACCCAGTTCTCTCTATCTCTTAGAAAGCCAGGTACGCAACTTACTCAAAGCCTTTGAAACAACCCAAAATAGGGGAACTAATGCCACCCTAAGAGTGTCTATCAATGGAGAGCTTATGCCTAGGAACTAGAGCTTATTCAGTCTAAGTTTCGCTACGCTCCTTCAAGCCTTTTTCAAATAAAACAAAACAAGGCATTTCTTTAACAAAGGGAAGGATCAGAAGGTTTACCTCCTCGAGGGCTACTTAAGGCACTTTAGTGCAAACCAGAAGGATTGGAGCTGTTGGATGTTGCTCAGTGCTACTATAACTTTGCAACCAAAAAGTTCTACGTCGAACTTCAGCCCCTTCGAATTGGCCACGGGGCACACATTTATCATTTAAGGCCAACATTCAAGTTATGTTAATTCATAACATAGTTTTATCTTGCTTCTCATATACTTAATTTAATTAATCATATTGGCTTCTTTTTTCATTCCTTAGTTGTTACGTTCTTCCCCACTTACAAAGATCCCATCCCGGAATCACTACTACCGTTACATTTTCATTCGCTTTACTTCCAACTCTTGCTCCAATAATATCTCAACCATATATGTTCTTCTTAACACATAAATTGGATTAAAATATTTAATCATTCCTCCACTGCCAATCTAGGTTTTCAACTTTAACCTTTACTTAATTATTCAATATCTTATTTACATATCTTATAAATATCCAGGATATTACAATGAGAGACATATCCTTCAGAAGCTAAGAATTCGAATCCTACTAGGATTAAGATTCCTTTTGGGTTATTAATCCTTAGTTGATCAAGTGTTATAGGAATTGTATCCTTTATTGGATTTAATATGTTTCTAGAACACTCAGCGAGCAAAATTACTATATTATCCTTTATTAATAGGAATCTAGAAATAACATGTGACAACTTGTTATTGGTGAGTTATTTTTACCCACATCACTATTGTTAGTGGCTTTTCGAAATGTTTAGTTTTAAATATTTCCTTTTATTAAATATATTTTTGTGCAAAATGAAATATTATGAGTTATGCTTCAAAATTAATTTCTTTAACGCTTTCATTTTGATTAAACTGTTGTTCTTGTATTTTAAAATTCGGATCAAATATTTATTATTGAAATAGGATTTTGATTTATAAAATTAGATTATATTATTTTTGTAACGATTGTGATTTTATATTTAATTTTAAATATTTATTGAATTAAATAAATATTTTATGTGATTTATTTATTGAGTGAAATAAATAAATTATGTGATTTATGGAATGATTTAATTAAGTGTATATATTAATTAATTGAATGTGTAATATTTATTTAATTAATATTAATGTTATACTATATTTCTAAATTAATTGAGATAATTGAATTAGATGAATTATGTGATGAAGTGTTACATGGATTATAATTAGCGAGTAATTATAATTATGTGGCAATTTTATGTGATTAATTGATGTTAGATTTTAATTGATTAAATTAGATGATTAATATTTAATTAATTAAAATGTGACATTAAAGTATGTATTAAATAATTTGTTAAAATAAAAGAAAAGGATTTTTTTTTAAAATTATTTTTACCAAACAAGGCCCTTGCTTTTGTTTTAAAAGACTGTTGCCAAACAGGGCCCTTACACTAGCTTAAACCTAATTTACCTAAACCATGCCTAAGTTAGTAAAACTAGTTTCTAATTTTTTTTGTAGCCAAACAAGCCAAATTGGCTTTTGAATTTTGCAACTTACGTAATTAGTAGTAGTTAGTGTATAATTATGATATGGGAGTTACCTATTCTATTATATGTATATTGTATATACGTTAGTGTTATAATCCTAAGTCTAAACAAAGAAAAGAGAAGGAGAGAAAGAGCAGAGAATATTAGAGAAGAAAAGAAGGAGAAAGAATTGGTATAACGCAAGCTCATAATAATCTTTTCTTTACACTCATAGCTAGAAAGGTTAGAATTCCATAGTCTTTATATTTTATTCTCTGTCAAAAATTTAGTTTTCATGAAAGTTGTAGTCATGAATTTTATATATATGATTGTGTTCATGTGTTATTGGTAGTAATTGTATGAAAGAATTTTCAGAAATCAAATTACTGTAGAAATATATTTTAACAAAGAATTTATATTTATATGAGTTCATATGGAATTTCATGAGTTTAGTTAAATTTAGTTGAGAAATTCATGCAATTGGTATGTGTTAATATGCTTATTAAGTAATTACTTAATGCTATCTTCAACTTAGTATGTAATGCATGTATATAAGTTCGAATTGATGGAGAAAAATAGTTACAGTAGATTATTTTTGAGAAAATATGAGTTTTCATGAAAATGACCAAAATAGATTTTCAAAACTTGTGATTATCATTGTTTAAATGATTTTGTGTTTGGAAGCATGCTTTATATATGTGTAATAGCGTATATATGTTTTACAGAGTCTATAGTACTGTATTTTTGGCATTTATTGGCTTGTATGGGTTAATCGTTGAAGTAGAGTAACGTGGCTGTCTGCGTCTGGCCGAGTTGCTGCGCAGCTGCGCCGGCAGCAAGGCCAGGAGCAGCGCAGCTGCGCCGCTTGTCTTTTCCAGATTCTCACCCTGCGCAGCTGCGCCGGTTTCAAGGCAGCTGGCTGCGCCAGGCTCTGTTCAGAGGCAGTGAATGCTAGTCATTTGTGCAGTGTTGTTTCTAACCTAGTTTAATTATGCTATGACAGTGAGCATGTATCTAGTTGCTACAATATGTTGTTAACATAAATTTGACAAATTTATATTTAGAAAAGAAAAGAGGTTTGAAAACCTTAAAGTATGATTTGAATTATTATTTAAATGTGATATATGATTTAAATAATTATAATCAAAAGTAAATGTTTATTTTAAAATTATAATTTTGTTAAATTATAATGAATAAAGGTTGATTTATTAAATGTTAATTTAAATTATAATTTATGTAATTATAATTTAATAAATGCATGTTTAATTGTGGATTAAATTGATAATTACATGATTAATTATAAATTGTGTAATTATAATGCATGTTATAGTTTAATTAATTATTGATTATAATTGATAAATACATGATTAATTATAAATTGTGTAATTATAAATGCATGAATGTGGTTTAATTGATTATAAATTATAAATTGTTTATAATTTGAAAGGTAATTATAATTTGATTAAGTGTTTGAATTATAATTGAGTTAAATACATAATTAATTTAATTATGTGAATATGTAGGTGATGTAATTAACTATGTGATGGTTGATTATTATTACTATTTAATCAGAATGTGAGTTAACCATGAGGGTTAACCACTTATGTGAATTAGTTACGTGTTAACTAATTTAGGTTATTGTGATTGAATATATATGTGTAGGAAGTATTAAAGTACGTGAATTGTGTTAAGTAGCTTGCGCTTGAGACAAGTCTATTAAACCCTAAACTCGTTAATTTTACGCAAGTTTTCTAAACCCTAATCTTGTATTGATTTTATATGATCTCTTGAATTCATATATTCATTGTTGAGAATGTCCTTTCCATTTCAGTATTGGACAATTGTTTATTTAATTGAAATGGTCTTAACTTATTGTTCAAGTAAGATCCAATTATTATTTAAAATGTTTTAAGTTGATTCTAAAGCATATGTTAATTCATAATTCTTTTATTTTGAATTATTGGAAGTCGATTCAACTAATCCTTAGTTGATGAACGTGAATTCTAAATTACCCTTGTAAGCTTATCCAAACCAAGCTTTCTTTGGTGCGGACTTGAATTCAAATTACTGAGTTGAACAACCCTATTTACTAGGGGAGGTTACTACGCATAGCATTAAGATGGTTGTGCACAATACATGGTACGAAGGGCTGATCCCCCTAAGTACGAGTTAAGGTCCATAGTCGTATTGACTGTTAAAGGTTTAAATAGAAATATTTATAACCTAGGACAAGAGTTCAAAGGTCTTATGACCCTCAGATAAATTCTATATCCAAATTTTAATATTGATAGAGAATTATTATTCAATTCTTTATTATTGAAGCAAGCTAAGTTGTTCAGATTTTCTTAAAGATATTCTTTCATGGCTATATTATTGTTAAACTCCAGTGAGCTGTGGTTTGCTCACTCTTGCATTAAATAACAATTTCAGTTAAGGTTGATAACGCTGATGCTCCGTCTACAAGTAAGGGCAAGGGAAAGCAAAGCAAGTGAAGACTCATCATTAATATTATAACTCACAATATTGACAACCAGATCGTTCCCAAGAAAGAGGGGGCTTTCCGATAAGGATTTCTCCTTACTGGCGCGCAATTAAATAACCTAACCCCTTTCCTTAATAGAACCTTTTAGACATTGTCAATAATGCTAATAATAATAATATAAGTAACTGTGTCGTGTCAATTATTGATTTAATAATTTAAAGTATTGTGCAGATGATACTGTGACAATAATTGAATCAATAATATGAGATACTATGCAGCAACTACTGTGGCAATTATTGAATGCAATACTGAGTGACTTATTACGTAAGAATCAATAATCAGAGATACTGTGCAATACCGTATGCTACTGTGCAACAACGTGTATTATTATACTTTTATCACCGGGTATTTCAACAGTTTAATGGTAAAAGTCTAGATCATGAGCAGGATAATTCCTCTCATATTCTTTGAGTTGTCGTGAGGCATAGGCTATGACTTTTCCATGTTGCATGAGAACACATCCTAACCCTTTGCCTGACGCATCGCTGTAGATGACAAATCCCTCCGAACCAGATGGTATTGTCAGAACAGATGCTGAAATGAGTCTCCTCTTGAGTTCCGGGAAACTCTTCTCACATTCCTCGCTCCATCCGAATTTTGTATCTTTTTGAGTCAGCTGAGTTAATGGAGTGGCGATTAGAAAAAATCCTTCCACGAATCAGTGATAATAACCAGATAAGCCCAGAAAGCTACTTATTTCGGTTACTGACTTAGGTTGATTTCAAATTTTTATTGCTTCAATCTTCACCGGGTCAACTGATATTCTATGTTTCGATACCACGTGCCCAAGGAATGCTACTTCCCCAAGCCAGAACTCGCATTTCTTCAACTTGGCATATAGTTTGTTTTCACGAAGCTTTTGGAGTATCAGCCTCAAGTGTTGCTCATGATCTTCACGGCTTTTGGAGTAAATGAGGATGTCATCAATAAAGATAACCACAAAATGATCCAAATATTCCTTGAATATCCGGTTCATCACATCCATGAAGGCAGCAAGAGCATTAGTCAATCCAAAAGACATAACTAAGAATTCATAATGTCCGTATCGAGTTCTGAAGGCAGTCTTTAGAATGTCATTAGTTTTAATCTTTAACTGATGATATCCAGAACGAAGATTAAATTTTAAGAAGAATTTAGCACCTTGCAACTAGTCAAACAAGTCATCAATGCGAGGTAATGGATACCTATTTTTGATGGTGACATGGTTTAACTCCCGATAGTCAATACAAAGTCACATACTCCCGTCTTTCTTCTTTACGAATAAAACAGGAGCAACCCAAGGCGATGTACTAGGACGAATAAAGCCGATGTCTAATAATTTCTGTAGTTGGACCTTTAACTCCTGAAGTCCAATAAGAGCCATTCGATATGGGGTTCTGGAAATGGGTTTTGTACCGGGTTCAAGGTCAATAAAAAATTCAACTTCATGCTCCGGGGGTAGGCCAAGAAGTTCTTCGGGAAATACATCAGGGAATATATTAACAACAGAAATATCATTCAAATCTGACGTATTTTTGTTTAAATCGGTGACATGGGCTAAAAAAGCTTGACATCCGTTTTTCAATAAACGAATAACTTTATGACTTGAAATGACAGTGATTGATTTTAGGGGTTTGGTTGCTTGAATTTGCATAACAGGTTAGTTAGGAATATGAAAGCTAACAACCTTACGAAAATAATCAATTTTAGCATGATGTGTGGTTAACCAGTCGATTCCTAAAATCACAACAAATGCAAGTATTTTCAAAGAAATGAGATTAACAGGTAATGTGAGGGTGCCAATTTGAATCAAACAAGATTTGTAAACTGTGAATGTAACGAAGGTTTCTCCCAACAGAGTGTCAACAGATAAATCAAAGTCTAATTTCTCAAGGGTCAAGTTCAAATGTTGAGCACAAGCAAGTGAAATAAAAGAATGGGTAGAACTAGTATCTAATAAGGTATAGACTTCACAAGAGTTTATGATTAGTTTACCCGTGATAACTTTGTTCAGGTTCCTCGCATTTTGGGAAGTCACGACAAACGCTCTCCCTTGAACCACCGACTTTTACTTGTCTGGGACAACCTTTGGTGTCACCATCCCAACTGAACTTGACTTCGCTATAGGGCACACTCGAGCTATGTGACCTTCTTTTCCATAGTTGTAGCACACCTGGGATTACTGTGTGCAGTTTGGACTGATGTATCCCTCTTGTCAGCATTTGTAACATACAACCGGTGGTCATTCCCTTCCCCTAAAAATGGTTGCTAGTGCTGGTACCGATGTCTTTCCGTTGTCGTTGTTGAATCTTCTTTTTTTGAAATTTCCACCTGTCTCACTTCTTCTATTATCTTGGCCATAATTACCACTGAACTGGTTACCATTTATGGCATGATAATTTCCTCTACGCTGGTTATCATTATTCCGATGACTGTTGTCACCGGTACGACTATGGTTGTTGTCCTTTGGTTGAACAGTCTCATTATCTCACTCTAAGAATTGAGCCCTATTTATAACATTTGAATACAAACAAAGTTTATGAGAATCGAGGTATTGACAAATTTCAGGTTTCAAACCTCTCAAAAACATTTGTGTCATTCGTTCCTCATTATCCACCACATGGGATGCAAACCTGGATAATTCTGCAAACTTGGACTTGTATTGTGATACAGTCATATTGTTCTGGTTCAGTTTGATGAATTCCACCTCCTTCATATGATGAATACTTTATAGAAAGTCATTGTCTTTGAACAATTCCAGGAACTTCTCCCAAAATATCTTAAGTGCAGAAAGCTGAGTACGTTTCACAGATTCCCACCAGTGATCTGCCTCTTCACGTAACGTAAAGGTGGCAAAGGGAACCTTTTGCTCTTATATGCATCCCAAGACATCAAATATTTTGGTGATCTACTTAATTTAAGTTTCTGCCTTGAGTGGCTCTGGCTTTCCCAAAAACTCTAGCGGTTATAACTCCTTAAATTGCTTAGCAGTGACCTGCCGTGAGTTACCATTGTTTCCACCTGCATTTTGAACAGGAGTCTCTCTCGTCTGGTTTTGCATTAATTATAGAAATCTCCTAAACACCCCATCGTTCATTGTTTGGTCAGTAGTGTTGTTTACAGGAGGATTATTGCCTTCCTGATGCACATTATCCTGGTTATTGATTAGCGGTGTCTCAATGGTCTCATATGCTCCATTGCTTAGATTTTCAGATGCCATTCTCAAATACTGCCACAAAACAAGGGTTAATTAAAGAAATTGACATGTCACATATTATCCCTATATTCCGACCGACCAATTAAACAATAAATAAGCTTAGTTGGACACACTAGCGAAGGTTTTACTCGTCTCTCTCCTCCTAGTTCTATTCCCAAATCTCCGCCAGAGATCATAACCCTAAGCTCTGATACCAACTGTGACGCCCCCAAAATAGGTCCAGTACACAATCCATTTTGAGTCGCCAAATACATGGTACAGAATCTAAATACAAATCTTATTACATTAAACTGTCGTGCAAAATACGACCACACAGACTGTGAGCTTCAATACAGATATTATGTCGTATATAATACAAAAATATCAACGCTCAAATTAAGTCCTCATTACAATTATAATCATACTATTTTACAAAATAGTGAGAACTACTATAGCACTATCTCAGACCATCACTCCATTCCCCGACTAGTTGTTGGTCGAAAAACCGATCACTAAACACGCGCAAGTATACGCGGTCTAACAAGTAATACAGTGATAAGGAAAGTGTCGTACCCACGAGGAACTATCACTAATATTTACCAAATACCAACTTTGTATCACTTAAGTCTTATTAGAACAGTAAACTAATAGAAGTGTCGTTAAACTAGTTATAACTAATTATTAAAGCAAGTAAATGGATAACGAATGGTAATCGAAGGAATTACAAGCTAAGGTTACAACTTCACCCCACACAGGCATTCCGTCGAACACCTGGCGTGCTATGCTTCATCAAACTTTCTACCCTTCTCTCTTTGGTCTTAATGGTCACGACAGTTTGTCGACCGAAAACACATAGGTGCTCATACACCTCTGTCGAGGTATGCACAAAAGTATCCTCTCTAGATCCACCCGATAGGGAATAGAACAGAAAAGAACGTCCAAGCTAGGTGATAATCCTACACATGTCTATGCGAATTAACCTAACAAGGATTTAAGCATAAGTTCTCAATTAGGTCACACGTGGCGCACAGATATATGTCTATTCTACGTACAACTTATGCAGTCGAAACCCATAATCACATGCCAATATATTTAGGTGTAAATCTATAATCCTTCTTTCAATATCATATAGATTACCAAAATCATCACTAATGTCTTAGCGAGAATCATTAAGCATGAATATATTAAACCAAACCATATGGTGCCAACCAAAGAGATAAGACAGTCAATTTAAATAACAAAGGGTTCCATTATAACTTTAGAGCCAATACTTAGCTCATAGCTATTGAACAAAATATAAGTAGCAATAAAATCAACATTTATGGATTACAAATTCAGAGGAAATAAATGGATAAGAATAAACTCTGTCGAACCTCTTCAGTTTCCAAACATTCTGCTCCTTTCAAGCTCTCCAATCCGTGTAGCTCACTGCTCTTGTTGCTCCAAGGAAATCCCAGGCTTTTCCCTAATCTACTTAATCTATATTTACAAACATTACCTAATAACTAGAGAGAGAAAGTACAAAAGAGATCTAATCTATCCTAAACTAAGCTAACCGATTCTATCCCAGTCTCCCCCTTTTTCCTCTTTTTTCGTATGCAGCGGCTCTCTTGATATATATATATCTATTTTCTTCTTTTGCTAGGTCAAAAGCAAGCCTTCTCTGCCTGGGCACCGAAGGTCGCGCTGCGGCGCGGGTACTAGAGCTTATGGATGGCGCTGCGGCGCCACGTTAGCACCAAAAGACCGGAGGTCGCGCTGCAGCGCGAGTCCATAAAGGAACTATGGCGCTGCAGCGCCAGGATGACATCAGCAAGGACCAGGGGGCGGCGCCGCGGAGCGAGATTAAGACTAGGCATTGGTGCTGCGGCGCCAGTGTATGTAAATTATCCGTTTTGCCCCCTGAAAGCTAGAAAAGTCCTGTAAAGCCCTGCAATACATCGGTTAAGCATAATAATACTATAAACATATAAAACTATATAAAAACTACGAAGATCAGGTAACTATTTGAGCCATAAAGTATCCGATTCGCGGGTATAAATCCCACTCATCACTAGTCCCCGCTATATTCTCATTTCTTGAAGAGAACAATGAAAGAAAAGGGTGAGCTTAACTAGCCTAGTAAAAAATATTATGACTAAGATAATGTAGAACAAATTATCCTTAGTTCTCAACAGGAAAAATTTGATAGAATACAATAGACAACAAGTTTTCGATCAACAACTACAACGGAAATAGCAATCCATTAGAAGAGTCAAGTAGAGAATGATGTCTACTATCTTCTATGATTTAAAAGTCCATCATCAATATTTTATGCCTGTAACACCAATCAATAAATATTTCCAATCAACGAATTATCTATGCACTACGAGCCAAAGATATTCGTTTGTATCACCAGCGGTTATGATCATGCCAAACACCTGTCCATCTTTGTATTACGGGCCAAAGATATTCATCAATCAACAGTTCATCTTTGCACTACGGCTAAAGATAACTTTCATCACAATTTAAGACTGAAGATGATGAAAAATGATATAAAGAACGAATCAAGTGAGATCAAGGATAAATATTTGAGATTTATAATTTAATTTATTCAGGTTCAAGAATGTTCAAATTGTCAACATAATAATCAATTGTGGAGCAAAATTCAAGAATGATATTCATATATCAAAAATAATTTGGACAGAAAAAGAAACCAATTTTGTCGTGAATAGTACCTCGTGAATAGTACCTGAATGAATAGTACCCCAATATGAAAAGATTAAAATTTCAATAAGAAGTTCACACCAATATTCCAGTGAAATAATATTAGATGAAGCGAAAACCTTAAGAAATTTTTAATCATTTCAGGAATTATAGAAGCAATACTTACCATAGTAAGTTTAGATTTAGGAATCTGAAATGAAATAATATACAAAACTGCAAATGGATTTTCACCCATCATGCTGTAGTCCGCGTAGATAGATCATTTCCATATTTTAATAAAGAATGAATACGAAGGGTTATTCACCAGGCATGCGATAGTCCGTGTAGACAGGTTATTCCCACAACTTAATAAAGAAGTGAATACAAAGGGTTATTCACCATGCAAGCGGTAGTCCGCGTAGACTCACAGCTTAATAAGGAATAGAATGACAACCCTTATGAGTATTGAATGAAAATAACATCCTTTACCTTAGTAGGAGATTGAATACTGAAATAGTGTAGTAGCAGAATACTCTTCTTCTTTCTCTCTTATTCTCTCTCTATAGTTTCTCTCTCTATAGTTTCTCTCACTATAGCTTGTGATTATAATTTTACTCTTCAAAATGGTAGGAAATAATGAATAGATGAAGGAGTATTTATAGGCTAGAAAAAGGTGGCAAATTATAAGGTTAATTATACTTTAGTACCTTCATCTTTACCTCCATTTTTAATTTAGTCCTTCAAGTATTATCAATCTTGTATAACATCCCCTAATAGTACATGCATGTGAACCAATAGTTCCTTTCATGTGAACCAATAATTCCTTGCATGTGAACCAATAGCAATTAATTGCTCATTTATCCCATTAATTGTCCGCTTGGTCAATTTAATATCCAGAATCAACTATTATCGAACAAAATTTTGATTTCGACTAACATTAATATTCCCAACACAATAGAAATATTTTTATTAACCATTCATCTTTAATATTATAACTCACAATATTGACAACCAGATCGTTCCCAAGAAAGAGGGGGCTTTCCGATAAGGATTTATCCTTACTGGTGCGCAATTAAATAACCTAACCTCTTTCCTTGATAGAACTTTCTAGACATTATCAATAATGTTAATAATAATAATGAGTAACTGTGCCGTGTCAATTATTGATTTAATAATTTAAAGTATTGTGCAGATGATACTAATAAGTCGGTTTTATACCAACTTATTGGACATCAACTTGCTTAAATTATGGCTTGAACTTAAGCATCTTAGTGTCTTTTAATATGTTTTGTCTTTATTTTGCATATTTCAGACAGGAAACTCGTTAAGCATGGCATGACATAATTATGGCAAGAAATGGCAGGATTTTGGCATAAAGCTGGCATCAAGGCATGGTGGGATTGGACATGGACTAAAAAGGTGAAGTTGGCATAAGGATTGGTAGGACAAGGCTCATGATGATGGCCTCAATGCAGCATGAAGTGAAGGAGAAAGAAACAAACTAGAAGCACAAAGAAAGTAGTAAGGGATCAACACAACACAACATTGCACCAGCAGTAAAATCAGGCACGCGTGACCGTGCCAGGAAAACAAAGGGCCGCTGCGCGCCCGCGTCGAGTTCCAAAGCAGAGGGACAACCCTGGGGACGCTCCAGTTAAAAATCTCTGACTTTACATTTTTTTCGGCTGTGTGTAATTTGTATAAGGCTTGGTGTTGTGTAATGAACGAGGATCGCTTATCATTTTATCAGACTTAGCATATTTTTATTACCAAGTTCCTACTTTCTAGGGTTAGAGAACTAAGGAGGGTTGAGAGCTTAACTCTTCTTCTCTTCTAGTTCAAGTAGCATTCACATTTCTAGGGTTCTCTTTAGTTGGGTTTGTGGTTTGAACTTGAGCATTGAAGGCTGCTATTGGAAAGAGAACCACCAATATTTGCATTTCCATTCTCTCTACTCTCTTTCTTTCATAGTTGTTTAAATGCTTGGTTTAAATCCCATAATGGTTTGTGGTTCAGAGATGAACTAACTACCATTATGGGATTCTAACGGATTTTATTACTTAGTCTAGGGTTTTATGCCTCTTTGAAATGTATGGATGAAAATGTATGGTTTGCCTAGCATGGTTGCTTTGTATGTTTAGATGCCTGATCAACATCTACTGTAATAGTTTATATGGACTTGAAAAATGAAGTGTAGACTTAGATTTTGCCATGCTAGCATATTTTCGTGAAACTTGCACTCGATGTGTTTTACGATTCGTAATCCGGATAGAAATATACCGTATTGCCATGTGTAGTCAATAGGGAGCTTGCTCTTAAATCGGTTTTGCTTGTAAATTGCATAGACATATAGTGATTTAGGTTTTATCGATGTTCATGTGATTTCTATCTCTTTTGTGGATATTATATGATATGGACTTGGTTTATTGACAAATAGCCTTGTCTCACATTTGTGCTCCCGGCTAGCATTCCTATGTGATTATTTATACTTGACTTGAGGTGTTGTTAACCTAGATGATACAATAGATGAAGTTAGGATCCCATATTTCTCTAATTTGAACCCCTTGTCTGTTAATTAGTTAAGTTTATTTTAAAACCAGTCTAGTTATTTAAAGAACACTTTGATACACGTTTGAGCAGACGAAAATAACCATAAGACTGTTGCATGCTAGTTTATGTGACGCCCCCAAATCCGGGTTCCTCTCTTTCCTCGGATCCGGTGCAGTCATGATACTACTATCGTCGAACTATTACATCTTTTATTTATAACTTAAAGAATAAAAATTTTCTTTATTACAATTTAGAATATAAATTCTTTTCATTATCAGGATCTCATATAATGACTCCAAACTTTTACAAGTTACAATCTTGGTCATTTACCATTCCTGTCTTATATCATGTTCGATATTATAAAAATGCGGAATAACTTAAACTTTTTCAATCTTATTTGAATAAAATCTTTTATTGATTTCACAATCTTAAATCAATTACAAATCCTTGAATCACTATATATGATTCACTGTATCCGAATTATTGTATGAACGTTTGCATCTCAATTCGATATCCTCTATGTATTAACTAATACATCTTTACGGTACGATAAGTATTAAACCTTGTAAATAAATATCAAGTACAACTACTAGAACCTAAACGTGGTTCGAGAGCATATATCTAAATAAACAGAAATCTTCGAACTCTATCACGTAGCACGTTACTCTTATCGTGAGTCCTTAACCTGCAAAAGTAGTTATTTTCAAGAGTGATCTCGACATCTCAGCAATTCTAATAGTTTTCATGTATCACATAGCATATAATATCATACTCAGTTCATGCATTTATAATCAATTTATATTTACTATGCATGTTACTTCTCACATAACAAGCATATCATCAAAGATCAACTTTCAATCTCATACATATCTCATATACAGTTCATATATAAGTTCACATCATCATAGCATAATATAATTCAACTAACAGTTATTGAATTCATATATCAAATAGGAACTGAAAGACTTGCTTGATTCGTAGTTTAACAACTACGACTTAACTGCTTAAGATATTTGCGCTTCGTGTAATCCTACACAGTTATATAATCATGGATTCATATCCATTAGTCATACATTCATACATTCTCAATATAATAATAAGTATTACATTGTTTTCTATCTTGGTTCTTAGAACCTTGTTTCACTTTCTTATTATATGCTTAGTATAGCTAGGTACGTATAGATATATTTCAACCATACATACTTACTATCATCCTTCATATACATGTATCACACACTTAACTAAAGGTGTTTGGCATATGTTTAAAACTTATATGATCCTTATTATTCATACTTTTCTCAAACCTTAACGGAATTATAGTTTCCAAGTTTTATATAACCATTGTACAAATAAACACTTAATGCATCATTAAGATTCTATTTTATAACTCAGAAATAATAATGTAAACATGCTACTGTGTTCATCACGTATACATGTTTATAAGGGCATTAACTCAAGTTTTAAAACCTAGCATGCTCATTCTACTCCAAGTCAAAATCATATGGTTTTAATGTCGAACTTTCATATACCTCAAGTAAATCAAGTTCATACCTCAAGGGTCAACCACTAACGTCATATTACCACATAAGGAGGCTAAACAATACTAAGTAGGCATGCTTGTGCGTATTCTACTCATGCATACGTTAATCACATAGTCTATGCTTTAGAAATTCATTTTCTATGAATAAGCGTGCATATGCAAAATCTATGTATAAACAAATGATGTTCATGTCAATATGTCTATAGGCATAATAGACTCCTAATTTGCATGCTTAGAACGTAATTCGCACGGTGTTTGATGATATTAGTCTTCAAACTTTAAATTTTTATTGAAAAGTACGCTAAGTCCACAAAGGTCATTTAGTATAAACAAAGTTTCTTGAAGTTATAACTCACCTGCCTTTGAACACTTAGATAAACCACATAAATGTATTCAAACGGTCAGAAATTTCAAGACATAAGTCTTGGTCAAGTTTACTTCAAAAAGTCCTTAAGTTTCTCCTTTGAAATTTATTTTCAATTTAAACGATGTGTTCTAGTGTAGGCTCAATACCTTAGACTCACATATCATGCATATCTAAGCCATGAAATCATGCTCAAAAGTCAGAACATAAGCATTAATAGTATGTGCCAAGGCTCATTTTAAAACTTGTATTTTTATTAGTGAAGCTCACTAACAAGTCCACATGTTCATGCTTCATTATGAAATCCATATACGTAAGTTAATATGTCCGACATGCATTTCAAGACCATATAAACATGCCCGAAAAATCAGAATATGTATAGGATCTTTACATGTTAAAGTTCACTTTTAAAACTTACACTTTCGTTAAAAATGTTCACTAGTGAGGTTCATCATGCTCGTGCTATACTATGAAATATATGTACGCAAGTCAACATGCATTTCATGTGTTTCTAGGTCATACAAACATGTCTCAAAAGTCAGAATGTTTAAAACAGATATAATAAGTCAATGTCTATTTTAAAACTCTAAGTTTATTGTGAAATCTATAACTTCACCATTCAAGCAAGCGATCCTAATATAACATGATCATGTTAGTTTAAAGTACTTATATATACACATTGCACATGCTTGCATGCTGGTTTAAGCCATAGCAATTGACCAACACTTAGCAGATTTGTAACAGGAATTTAAAATCTGGAACAGGCTGCTGGCGCAGCTGCGCAGCGCCTGGGTATAAACCCGGCGCAGCTGCGCCGTGTGCAGTTCGGCCCTGAACTCTTCCTGCTTCAGCAGGACTTAGCCCAAACTCAGAATTTTCTTACGAGTATCATTCCAAACATGTTATAACACAATTCTAACATGCTTATAACTCATTTAACAATCTAACAGACATGTTCCATAATTCAATTAACATCTAATTCACATAATTGAGAACTTAGAATTTCAAAAATGAGGAACATGAAAAAAATACCTCTGCTAATCAATTGAGTTGCTGCTACAATGGTTCCCATGCTGCTACACTACTTTAACTTAATCAGTGCTCTCACTCTCTAACAATTCTAGTTAACAGAATTTTCAGCAACTGTTTAGAAGAAGAAGAAAGCTCCTTATATAGAAAATTCATTATCTAGTCCATGGCTTTACTCTCCAATTCAAACTAAAGGATTTAACAAGAACATGATGGTTAAGGGAGAGTGGTTGAGAGTGGGTGAATCTCATCATGGATTCCACACCCCTTGAAATCATTATCTAGCTTGTGATGAAAATGAGGGAGATATAGAGTAGCCATGTGGGTTCACGTGAAGAGAAATGAGATGGAATGGGCACTCAATGTTGGACAAACAAATACTCTCAGCAACTTGCAATGTAGTTCCACCTTTGGGTTAAACACTTCTACATATAATATATACACTTAGGTCATATGATTTATGTATACATTTCATCCCATATAACTTAGGTTATAAATAAATTACAAATATAATTTCTAATTACAATGTATCATATATCATCCATATATATCTCATCCTACCGGATATAATCCTATCGAGTATCATCACATTACATTGTCTCCTTTATTATTAAATTTTATTAATTCAATAATTGTTTACAATAGATCCATGATATATTATTTTATTGTATACTTATATACACATTGTCACACACATTTCATGTAACTCTTACAACTCAATAAACTTTATTATATAGTTTATATACCTAAATAACATAGTCACATCGCACTTTACACTTCGTATAATATATAGTTAACTACCATACGTTATACTTTTAATATCACGTGCTTGCACATTAATAAATTACTTATCTTATCAATTAATTAGTAATAATATTAATTAATCCCTTCCTCGTAAATCAATGAAATTATTAATCTCTATAACAATTAATATGATTAATTATCACAATAAATAAATATAAATCTTTTTATATTTATAAATCATTTACTCATTAATCAACATATTATCAAATAATTACTTGATAATAGTATATTGCCCATAACAATAATTAATATTATAAGATAATTTATTTCATTCCTCATTAATTTAATAATTACAATTTCGATTATATTCATAATCAATTTTCTTATTATTACACTATCACTAGCCATAATAATAAATCAACATACTATAATAACGATTAACAATTAATATAGATTAATTATTTAATTAATAATTTCTCCATCCTTGAATTAATTAATTCATCATCGAATCTATTATCGTGCCACACAAGGCATTTCTCACAAGCTCAATCTTAAGCTTATTATTACTTCCACCACACTTAATATCCTTTTAATATAATGTTAGTGTGACTCAAGCATTAAAATGCTAAGCTACCTCAATTATTTATACACTTCATAATATATATAACCTTTACGCATATGATAATTAATATTTACTCTATTAATTATTTATAAAGTCTATGGTAAAACAATAACTTAAGTTATTTAATTAAAATAACTCAGCCTTCTTTTATTAATTAACTCCCTTGGAAATACATTACTATTATAACAACTATGTATTCCACCATAACATGACATAAAATATTATGTTTTCTCCAATTAAAGGCATTAATTATTAGATAAGAATTTACTTATTGTCTCAAGATATTATCCTTAATATAATATCAAATAATTACATGTACGACATATGTACATATATTATAAATAGAAAATAGATAATAAGTTTATTTTCTATTATAATGAATTGTTTCCATCAATTTATTTATATGTAGCAAATATGTTTTAATGTATTTACCATATAAATCAATCATACCTATTACCCCATACAAAGACATATAAGGCAATATTATTATTCAAAAAAATAACATTCCCCCTTTTTATTAAAATAATTCAACATTAGAAACTATTTTAATATCCTTTCTCAGAAATATATAATATTTATTCCTCTTCCCTTTTCTATAACTTGTCCCCAAAACAATTTCTTTAAATATTAAATATTCATATAAAGATATAATAATTTCCATCTCCCCTTAATAACGTATATATATTTAACGTTATTAGAATTTCTCACATATTACCATTCTAAGTAATATATATAAAAGTACCAACTATAATTACATATTCAACACACATATTAATTCACTTCTTTACTTAAGTAAATTAAACCCTGTACGATATCACCATAGTTAATTAAGGTTCAATACTCACGTTATATTATTCCATAATATAACTCTCAACTATCAATTAACCAATATTTATTCTTATTAGTTAATTCCCTTAACTAACTCATGCTTCACTGTCCAAACCCATTCACGGATAGCTTAAGTACTATCAATAACCTATATTATAAATATACTAGTTATTAGTATATATATACAAGAAAATGGTGATTATACATTAAAGCTATTTAATGTCACCAACTTACTATGATAAAATAATTCTATAAATTATTTAATATCGATAGGAAATCTTATCCACTTCCTTCATCTCAATCGAATTGTCTCTACGATAAATAACAATATATATTTATTAATCACATATTACATAGTTCATATTACCCTATGTAACACAATATTACATAATTTGTATCACATAAATGTTCTTATTCAAATCCATCTCACACTTTAAGAATTTTATTTATTAAATCCTTATTTAATAATTTCTGAAAATTCGGGTTCTTACAGTTTAAGCCTGACTCCTTTCTCCGTGGGAACGATCTCGACTTATCAAATTTATTACTTGTCGACCGTGTATATTTGCACGTGTTTTGTGCCCGTTTTTGTGAACACCGAAACGGCGCAACAAGTTTTTGGTGCAGTTATCGGGGACAGTTTTTAGTTTATTACTATTGACATCAGTTTTTGTTAGATTTGTCTGACTTGAGCAAATCTCTTCTTATCTCATTTCTAACTTTATCTTTATTTGTGTTTCAGGTACTTGTGGGTAGTTTATGCAAACACGATCAACCAATCCCGAGTTAGCACCTCTGCAAGAGAACATTAACGGCAGAGGTTGGAGAGCAAACACTAGAAACACCAACCCACAAGGAGAACCTGAACGACCCGAGTAAATGGCCGAAGAACAGAGGCCCGATAATAGAGCCTTAAAGGACTACTCCATACCTAAAATCACTGATCTGCAGTCCAACATAGTTAGGCCAGCTATAGCTGCGAATACATTCGAAATCAAACCAGGAACACTGCAGATGGTTCAACACACTGTCCAGTTTGGGGGTGCTGCTCCAGAAGATCCAAATGAGCATATCCTGAGCTTTATAGAGATATGCGACACATTTAAATTCAACAACGTTTCGGATGATGCGATGAAACTTTGATTATTCCCATTCACCTTGAGGGATAAGGCAAAGAGCTGGTTACACTCATTACCCTCAAGATCAATCACCACGTGGGAAGACTTAGCCCAGAAATTTCTAACCAAATTCTTCCCCATGGCTAAGACGCTTCCATGAGGAGTGCTTTGAGTCAGTTTGCACAGTAACAAGGGGATACGTTGTATGAGGCATGGGAATGCTACAAAGAAATGCTCAGGAAATGCCCGCACCATGGAATGCCTGACTGGATGGTGATAAATTCATTTTATAATGGTTTGGGGTGGCAATCAAGGCCAATCATTAATGCCGCATCGGGAGGAGCCCTGTGGGCCAAGGACTACCTCACAGATTATGATCTGATTGAAACTATGGCGGCCAATGAGTATCAGAATCCAACAGCAAGAATGGTTCAACCTAAAGTGGCCGGAGTATTGGATGTTGATGCCATCACAGCATTGTCAGCACAAATGGCAGCAATGAACAAGAAGATAGATTCTATGGCTGAGAATAGAGTTCAGCAAGTTGTATTTGTATGTGAGTTGTGTGCCGGAGCACACCCGACTGAGCAGTATGCCATCACTACCGAGTCGGTCCAATTTGTCAGCAACTACCAGAAGCCACAGAATCTGTTCCCAAACTCCTACCATCCAAGCAATTGGAACCATCCAAACTTCAGTTGGAGCAACAACCAAAATGCCCAACAGCCTCAAGCATCTCAACAAACTCAATACCATGCACCACCACAACAAAATCAATACCAACCTCCTCAACAACCACAATAACAAATATACCAAAATGCCCAACCATCACAATATCAACCCTACCAACCAAAATCTCAACCGCAGCAGTCCCAACAGCAGTATGTCCCGAGACAGTCACACCCACCTGGATTACCCTCCAGCTCATAGTCATCAATCAGAGGAGAGGGCTAAAATAGAAGAACTTAAGTTGTTGGTTAAGAGTCAAGTGGTATCTCTCAAGACGTTAGAGACTCAAATTGGTTAAATTGCCAATGCAGTCCTCAATAGACCGCAAGGGACTCTTCCTAGCAGTACGGAGGCGAATCCAGGGAAAAGGGATTTTGGGAAACAAACTGCTGAAATAGAGGCTGGCGCGGCCGTGCCCCATGAAGAGAAAAACCTGGCACGGGCGCGCCAAGGTGCAAAAAGTTCTGAGATAATTTTGACTGATGGGAAGGATGGGGACAGGGCAGTTGAGGCGGGTAAGGAGGAAAACACTGAGAAAACCCATGTTCCACCCCAAGTAGTCTACCCTCCTTCACCATATCCACAGAGAATTCAGAAGCAAAAACTGGATAAGCAGTTTGCCAAATTTCTGGAGGTATTCAAGAAACTGCAAATAAACATTCCCTTCACCGAGGCTTTGGAACAAATGCCGAGCTATACAAAATTTATGAAGGGGATACTGTCAAGGAAGAAGAGGTTAGAAGACTATGAAACTGTAGCCTTGATAGAGGAGTGCAGTGCCATCCTACAGAGAAAGTTACCTCCAAAGCTTAAGGATCCAGGGAGCTTCACAATTCCATGCTCTATTGGGGAGTTGTCCTTCAACAAGTGCCTATGCGACTTGGGGACAAACATAAATTTGATGCCACTATCGGTGTTCACTTAATTGGGTTTGCCGGCTCCTAAGCCGACAACCATATCTTTGCAGCTAGCCGATAGATCCATCACCTACCCCAGAGGCATTGTTGAAGACGTATTGGTGAAGGTGGATAAGTTCATATTCCCTACAGACTTTATAATTCTGGATTTTGAGGAAGACAAGAACATTCCAATTATTCTGGGGAGACCGTTTCTAGCCACCGGGAGAACACTCATAGATGTACAAAAGGGAGAATTAACTATGAGGGTTCAAGACCAAGAGGTGACGTTCAATGTCTTCAAGGCTATAAAGTTTCCTGCAGATGAAGAAGAATGTTTCAGAATTGATAAGGTCGACAGGATACTGCAGGAAGAATCTTAACACTTGTTGAGTATGGATCCATTGGAGAGTGCTCTTATGGGAGAATCTGACATGGAACAAACAGATGTGGTGGAGTGCATCCAGAGTTTGAATACGGTGCCTCAAATGCGCAAGTTTAAAATTACCATCGAACCACTTGGACAGACTAGGGAGCCCTCAGTGCGACTAAAACCTTCTCTAGAGGTGGCTCCCACACTTGACTTGAAACCTCTTCCGGATCACTTGAGATATGCTTATCTGGGAGAATCTTCTACGTTGCCAGTTATCATCGCTTCTGCTTTATCATCCGATCAAGAGAGCAAATTGTTGAGGGTCCTTAGAGAGTTTAAATTAGCTATTGGGTGGACCATAGCTAACATCAAAGGGATCAGCCCTTCCTATTGCATGCATAAGATACTCTTGGAGGATAACAGCAAGCCATCCATAGAGCAACAACGACGATTAAACCCGATCATGAAGGAAGTTGTCAAAAAGGAGATCCTTAAGTGGTTGGATGCTGGGATAATCTATTTGATATCAGATAGCCCCTGGGTGTGCCCAGTACAGTGCGTCCAGAAGAAGGGGGGCATGACAGTCGTGACTAATGAAAAGAACGAGCTTATTCCTACCAGGACAGTAACGGGATGGAGAGTCTGCATGGATTATCGCAGACTGAATAAAGTGACAAGGAAAGATCATTTCCCCCTCCCGTTTATTGACCAGATGCTCGATAGGCTAGCAGGCCATGACTATTATTGCATACTGGATGGTTACTCGGGGTATAATCAAATTGTCATAGCCCCCGAGGACCAAGAAAAGACCACCTTCACGTGCCCATATGGCACTTTTGCTTTTCAAAGGATGTCTTTCGGGCTCTGTAATGCACCCGCCACTTTTCAAAGATGCATGATAGATATATTTTCGGACATGGTCGAACACAACGTAGAAGTCTTCATGGACGATTTTTCTGTCTTTGGGGACTCCTTCGACATCTGTCTGGAAAATCTGGTATTGGTGTTGAAAAGATGTGTTGAGACTAACCTCGTTCTAAACTGGGAAAAATGCCATTTTATGGTAAAAGATGGTATCATTCTGGGCCACAAAGTTTCTGAGAAAGGTCTAGAGGTGGATAAAGCTAAACTGGAGACCATAGAAAGTCTACCGCCACCATCCTCTGTAAAAGGAGTTCCTAGTTTTCTCGGCCATCCAGGCTTCTACCGGCATTTTATTAAAGACTTCTTGAAGATTACTAAGCCTTTGTGCAGTTTACTCGAGAAGGACGTCCCGTTCAACTTCAGCAAGGAATGCCTGGTAGCTTTTGAACACTTGAAAAAGAAATTGACTACGGCTCCCATCATTACAGCACCAGACTTGTCTCTCCCCTTTGAATTGATGTGTGATGCAAGCGACTTCGCCGTGGGGTTAGTATTGGGACAACGCAGGGACAAGATCTTTCATGTGATTTATTACGCAAGTAAAACCCTGACAGACGCCCAGTTAAACTACACCACCACTGAGAAGGAGCTTTTTGCAGTGGTCTATGCTTTTGACAAATTCAGGTCATATTTGATTGGCACAAAGGTAATTATATATATAGATCATGCTGCGATCAGATACCTGATTAGTAAGAAAGATGCCAAACCTCGCCTTATTCGGTGGATACTTCTTCTTCAAGAATTCGACTTAGAAATTAAGGACAGAAAAAGGACCGAGAACCAAGTGGCTGACCACTTATCTCTACTGGAAAATTCGGGGATGGATAGAAACGACAAAGTATTGATCAATGAGTCCTTCCCGGACGAGCTGTTGTTCATGGTGCAAGGCGAGATGCCCTGGTTCGTGGATTTTACAAACTTTTTAGTGAGCAATGTTATCCCGTCTGACTTCAATAGAGCACAAAAGAAGAAGTTTCAGCACGATGTTAGATGGTACAATTGGGATGATTCGTACTTGTTTAGGCAGTGCACTGATAGGGTGATCAGGCGGTGCATCCTAGAGAGCGAGATGGAAAGCATACTACAAGATTGTCACTCATCTGTGTATAGAGGCCATTATGGGGGCGAGAGGACCACCGCCAAAGTACTGCAGGCCAGTTTTTATTGGCCAGCACTGTTTAAGGATGCGCATAACTTTGTCCAGAGCTGCGACCGTTGTCAGTGTGTGGGGAACATATCCAAGAGAAATGAGATGCCTCTGAATATGATCCTCGAGGTTAAAATCTTCAACGTATGGGGAATTGATTTCATGGGGCCTTTTGTCTTTTCTTGTGGAAATTTATACATATTGTTGGCGGTCAATTATGTGTCCAAATGGGTAAAGGTAGCAGCCTTACCAACCAATGATGCTCGGGTGGTCCTACGTTTTCTTCAAAAAAGCATATTCACTCGCTTTGGGACCCCTAGAGCCATCTTCAGTGATGAGGGTACACACTTTTGTAATCGTCAATTTTCTGCACTCCTGGCCAAATATGGGGTGAATCATCATATTACTACTGCTTACCACCCCCAGATAAATGGCCAGGCTGAGGTATCTAATCATGAGGTAAAGAGGATACTAGAAAAGATTGTGAATCCCACACTAAAAGATTGGTCCCTCAAGCTCGACGATGCGGTGTGGGCCTATAGGACTGCTTACAAAACACCTCTCGGGATGTCCCCATATCAACTTGTGTACGGGAAGGCCTGCCACCTCCCCTTGGAGCTTGAGCATAAGGCCTACTGGGCCATCAAGAAGCTTAATTTTGATTTGAAAGCTGCAGGGGAGAAAAGGCTTTTTTAACTTAACGAGCTTGACGAGTTCAGATTGCAAGCTTATGAGAACTCAAAGCTCTATAAGGAGAAGGTCAAAAGGTGGCACGACAAGAAAATATTAGAAAGAACATTTGAGCCGGGGTAGGCAATGTTATTGTATAATTTTTGTCTCAGACTATTCCCCGGAAAGCTCAAATCTCGATGGTCAGGCCCCTTCACGGTGAAAACAGTATTCCCGTATGGCGTAGTGGAAATCTATGATCAATACCCGGACAAGCCCTTTAAGGTGAACAGACAAAGATTAAAGCACTGCTATGGTGGCGAGGTGAATCGAGAGAAGGTTGCCTCGATCCTTTCCACCACTTGACCGAATCAGATAGAGTCTAGCTTATAAACTGTAAACAAGCGCTTGATGGGAGGCACCCCATCATCTCTATCTTCTCCCTCATATTTAATTCTTGCATCATTCATCTCTATCTTCTCCCTCATGTTTAATTCTGGTCACTAATCTCTACATTTCCTTTCCCCCGTTTAATTCTAAGTATGTTAAAAAAGTTGACTATTTTTGAACATTGTAGTGTTAGGATGCTCATTGCCTTCATTTTTGAACATTAGGCATGTTGCATATAATTATGGGAGTTAGAAACTCATTGCATATATTCACAGGATTTGCACAATCATTGCCTACATTTTTGAACCTAGGCATAATTGCACATATTTTTGGAGTTGGGAACTCATTGAACATATATTTGACGTGTTAGCATATTGCATATAAGTCTATAGCAAATTGTTTTTGGGAATTTACATAGAAATGATTCACTTACATAACATTGCTAAGGATTTAACAGTATATACATCTTACATATGCATTTTTGATGATGGAATCAAGTTAGACTTATTTTTTGATTGCTATATGTGCAGGTACGATAAGTGTGGAAAGTTGCTTCTTGAGCCTTCGCAATTTTGCTGCCAAAAGAAACAGGAAAATTTGGCCAGGCTAAGGGCCGCGCGGCCGCTCCTCAAATAGAGCTTCAGCCCGTGCGCCCGGGCCAACTGCCAGTCCAAAGAGCCCATTCTAGTCCACCGCGCGGCCGCACGTCCAACAAGGCTTAAGCTGGGGCGCCCGCGCCTGACCCTGGATGCAGATCATTTTAAATACACTAAAACTGTTTTAGCCCTATTATTTTATATCTCAATTGATCGAACCTTTCTCTCAACCCACACCTCCCTACTGCTGATTCCTACTTCCTCCTCTACCCATTCTATATCTTCCTCAATCATAAGCCCTAATCCTCTCCATCTCCTACACAAATTCTTCCTTTCTTCATCATTATTTAGAAGTTAGGGTTTGGAGATTCTTAGTTTGTAATCATATTCAGATAACAAGTTTGGGGGATTTTTGTTCAAGTTATGGTTTGTTCTTCACAGTTAGCAGAGATTCAAGTCTGGGGATTTGTCTTCTCCATTCATCATCAAGGATTTACAAAGGGAATTTTTTTAAAAATCTCAATGGGACCAAAGCGCTCACGATTTATCGCTTTCGTATCCGTATCACCCGCTCGCAGTGCCTCGAACGACGACATCACTGTCGATTTGATCAAATTCATCGATATCTTGGATCGCGGCCAAATTAGTTTTGAAGGAACGGGGTTTAAAACCGACGAATGAGGATGGGGAATTGCGTGCCATGATCCGTGAGATGGGATGGCAAGGTGTTTGTGCAACACCGCCGCCGGTGCCGTTGGCTCTCGTTCGTGAGTTCTATGCCAACGCCAAGATAACACAGAGCGGTCGGTCCTTTGTTCGGAGCCAAACCATTGACTATCATCGCCCGGCGGCGATTCGAGATATTCTGAACGTGCCCCCACTTCTGGCTGGCCAAGAGAACTGGGTTGAGGCAGAGAGGTTTGAAACGGACCTTGACCAGTTGATCCGTGACTTGTGTGCACCAGGCACAGTGTGGAAAATCAAGAAAGATACCGTTAATGAGTACACCACGTTCCCTGCCTTCGGGCTCAACAGATATGCCAAGGCATGGAACCTATTCCTCTGTGCCAGCTTGATGCCATCCTCGCACCAGCATGAGATTACAGTCGAGAGGGCTATCATCTTGTGGGGAATCATCACGGGGAAATACGTTGATGTCGGCCATCTTATTCACCAGAACATGCTAAGGTTTATGCGAGGCAGTACCACAGGCTCCATTCCACATGCTTCCATAGTTACCCATCTCTGTGCAGAGGCAAGGCTCGAATGGGCCGATGAGCAGATCCAAATGCCGAGTGGGGACCTCAATCACAATAATATCAAGAATTTTATGGATTGGGCTGGAGGTACGGCAGACCAGAGGGGAAAAAGGTTCGTGATATTAGCTCCTCCGCCAGTTCCTCCACCGCAGCCACAGCCAGACGAGGCCGCAGCTCCTCCTCCAGCTGGTGACATACAGCAGGGTCGCCAGTTTCATCGTATAGAGCAGAGGATAGACGCACTACATGAGAGCTTCGCCGTATTCGCTGATGGATTCACTCGTGCTCTATCTGAGGCATTTGCTCAGCAAGGGACAATGCTGGAGTGGCCTGTTTTTAGTTCTGACTTGCCATACCCGCCACCAGATTCACTACCCGAGAAGGGTGGCCATGCCGATCAGTAAGGGAGTTTCCTAGCCCTTTACCTTCAATAAGGACATTGAATATTTCAAGTTTGGGGGTATTGGGTGTAGTTAAGTAGTTTATTGCATATAGTTTTAAATGTTTACAATTAGTTTTAATTGCATAGTAGTTACATTTAGTTATTACATATAGTTGTAATTGCATGTTAGGATGTATATAGTAGTTGCATTTTAATATGTGTTGGCATTCTAGTAGTTGCATTTTAATATGTGTTAGCATTTTAGTTTGTTAGCTAAATTTTGCATAAAATTTTTTCAGTTTTATTTTATTTTGTTTATTTAGTTGTGTTTAATTGCATTGCATAATCCCTTTTGTTTAGCATGTTGAATTTCAGTCTGGCCAATGATGACATTGAGATATGATAGATTATTGAACTCTGTTAGTAGCTTAAGCTCAGTTATATTTTTATACATGATGAATCTATACATGTTGCTTTGATGTCACCGGATAGCACAATTTTATCTTTACTTGCTTGTTGGCTAGATTAGTGCATGCTTGTCTTCTAGGGGGAATTTTTTTATTTTCAATTGCTAAGAAGTGTGTAATAAAAGCAATAATGACCTTAACAACACTGGGATACAAGTTTGAGGGAAAACTCTGGGTATGCATGCTGATAAAAGAAAAATAAAAAGCAAAAGAAAAGAAAATAAGCTGTGAAAAAGAGAAAAAAAAGTAGAATAAACACCTTGGCTAGCGAAGTCTTGTGGCCGTTGATACTCGAGCAAGTACGCCCTAGGGGATTGTCTCTACACCCAGCGCCCTAAGGCCTTTATGATTTGGGAGTCGTTGGTCGAAAGCTCGTTAAATGGGTATCATTGAAAAGCCTAAGAAGGCCTAGCATTGCACAGTCGGGTGTAACCACGGGAAAGGTGCGAATATCACCCCCGTGTGTGAATAAAAGCATAATAAGCCCTTGTTGCACTTCAACTTGTATCTATGTGTTGGTTTGGTCATTGTTTTGTATAAATGAAAAATTCTTGATTTAAAGCCTCAATTTTCCTTCCTTAGAAGTATAGCATGTGGAATCTTTACCTCTGTCAAGCTTGTTTATGACATTGCACACACACACTACATCTTAGTAACAGTTTGTGATTTACAGAGTGAATGTCCTTATAACTATAGCTTGAGCCAAATACATTATTCATTGTTCTTGTTATCTCTCTGAGGCACTTCTTATTGGAATTTACATCATGGCTGATATATTGGGATTCATTTTCATATAGTTTAGTTGCATATCATGTAGTTGCATTTGTGTTTTTGCTTCAGAGCAAGCAATAGTTCAAGTTTGGGGGTATTTGATAAGTAGGTTTTATACATACTTATTGGACACCAACTTGCTTAAATTATGGCTTGAACTTAAGCATCTTAGTGTCTTTTAATATGTTTTGTCTTTATTTTGCATATTTCAGACAGGAAACTCGTTAAGCATGGTGTTAACGCCAAGTTTTGCCGGCGCGTCCAATCACCAAATCCGCGCGCTCAAACCTGCACAATAACACGTCACAAGCGAAGCTTGACCGCTGTGGCCGCCGGGTGATGGCTCCGGTGTGAGAATAAGTACAGGCTGGTTATAAGGTTAACAATGGAGGCAATAGTGTATAGTGCTCAAGTGAATATTACCTTTTACCATTAGGTCAAACCTTGTATTTATAGTCATTCTCACCGCCTCTAGATCCCCTGTCCCAGTCGAGTTAGGACTCCTAAACATGGTAGTTACCATTGTTTGGGTCCAACACAATCTCCTTCAAAAGTACAAGTTGGTGGTTATCCAACCACTCGCTTTGTAGGAGTTGGTATTGAGATAGGATTAGGGTTAAGACTCTTAATCCTTTAGATTCCTTATTGCTCCGGGCTCCATCCGAGAAATAACCTTCGGTATGGGCCTTCCAAAGTGGTCTGAACCCCGTCCCAAAGGGCTCGGCAGTCCGGCCCGAAGGGCTCGGTAATCCGACCCCGAACATCGTCATGTTGGCCTGGGCTCCGGTCCCGTGGGACTAGGATGCCCGATCCGAATAATACCAGCTGGGTCTGGGTTCTGGCCCAAAGAGCTCAAATACCCGATCCCGAACTCTGCTACCCCAATCCTGGCTTCGGCCCACTGGGCCCGGTAAGCTCCTCTCGACCCAGGCCTTCTATCCATGTAGGGGTCGGTGGATTATACCCGATCATTTCCCTCCAGTCTCTCATTATAACAAGCTTTTAATGGGATATTTAATGAGAGATTTGAAGAGGCGCCTGGGTAATCCAACCGACCTAATTAATGCAGTACACGATACACATGAAATGAACGGCCCAACGTCATTATTAGCCGCCTACTAAGATTCGTGTAGCATCAGTATAAATACCTCCCCACCCCACGACAACCATTCTTTACGAACTCTCTTGTCCCTAAGAGCATTTCAAAATATTTTCCGGCTAGCACAATTTTCGGCGAGAACCTTCCTTTACTCCGGTCAGCCCTTTTACCACCCAAATCGCATTATTTCCACCACCAATTTGCTCTAATGGCTGACCCCGACATCCTCCCAGTTGCTTCCACCACCGCCGTGATCCCTACCACTGAAGCCACCCTCAACGCCATCGAAATGGCCACCGCCGTTACCATCGCCAGCACTGACTTGGTGCCGGTTGATTTACCGGAAGCTCCCACCGGAGACTCGGCTGATGGAACCGAGGCACGGATCCGGTCTGTCTACCGTTCTGAGGCGGACTATTCTCATGTCAACACAACATCCTCCATTACTCCGTCCCAGATTTCTGATGCCCGAGCCCTCTTCAACATCCCCCCAGAATATAAGCTTCGGGCACCTCGAACCGAAGAGAGAATGTTCTGGCGCCCCGAAGGCAAATGGGTGGCCATCCCCACTTATGCTCTGAGGTACGGTATCCGTTTTCCTCTTCACGAGTTTATCATGTCTTTTCTCTGCTTCGTTGGGATCGGGTTCGCACAACTTGTGCCGAACTCATACATCCACTTGATAAGCTTTATAGCTATCTGTCAAGAACTAGGGATCACCCCTGGTCTTGATTTTTTCTTCGTCTTGTTTTCGGTCGGCAAATCCAAAGAGCCCGGTTTTCGTCAACTGAACCGTGTCTCCGGCCGATCCACCTTTTCCAAAACTCATTCCAGCAACAAGGGTTGGCACAATCAGTGGATCTTCGTCAAAGGGACCGATCTTCAACTTCTCCTGAACTGGGCCACTCCCGAAGACCCTATCATGAAAGTGACCACCTTCCCCACCGACCGAAGGGAGGAGTTCCGATCTTTCTATCGGAAGGTGAAGGAGACCATGTGGAGCCTAGATACTCTGGCCGACGAGGCCTGGCTGTACAGGCACGGATGTGAGTATTCTATCTTAATCTCTTTCGAGCATTAATTTCTGATTTGTTTTTCTAATTTCTTGGTGTCTCTACTTGTTTCTGTAGTGACAATCTTCAAGCCGAAAGGCGCTGATGAGTCTCTTACCCCCCTCCCCATTCGGTCCGGCCCGATACTTCTACCCCTCGGGGATGACGCGGCCGAAGGGGAGACTATCCCGATTTCTGAGCTCTCAGTCGACTCCTCTCCAACCGTGCCGAAGAATGTCATGAAGATGACTGCAGCTGAAAAGGTGGCTCAGCTGAGGAAAGGCTATAAGAGGGCTCACCCGAAGGGCGCCTCTAAACAGTCTCTTCCAAAGCCGGCCACCCCGAAACTGACTCTTGTTCTTGGGGATCCTGAGGGGACCAAGGAGGAAACTCTGAGGCCTCACCCCAAGAAACAAAAGCTGGTAAATGAGCCCGACCTCCAGATAATCGAGGTCCAACCGGATGCTGCCCCGCAGACTCCTGTGGTCCGGTTTTCAGCTGAGGTCGGGCCCTCTGCCTCCTCCGGCGCTGGTGCACAAGCCGGTCCTTCCGAGCGGTCTCCAACCCAATCTTTTTGGCAGAAGAGTCCGTCGGAGGCTTTTCCTTTTGACCGCTTGGATTACTTCAAGCTTCCTGCTGATGATGCCCGGTTCAAAGGGTATTCGGCCGAAGCTTTGATGGTGGCGTATATCAAAGCCCAGAGTCAGGTATTCCCGAGCGTTTGTTGTATTTTATAAATAACTGTCTGACCATTATTAACCTGTTTCTTTTTCCTTTGATGCAGGCTAACGCCATTCTGGCCCGGGCTATCCCTCCTGTCGTCAAGGCCACCCGGAAGGAGGCTCAGATTAGCGCCGAGGTGGAATTACTCGAGGCGGATGTTCGGGGGTTATCGGCTGAATTGACCAAGGAGAAGGAAAATCATGTCGATACCCGTAATAAGGTGACCTTCGCCGAACGTCAAGCCAATGAACACCAGAGACTCCATCATAATTTGCAGAAGGAGTTCATTGCACTTGACGGATACAATAAACAGCTCATCGAGGAGAGGGCTCTTCTGAAAGAGAAAGATCTGGATCAGCAGAACTCCCTTCTGATCCTCCAAAGCCAAATTTCTGAGATGCACGCCCAACACTTGGTGCTGATGAAAGAGAATACCGCTTTGGGGGCAGAATGTGCCGAGGCCAAGCAGCGAGGTGTGTGGGAGTATCAAGAATCGTCTGAGCTCTGTGATACCATCATGGGCCAATTCGCCGAAGGTTATGGAGCTCATAAGGAGCGGGCTCAGGCGAAAATGACTGCTGCTGGGCTCGATCCTGCTATCCTGGACTCCTCTGATGATGAGTCCGACGCCGGAGATGGTGCTGATGGCGAGGGTCCTCATCCGTAGTTTAGGATTTCACATGTAATTTTTGTCTTTATTTCTTTTGTAACTTTTCCCGATCGGATCTGAGATTAACTGTGTCCGATCAGTTCAAGTTGTTTTGTAACTATTCTGATCGGATCTGTTTATCGCCAGTCCGAGGGGCTTTGTACATTTTTAGAATATAAATGAAGATCAAAATTGTGAAGAGGAATCCGGCTCATTTTATTGATGTATAAAGCAGTTTACATGAACAGAAGTAAATTACATGACTCTTACTGATAATATTTTCTAAGTCTTCCAGCATGCCATGTATTCTTTACCTCTGTACCGTCTAATGCCCGAAGCCGATAAGTTCCCGCCTTCGACACTTCGGTTACTTCATAAGGTCCCTCCCAGTTCGGCATTAACTTGCCCGTGTTCTGGGGGGTTGATGCCTCTGCTTCCCGAAGAACCAGGTCCCCGACCTCAAACCTCCTTTGCTTCACATTCTGATTGTAGTGTCGGGCCGTCCTCTTCCGGTATATAGCTAGTCTAATCAATGCTGAATCCCGAACCTCATCCAACAGATCCAAATTCAATCGTAAACCATCATCATTGTATAATTACTGGTACTAACTGACTCGAAGTGTTGGTGATCCGATCTCGACGGGTATCAATGCATCGGTTCCATAGGCCAGTCTGAACGGTGAATCCCCCGTTGTGGTCCTCGGGGTAGTTCGATACGCCCATAAGACGCTGAGCAGCTCTTCGGGCCATCTTCCCTTTAATTCATCCAACCTTCTTTTAATTCCTGTGAGCAGGATCCTGTTGGTGACTTCTACTTGTCCATTGGATTGGGGGTGGGCCACTGAAGTCTTTCTATGTTGGATGCCTAACTCCTTTAGGAAAATTTTGAATTTGGACCCCACAAATTGTCTCCCATTATCCGAGACCAAGGCCATTGGAATGCCGAACCGGTAAACAACATACTCCTTAAAGAACTTGAGGCATTCTTGTTCGGTAATCTTATGTAATGGTTTGGCTTCCACCCACTTTGTCATGTAGTCGATTGCAACAATTACGAAAGTGACCTGTCCTTTGGCCTTCGGTAATGGTCCCAAGATATCAATACCCCAGATGGCAAATGGAATAGGGGATAAGACCGAGTACAACTCCTCGGGAGGTTGATGTGGGATAGAACTATATAACTGACACTTAGGATATTTTTTGACGTAGTCCTTTGCTTCCTGAAAGATGGTCGACCAATAGTATCCCTGCCTCATGATTTTGTAAGCCAATGACTTGGCCCCCATGTGATCCCCACAGATTCCTTCATGTACTTCCCTCAGTGTATACTCAGCCTCCGAAGGCATCAGACACTTCAGTAAAGGAGAGGTGAATGCCCTTCGGTACAGATCCCCATCAATAAGGACGAAGTTAGAGCTCCTGTGTTTGATTTTTCTAGCGTACATGCGATCCGAAGGCAAAATCCCCTCGGACAAGTAAGTGATGTAAGGCGTAAGCCAACAGTCGAGCCGATCTAGGGTCAACACATCAGTCCTTTGAATACTAGGTTTGTCTAATACTTCCAAGTATACTGATCCAGTGAAGGAACTTGCTTCGATTGTGGCTAACTTGGCTAGGGAATCGGCTACTGTATTGTCTGTCCGATCGATTCCTAGACAGCTGTACGACTCGAAGTATGAGAGTCCATCCCTTGCCGCTGCCAAGTATTTTGCCATTCGGGCCCCTCGGGTCTCATACTCTCCCGATATTTGTTTAACCACCAGCTGGGAATCACTGTACACCACTATCTTTTTCACCTCCAGGCCTCGGGCTAATCTAAGTCCGGCCAAAATGGCTTCGTACTCGGCCTCGTTGTTGGTGGCCTTGAATCGAAACCTAATGGCCTGTTGGACCTGGAACCCTTCAGGACTAGTCAGAATGACCCCCGCTCGGCTGATGTCTGAGGTAGATGACCCGTCCACGTATAGAGTCCAGACAGTTGGTAGTGATCGAGCTTCGGTGACCGAAGCCACGTCCGGTTCGCTGAAAGAACACTCCACGACAAAATCCGCTAAGGCCTGTCCCTTAATTGCCGTTCGGGGATGGTATTCTAAGGCGAATTGAGTTAGCTCCATTGCCCGTGCGGCAAGCCTACCCGAGACTTCGGGCCTGTGTAGCACTTTTTTCAAAGGCTGGTCTGTGTAAACTATTATTACCCGACCCTGGAAATAATGCCGAAGCTTCCGACTTGCGATGATCAGAGCGTAGGCGAACTTCTCCAGGTTAGGGTATCTGGTTTCTGCATCTCAGAGGACGTGGCTGACATAGTAGACCGAAAACTGCCTTCCTGCTCTCTCCCGCACCAGTGCTGCCCCCACTGCCATCGAGCTTGCGGCTAGGTATAGATATAGTGGATCCGAGGGGATCGGTTTCATCAGCAAAGGTGCCGAGGACAGGTATTGCTTGATCCCCTGGAAGGCGTCTTCGCACTCGGAGGTCCACTGGAAACTCTTCTCATTTTTTGGCCCCTTTAGAGTGTCGAAGAATGGCAAACACCTTTCCGCTGATTTTGATACGAACCTTCTGAGAGCCGCTATCCGACCTGTCAGCCTCTGCACATCTTTGTAAGACTTCGGGGATTTCATATCCAGTATCGCTTGGATCTTCTCCGGGTTTGCCTCGATACCCCTTTTGCTAACCAGATAACCGAGGAACTTTCCTGATCCCAATCCGAAGGTACACTTTGTTGGGTTCAGGCGAAGTTTATACTTACGAACCGTTTCAAAGCAGTTTTCCAGGTCCACCAGATGGTCTCGAATTGACACTCTTTTTACAATCATATCGTCTACATAGACCTCCATGCTTCGGCCTAGCTGCTTTGTAAACACATAGTTCATCATTCGCTGATAGGTGGCCCCTACGTTCAGTAGTCCAAAGGTCATCTTCCGATAGGCATAGATGGCCCGATGCGTGATGAAGCTTGTCTTCGGGATGTCCTCCTTAGCCATTGAGATTTGATGATATCCCGAAAAAGCATCCATGAAGCTCAGCATGCCGTATCCTGAAGTGGCATCAATCAATTGATCAATGTTGGGCAAAGGGTAGAAATCTTTCGGGCAAGCCTTGTTCAGGTCTGTGTAATCAATACAGATTCTCCATTTCCCATTCTGTTTTTGAACCAGCACCACGTTCGCCAGCCACTCTGGATAGTCAATTTCAAAGATAAACCCTGCCTCCAATAATTTAGCGACCTCTTCATCGATAATTTTCTGCCTTTCTGGGGCAAAGATTCTTCTCTTCTGTATGACCGGTCTCTTATTGGGATCCACTTCCAGTCGGTGTGATGCTATTGATTTATCCACCCCGGGCATATCACTGGGTACCCACGCGAAGATATCCGCGTACGCCCGAAGCAGATCGATCAACCCAGTTCGGAAGGGTTCTGTCAATCCTGAGCTAATCTTTATCATTTTCTCCTCGTTCCCCAAGATCAGTTGTATATCCTCCGTTTCTTCGGCTGGTAGAGCAAGTGGTTCCGCACTTCCTTCTGTAAAGGGCTCTATCTCAATAGCCATTATCTGCTTCTGCTTGCTTACCCCTGTTCCTGAAGAGATCAAGGTATTCCGATAACACCTACGAGCGATATCTAGGTCACCTTTTACCTCTCCAATTCCGTTCGGTGTGGGAAACTTGATCTTGAAATGAGGTATGGAGGTGACTGCTTGCAAGGCCGCCAGGGTCGGTCTTCCCAATATTGCGTTGTAAGCCGAATCCACCTGAACAACAAAGAATCTGACTATAACCTCCAGCTGTTGGGGAGCTGTGCCAAACTTAACCGGCAATTCGATGGTGCCCGACACATGCACCGGGTCGCCACTGAATCCGTACAAGGGTCCTTCTCCCCCCAGTTCCATCTTCTTTCCCCCTAAGTCCATCCTCTGATAAGCATGTGCATACAGTATGTCGACCGAGGATCCATTGTCTACCATCATCCTTCTCATGTCCATGGGTCCGACCGGAGCTGTTATCACCAATGCTCCATCATGCGACTCTATAGGATTCGAAGGGTATTCTTCATCTGAGAAGGAAATAACTGCCCCCGGGAAAACCCTTTCCTTTTTTACCGCGGATCCTGCAACCGATAAGACGGCGTCTAGATGTTCACTTCTCTTTCGTCCTGTCAGGCGCCCTACCGAACCTCCGGATATAACATCAATCACCCCCCGAACGGGCTTGTTCTGATTTGGCGGCGTTTCTCGAGCTTGAGTCCTGTCTTCTTCTATTGGTTGAGTCCTAGCATCTTCCCGGCCGGCCACATACTGGACCAATGTCCCATTCTGAATATTTTTCTCGATGAGGTCCCCCAGATCAAGGCATTCCTCTGTCGTATGACCCACATTTTGATGGTAACTGCAGTATCTATTTTTGCTACGCTTCCCCGGCTTCGGCCTCGTCCTGCAGGGTTCATATAAGGGTTTGTCCTTGATGTCTTCCAATATTCTTGCACGGTCGGTGTTGAGGGGAGTGAATACCCTATTGATGCTTCTGCCCGGGAAAGGTGGACGGCCATTGCCCGGTCCCCCACTGTTATAGTTTCTTTTCCATTGATTATCCGATCTCCCCTGACTATTATCCGATCGCTGGTTGTTCGGCTTGTCTCTATCCCTAGACTTGTTGTGCGAAGGTGGCTTAAAATTTCCCATGGCCTCTTCAATGGCAATGAACCCTTCGGCCCGATGAAAGGCTTCAGTCAAGTCCGAGGGTGGATTGATCACCAGGTTTTTCATCAACTTCTTTGACCTCCCCATGTCCAAACCCGTTGTGAAGAATCCCAAAGCTTGTGGTGAATTCAATTCTGCCACCGATCCCACAGCTTCCCGAAACCTTTTGACGTAGGTGCCAAGAGTCTCGTTTGAACGTTGTTTCACTTGCATGAGGGAAGCTGTGATCTTTCCCCTTCTCCTGTTGCTTCCGAACCTAGCGTGGAATTTTTCCCAAAGGTCGTTCCAAGAGGTAACCGTTCCTGGTGCCAAAGTTCCCATCCACTCTCTGGCACTCTTCTTCAAGGTGGTTGCAAACATATGACACTTTGCTGCGTCCGAATGCCCATAATATGTCATCAACCTATTATATCCATCCGAATGGTCATACGGGTCTCCCATTCCGTCGTATGTCTCCATCGGGGGCATTTTCTTCTTTGGGTCAGCAGTGACTTGATTAATCTCGGGCGAGAAGGGCAAACTGTGACAGCTCGAGGGTGTTCCCACTTGATTTTTCACGGCCAGAAGCTTCTCCAACTCCGCGACTCTTCTAGCGAGGGGGTCGGTATCTTCCTTACGGGAGGAAGGTCGGCGCCTGTCCTCCTCATATTCGGGAGATCCAACTTTCGCCATTTGTCCCGATCGGCACAGGCGTTCAGATCTTCGTTCGGGGGAACGACTCTTTCTTTGGCTCCTCCTTTCCCGAGAATGGCTTCTGTATCGGCTTCTGTTCCTTCCTATCTCATGTTGTCGTAGAGATCTAGATCGACTTCGATGTCTGTGCTTCTTCGAAGAAGCCTCCTGTTCTCCAGCCACCTTAGCCATCTGCCACTCCAATTCTTCTTGCTGGAGACGCAAGGCCAGCATGGCGTCTTTGTTCTGTCGTATTTTGGTCAACAGAATAAACTGACGCTGGTCCTTACTGTTCTCCCCCCGATCCTCCTCCCGTCGTTCATAGGCCTGAGACTGGTTGTCTCCCACGTGGGTGTTCTGAGGGGTCGAAGTATGTTGAACAGGGACGAACAACTATCTTCGCGCCGACGGGACCTGCACCGAATTGCCTTCCTGGTTGCTGGGTCCCAATCTATCTTTGACCGATGCCCTCACTAGGGTCGTCGGGTGGGTTTTGGCCTTTTCCTGGTTTGAGGCTCCACCGTCCTTACTGGCCATGTCCTTTCTACCGGAAAAGTACAAATGTGATTGATTAGAGCACTAAAGCCCTCCTTCTAGCGCCAAATGTTAACGCTAAGTTTTGCCGGCGCGTCCAATCACCAAATCCGCGCGCTCAAACCTGCACAATAACACGTCACAAGCGAAGCTTGACCGCTGTGGCCGCCGGGTGATGGCTCCGGTGTGAGAATAAGTACAGGCTGGTTATAAGGTTAACAATGGAGGCAATAGTGTATAGTGCTCAAGTGAATATTACCTTTTACCATTAGGTCAAACCTTGTATTTATAGTCATTCTCACCGCCTCTAGATCCCCTGTCCCAGTCGAGTTAGGACTCCTAAACATGGCAGTTACCATTGTTTGGGTCCAACACAATCTCCTTCAAAAGTACAAGTTGGTGGTTATCCAACCACTCGCCTTGTAGGAGTTGGTATTGAGATAGGATTAGGGTTAAGACTCTTAATCCTTTAGACTCCTTATTGCTGCGGGCTCCATCTGAGAAATAACCTTCGGTATGGGCCTTCCAAAGTGGTCTGAACCCCATCCCAAAGGGCTCGGCAGTCCGGCCCGAAGGGCTCGGTAATCCAACCCCGAGCATCGTCATGTTGGCCTGGGCTCCGGTCCCGTGGGACTAGGATGCCCGATCCGAATAATACCAGCTGGGTCTGGGTTCTGGCCCAAAGAGCTCAAATACCCGATCCCGAACTCTGCTACCCCAATCCTGGCTTCGGCCCACTGGGCCCGGTAAGCTCCTCTCGACCCAGGCCTTCTATTCATGTAGGGGTCGGTGGATTATACCCGATCACATGGCATGACATGATTATGGCAAGAAATGGCAGGATTTTAGCATAAAGCTGGCATCAAGGCATGGTGGGATTGGACATGGACTGAAAAGGTGGAGTTGGCATGAGGATTGGCAGGACAAGGCTCATGCTGATGGCCTCAATGCAGCATGAAGTGAAGGAGAAAGAAACAAACTAGAAGCACAAAGAAAACAGCAACGGATCAACACAACACAACATTGCACTAGCAGCAGAATCAGGCACGCTGAGTTCCAGAGCAGAGGGACAACCTTGGGGACGCGCGCGCCCGCGTCATGAAAGCAAAGCATGGCCGCGTTAGTCAAAAATCTCTGACTTTACATTTTTTTCGGCTGTGTGTAATTTTTATAAGGCTTGGTGTTGTGTAATGAACGAGGATCACTTATCATTTTATCAGACTTAGCATATTTTTATTACCAAGTTCCTACTTTTTAGGGTTAGAGAACTAAGGAGGGTTGAGAGCTTAACTCTTCTTCTCTTCTAGTTCAAGTAGCATTCACATTTCTAGGGTTCTCTTTGGTTGGGTTTGTGGTCTGAACTTGAGCATTGAAGGCTCCTATTGGAAAGAGAACCACCAAGATTTGCATTTCCATTCTCTCTACTCTCTTTCTTTCATAGTTGTTTAAATGCTTGGTTTAAATCCCATAATGGTTTGTGGTTCAGAGATGAACTAACTACCATTATGGGATGCTAACGAATTTTATTGCTTAGTCTAGGGTTCTATGCCTCTTTGAAATGTATGGATGAAAATGTATGGTTTGCCTAGCATGGTTGCTTTGTATGTTTAGATGCCTGATCAACATCTACTGTAATAGTTTATATGGACTTGAAAAATGAAGTGTAGACTTAGATTTTTCCATGCTAGCATATGTTCGTGAAACTTGCACTCGATGTGTTTTGCGATTCGTAATCCGGATAGAAATATACCGTATTGCCATGTGTAGTCAATAGGGAGCTTGCTGCTTAAATCGGTTTAGCTTGTAAATTACATAGACATATAGTGATTTAGGTTTTATCGATGTTCATGTGATTTCTATCTCTTTTGTGGATATTATATGATATGGACTTGGTTTATTGACAAATAGCCTTGTCTCACATTCGTGCTCCCGGCTAGCATTCTTATGTGATTATTTATACTTGACTTGAGGTGTTGTTAACCTAGATGATACAATAGATAAAGTTAGGATCCCATATTTCTCTAATTTGAACCCCTTGTCTGTTAATTAGTTAAGTTTATTTTAAAACTAGTCTAGTTATTTAAAGAACACTTTGATACACGTTTGAGCAGACGAAAATAACCATAGGACTGTTGTATGATAGTTTAAGCCTGACTCCTTTCTCCGTGGGAACGATCTCGACTTATCGAATTTATTACTTGTCGACCGTGCATACTTGCACGTGTTTTGTGCCCATTTTTGTGAACACCGAAATGGCGAATCAAGTTTTTGGCGCAGTTGCCGAGGAAGGTTTTTAGTTTATTACTATTAACATCAGTTTTTGTTTGATTTGTCTGACTTGAACAAATCTCTTCTTATCTCATTTCTAACTTTATCTTTATTTGTGTTTCAGGTACTTGTGGGTAGTTTATGCAAACACGATCAACCAATCCTGAGTTAGTGCCTTTGCAAGAAAACATTAACAGCAGAGGTTGGAGAGCAAACACTAGAAACACCAACCCACAAGGAGAACCTGAACGACCCGAGTAAATGGCCGAAGAACAGAGGGCCGATAATAGAGCCTTAAAGGACTACTCCATACCCAAAATCACTGATCTGCAGTCCAGCATAGTTAGGCCAGCTATAGCTGCGAATTCATTCAAAATCAAACCAGGAACACTGCAGATGGTTCAAAACATTGTCCAGTTTGGGGGTGCTGCTTCAGAAGACCCAAATAAGCATATCTTGAGCTTCATAGAGATATGCGACACATTTAAATTCAACAACATTTCGGATGATGTGGTGAAACTTTGATTATTCCCATCCACCTTGAGGGATAAGGCAAAGAGCTGGTTGCACTCCTTACCCTCAGGATCAATCACCACGTGGGAAGACTTAGCCCAGAAATTTCTAAACAAATTCTTCCCCATGGCTAAGACTGCTTCCATGAGGAGTGCTTTGAGTCAGTTTGCACAGCAACAAGGGGAAACGTTGTATAAGGCATGGGAATGCTACAAAGAAATGCTCAGGAAATGCCCGCACCATGGAATGCCTGACTGGATGGTGATAAATTCATTTTATAATGGTTTGGGGTGGCAATCAAGGCCAATCATTGATTCCGCATCGGGAGGAGCCCTATGGGCCAAGGACTACCTGGCAGCTTATGATCTGATTGAAACTATGGCGGCCAATGAGAATCAGAATCCAACAGCAAGAATGGTTCAACCTAAAGTGGCCGGAGTATTGGATGTTGATGCCATCACAGCATTGTCAGCACAAATGGCAGCAATGAACAAGAAGATAGATTCTATGAAAGAATTTTTATTCAATTCTTTATTATTGATGAAAGAAAAGTTATTCAAATCTTTTGAAGTTATTCAGTAATGTCATCATTATTATTATTGTTATTCCAAGTGAGCTTTTGTTTGCTCACTCTTGCAATTAAATAACCATTACAGCTAAAGTCGAGAATGTTGACGCACCGTCAACGAGTAAGGGAAAAAGCAAGATGAACAAGTGAAGACTTGTTATGTTATAATATGATGTGTAATAGACTTGATTATGTTATGTTTTATTTTTCGCACTTATTATTGACGTTAAGGTTAGATTAAACCTGGGATATTTTGATTAAAGTTGTAATCCTTTTAAGGAAGATTTTTATGGATTTATAAGGTTGTAATTTATTTTGCATTCCTTATTATTGGGCAGTAATTGTACTTTATTTAGATAGTGAGCACCAAATCCCGTGAAATTAAAGTACCCGGATTTGGGGGTGTCACACAACCTTCTAACTAATCACAACTAACTATCTTGGACAGAAAGTTCCCAACTCCCTCCTCAAGCTTAGTTGCACCATTTACTTTGAGTTTAATTCTACTTTATGATCCGGTCTTGAAATGACAACCTCTTTCTTACCTCATAAGTACACTAGAGACCCAACTCACAGCAGACCTCTCTAAGACTATGGTCTTGGTCAAAGAATTACTCATCTTTCTCACATTTACATAAAATAAATTAACTCTACCCTTTTCTCTTTTTCCAAATTGTTTGACAGAATTTTGCTTCTAAAATAAGCAGATACAATTCAGTACAGATATATATAAAAGTTTAAATAACTTTTATATTTAAGGCTTCTCAAATAAGCAGATAGCAGTTAAAAAACAGATATGTTCATAAAAGTTCAAGAATTTTTATACTTGAGAAAATATGTGTCGTAGTAAGCAGATATTAATTTATACTTAGATCAAATAATACTTCTATGTAAACAAATATGTGAATTTATGCATTGTTATAAAGTTTAAATAACTTTTATATTTGTATGAGAAATGTTTCTTGAATAAGCAAGTATATAACTTTAAACTTGATTTAAATATGCTTCTGCATAAGCAGATATATAACTTTTGTTTAGATTTATAAAGATTTAATTTTCTTTATATAATAAAGAATGTGTTTCTATAGAAAACAGATTTCTCTTTAATTTCAGGTATAAAAGTTTAAATAACTTTTTATAGTTATGCTTCTTGTTAAGCAGATAAATTCAAAGAAGTTTGTGATATAAAAGTTTAAATAACATTTATATTATGCAATAAATATTTTTATGAATAAATAATTTAAGTTCAAATGATTGCAATATCAGATATCAAGCATAATGAATTAAATAGTTAAATGATACTTTATATAACAAATAAATTTGTTAAACTCGAAAATATATATAATAATATATTTTATCTATCATTTGAATATTAAATAAGGTCACTTGGAATTTCTGAGCACACGTTCGACTGATTCCTTCACTTAAGAATAATATATTTGATTCAGTCCTGATTAGTCAACAAATGACAAAATTTAAAGTTTCACTATGTAATATTTATATAAATATTTTCAATAGATCACTTAGAACGTTGTAACCACTCGTTCGGCTAATTCACTCACTTAAGAGTAATATCTCCGTTATAGTGTTGATGTTTAAGTAACGATCTATTTTAAGATATTTATATAAATAAATTATATATATAATGAGCCAAGTGGAATTTCTGAGCACCCGTTCGACAAATTTCTTCACTTAAGAAGAATCTCTGATTCAGTCCCGTGTAGTCAACATATGGTTTTTTATTGATATGAATAGATGATATATATATATATATATATAATAATTTATATTTGTATATCTTTTATAAGCAAATATGAGATAATAACTATAAAACAATTTAAGAACTTATCTCAAATAATTTAACCAATTTTTCTGTTCTTCAAGAATTATGAACTTTTAGTAGAAGAGAACTAAATCATTTTAGAGAGAGATTATGTAGGCAAGGAGAAAGTAAACTTTTCTTATCTTTAAAATTGATAAGTTGGAATTGAAAAAAATTCCCTATTTATAGAAATTTTTGGTCGAGGGTAAACTTGTAATTTGGAAATTAATTTTTGAAATCAACGATTTTGATTGTTTGGATTTAAAAATAGATGGTTCAGATGGAATTAAACAAAGCATCACACGGATGGAGTAGAAAACAGAGCCAACGGACAGCATGAAGAATTTTAGCACATGTAACTGTAGACACTCAAAATTTCCTTTCCCTGTTATTAACACTGTAGGAGGGCAAAATTGTATTTTTCAAATCAACCCTGATCTCTAATCGGGCCGTCAGATCAACCCCGATCTCAATATCGGGCCATCAAACCAACCTCGATCTCAATATCGGGCCGTCAAATCAACCCCAATCTCAATATTGGGCCATCAAATCAACCCCGATCTCAATATCGGGCCATTAAATCAACCCTGATCTTCAATCGGGCAGTCAAATCAACCCCGATCTCAATATCGGGCCGTCAAATCAACACCGATCTCTAATCGGGCTATCAGATCAACCCTGATCTCAATATCGGGTCATCAGGTCAGCCCCGGTCTAAACCCGAAAAATGCAGGTCATCCCCGGTTTCAACCCGGGAAGTCAAGGAAACTTAAGGAACAAACCTGAAGCTCCACAACACCTCCAGGAGAAAACCTGAAATGACCAAATCAACTTCAGAGACAACATTGAGGACAAACAGACTCGAATGGGATCCAAGTCTTGGAAACAACTCCCGGAAGTCAACCAAAGGCCATGCCGACACTAAGGGCAACCACGAGAGAGGTAAAATAGTTATTATACCAACCCTAAGCTGATTCGATCAAATTCAAGCCGAATTGATGCCACCAAGGTCAAAACGAACCATAACGATGATCCCGAGTGCAAACAGCGCAAGACAGCTCAACGGACAAACTGCGAGAAATCGAAGACCTGGTTATGAACCCGTCTTTTTGGACCCAAAAAATGTTTTATCCCATATCATTGTGACACTCTAGGCGAGGGCTTTCAGGAAAGGTATAGCACGCCTCAAACGGACGCTCCGATCAAAAATTAGAAAGTTTTGACTTTGACTTCGCGGTGCTCAGAGTGCACGTACTTCAAAATGACTCAACCGAACACGTAGGCCCCACCAGGGGAGCCGCACCTCTACATGCGGTAGCAGCAGGTAGAGCTGAGGCTCCCTGACCGATATATATGAGGTGCCCCTGTGACGCCCCCAAAATAGGTTCAATACTCAACCCATTATGAGTCGCCAAATACATGGTACAGAATCCAAATACAACCTTTTATAACATATGGTCGTGCAAAATACGACCACACAAACTATGAGCATTGATACAAATCGTATATAATACGAAATATAAACACTCAAATTCATTCCTTATTCATTACAATTATTGTCCCACTATTTTATAGAATAGTGAGGATTTCTACAGATCTAACTCTGATCAGCACACTGTTCCCCGACTAGTCCCCGCAACATTCTCATTCCTTGAAGAGGACAATAGATGAAAAGGGTGAGCTCAACTAGCCCAGTAAAGAATATTATGACTAAGATAATGAAAAACAAATTATCGTTAGCCTTCAATAAATCAGATAAAATATTATGGACAATAAGTTTTAGATCAATATTCGCAGCGGAAATAGCAATTCATTAGAAGAGTTAAGTAGAGAATGAAGTCTACTATCTTCTATAATTTAAAAGTCCATCACCAATATTTTATCCCTGTAACCTCAATCAATATACATCTTGAATCAAATATTCATCTTTGCACTACGGGCCAAAGATATTCATTTGTATCACCAGTTGGTCATGTTCATCTCAACACCTGTCCATCTTTGCACTACGGCCAAAGATATTCATCAGGTAATCATTCATCTTTGCACTACAGGCCAAAGATATTCATCAAGTAATCATTCATCTTTGCACTACAGGCCAAAGATATTCAGTTATATCACTATTTAGGACTGAGGATAATGAAAAATATTTTAAAGAACGAATCCAGTGAGATAAAGGACAAAGATTAGGGATTCGTAATTTAGTTTATCCAAGTTCAAGAAAACTCCATAATAATCAATTGTGGAGCAAAATTCAAGATTGAAGTTCAAAACTTGGATCCAATCAAAGATAATTTGGAAAGAAAAAAAAATATTTTTTTACCGTGAATAGTAACTCATGAATAGTAACTCGACATGAAAAGATAAAAATTTTAAAAGAAAGTTCAGGCCGATATTCCAGTAAAATGATATTAGATGAAGCGCAAAACTCAAAGAATTTCTGATCATTTTAGAAATTATAGAAGCAATATTTACCGTAGTAAGTTTAGAGTTAGGAATATGAAATAAAACAATATACGAAACTTCAATTGGATTTTCACCCGTCAGGCGGTAGTCCGCTCAGACAGATTATTTCCACAATTTAATAACAACTGAATACGAAGGGTTATTCACCAGGCATGCGGTAGTCCGCGTAGACAGGTTATTCCCACAGAATAATAAAGAATGGAATAACAACAGAATTTCACCATGCATGCAGTAGTCCGCGTAGATAGGTTATTTCAACAGAATAATAAAGAATGGAATAACAACCCTTATGAGTATTGAAAGAAAATAACTCTATTCATGAATACGAAAGAAATAATACCCCTTACCTTAATAAAAATTTAGAGACAGCACTAGTGTAATAGCAGAATACTCTTTTTCTTTCTCTCTTATTCTCTCTATACTTTCTCTCTCTATAACTTTAGTGAATTGGTGAGAAATAATGAAGAAATGAGCTTCTATTTATAGGCTTGGCAGAGTAAGGGTAAAATAGTCTTTTTCTCATAATTTATGACATCATCGCTTACATCATCGATCCTATGACATCATTGCTTACCTCATCGTTCTGATGACATCATTGCTTACCTCATCGTTCCGATGACATCATTGCTTACCTCATAAGAATTTAAATTCAATTTGTTCTCTTCTACCTTATTTTACTTTTATAGCATAAATTTACTATAATAATGTTACCATTCAAATTATAAAAATCATACTATTATATAATCACATCATACTACTATAATGTAATTTTATAATAATATATTTGAATGAATTATCTTATCGAAAAAGATAAAATACCAACTTTCAACAAATGTCACATGCTAAAAATTCATTCGTTTAAACCCACATTGAATAAATATTTTCTTATCATATATATCAAAAATTAATTATTCACAAATAATATTACAGAACTACAATATTGACAACCAGGTCGTTCCTAGGAAAGAGGTGGCTTTCCGATAAGAATTTCTCCTCATTGGCGCGCAATTATATAACCTAACCCCTTTTCTCTACAGAACTTTATAGATATTATCAATAATGCTATTTAATAATATTATTCAAATAATATGAATTATTGATTTGATAATTTGAAATATTATGCAATGACAATTATTGAATCACTAATATAAAATATCAATGTAGCAATTATTGGATCAATATTATAAAATATTGAACAGTAATTAGTAATTACTATAACAATTATTGAATGAGTAACTTCTTACGTAAGAATCAATAATTAGTATTACTATGCAATACCATGTGCCACTGTGTAACACCGCTTATTACTGTATTTTAACTACCGGGTATTTCAACAGTTTTAACGGTAAAAGTTTTATCGTTATTTTTGTAAAAAGGTTATTTTTGTCGCTTTCTATATCCGATATTCATTCCGTTGTGGGGTCCACCAATGACTGCACCGTCGTATGAATATTCTCCGACAAAAAGAATATTTCTCAACCAAACATATATTCCCCGACACAACGAATATTTAATAACCACTTGCTTACTTTGAAAACTTTGCACATCTCACCCATAACTTATCACATTTATCAAATCAACACCTTACTATTTCAAAATAATATATAAAGAAAATTAAATCTTTTTTCATAAAATTTGGGGTCTTATAACCTCCCCTTTTTATGAAATGTTATCCTCAAAATTGACGTATGTAGCTGGTATGTCGAAGAGGTGAGGATATATTACTTTCATTTTCGATTCTAACTCCCAGGACATTTCCTCGATATCATAGTTCCTCCATAAAAGTTTAATTTGAGGTATAACCTTTGAGCGTAGGACATGTTCCTTCCTATCCAAGATCTTGACAGGTACCTCTTTGTATGTTAAATATTCGGCTATCACGTCTGGTTCTAACTCAATAATGTGTGTTAGTTCCCAGTAGGCACACAAAAGATCTAGAAGGGAGGGGGGGTTGAATAAATCCTTTGAATTTTTAAACGCTTTTCTATTTTATTTTGTATAGCTAAGAAGTTAGCATATGACAAACATAAGAATCATTTCAAGCACAATGGAATAAGTTAAATCTCCCATTCATTGATATATTGATAAATATTGATACATTGTTCTTGGAGTTAGTTTAGTTGTAAGTAGTTAGTACATACATAGCAGTTATAGCAGTTAAGTACATAATGTAAAGACATAAAGTAAATGACAGAATGTAAAAGACACAAAGGGTTTTAAGTGGTTCAGAGCCAACTCGACTCCTAATCCACTCTTCTGCACTGTCGTAGGAAATCCACTAAGGAATGGGCAGCACCCTGAATCACTAAGATTCCTTCAAGGCCAGCAGCCCTGGAACTTCAGTTCACTTTTGAACTCTTCAAGCCCTTTGGCTTGGAACTCCTTTAGTTCACTAAGAACTCTTCAAGCCCTTTGGCTTGGAACTCTAGTTCACTAAGAACACTTCAAGCCCTCCGGCTCGGTACTCATTTAGTCCCTCCGAACAAGGACCCATTGGCCCTGGCTACTTATAGTTGTAGTTGTTGTTGTTGTTTGTGCTTTGCTGCTAAGATGTCATGAAGCTTGATCATCTTGGCACTTAGCAGCTAGGCTTGGTCCTCAGCATTCTGCTTTGAGTCTGGACCTCTTTTATGGTGCAGCTGATCTTTAGTCTGTTCAGCTCATCTTCACTTGCTGTTAGCTGTGCACCATCACCACATAGGACTGCTAAGGCTTTTCATTGTGGGTCACCTTCTTCTGACCCTTAGCAACCCTTGAACCCTTCTTGAATGATATGCAGACATGGTTCTGCATCTTTTCTTGTTCAGCTTCTGGTTCTTCATGGTGATCCGTAGAGTGGCTCTTCTGATCTTCTTTATGCTCAGCCACCTTCCTGAATGCTATCTTCTTGGCCTTCTCGGCTCTCAGCTTAGCTACCATCTTCAGTGGCATTCTCATCCTTATTGAGTGAAGCTTTAGTCTGTTCAGTCCTTCTTCAAGTCTGCTTCACTTCCATCTTCGTAGTCTCACTGCCACTGGGACTTGTTCTCTTTAGCTCTGGTGGAACTTGTAGAGTGAACAATGTAGCATTCCAATAACTCGACGAATCTACAACTCAGCAACAACTCTTATCTTTGAAGCTTGTCTTTTAAATACCCTTCCATAATCATCCCGTTGGAAAGTAGCCGTTGGAAGCTATTTGAATTGCTTCGCAGATCTCGAGTTATTTGGTGCAGGTGATGTGACATGACAGGTTCTTTTTGACTTAACTGACACAACAGTCTGCTTTCTCACCTGCCACCTCAGAGATGTCACTGTTCCGTGTCAGGATGATAGTCCTCTTTATTACTCCTTTCTGATTCCTTGATTTGAATCCTTAGGAGTTGTCCTTCTGCATCGATGCTCTCAAATAGCAACTTTCGAATGTCAGTCTTCAGATTAAACCGTTGCCAATGCTTCAATCTTCAGATGTCAGAACTCTACGATTCTGATGCAGATGTTCTTAGACCTTGATCGTAGTGTGTCATATTGAATGTTGCTTTGACTGGCTGAGACAACACTACGATTTTGATGAGTGTTCTTGGATCTTCAATATAGAACATCTCTTCCTTCATTTGTGCAGTGTTTCAACACTTCTGCTTGCCTTGACTGATCTCAGGAACTGATATCTTTACTTGTCGTTCTGACCTCTTCTGAATAGCAAGACACTTCAGATTTGTGGCATACCCAGCTCCTTTCTCTAGGTGATCTTCCGTTCACCTATCTTTAATGGTCTGACCCATGTTTAATCACTTCTGTCTTGTTCTTCACAAATTGGCCGGTATCTCTGTAGATTATATCAGTTCCTTCTTTACTTTGGCAAACACTACGATCTTGAGTGATTCTCAAGATCGTTGTCTTCTGTTCTCTTGACAGCTACTGCACTTGCTGACTTTCTCTAATCAGTCACTTTGTATGAAGTCTTCTTCTGATTAGCTTGTGGAAGACTTCATTTTGAATGGCCTCACAACTCAGCCTGCATGTTGATAGAGTTGATGCTTAGATCTTCTGTTAGCTTGCATGCCATTCGGTGAGTGCTCTCTAGTACTCTTCATGTATGATGTATCTACGATTCTTCCCTTAGCGTTGTTGAGCAACCTTTGTGGAATCCTTAGTTCTGCAGACTACGATTTAGCTTAGTTGCTGCAGACACTACGATTCGAGATCAGACCTTGACAGACTACGATTCTGCCTTCATGCTTGCTGCCTTCGTCTGATCTTACCCGACTACGATCTCTGCCTTTGATGATCATTAGACTCCACTACTTTAAGTGTGATCTACGATTCTTGACTTAGCTTTGGCAGTTTCTCGGTCGGCTCATAGACAGGCTGTCTCTTCAATTCTGAACATGACTTCCTCAGCAGGCTACGGCTCCGAGAAAATTCTTCTAGACACACTACGATTCTTCCTCGTTTCTCCTGGCAGACTACGAACTCCGAGATCTACTATCCTGCAGACTACGATTCTGCCTTGATAGCTCTCGAGTCTCCTTTGTCTCTCTTGGAGGACTACGATTTCAGATGCAGTGCTCGACGATCAGACAAGCCTATCTATTACATTATAAGATCAACCTAACAAATTTGATCTATCTATATTTATAGTCCTTGTACATCATTTCTTTTTAAGGACTTTACAAAAGTTGTTTTGCTTATGTAGGATCAACCTAACATATTTGATCAGTTCTTTCTAAGTCCTTGTACATATATTCCTGTTATCTATCAAAAGACTTTACAGCTTTTGTCAATGCAAGCATACTTGCATATTCATTCATTTATATCATAATCAAATCATATATAAATAGGAATAACATTCTCATGTATATTCCTAACAATGTGGTTTGGTTCTTCCACATATTTACGAAGCACGGATATGTGAAAAACTTTATGAACACGAGACATGCTTGGAGGTAAGGCGAGTCTATAGGCCACATTTTCTACTCGGTCAAGGATTTCAAATGGACCAATGAATCATGGGTTGAGCTTTTCTCTCTTTCCGAATCTCGTATCTCCTTTCCATGGAGCAACACGTAATAATACATGATCTCCGACATTAAACTCCACGTCCCTTCGATGAAGATCAGCATAACTCTTTTGTCGATCTTGTGCAATTTGTATACGTTGCCGGATCATTTGAATCTTTTTCATAGTCATACATACTAACTCCGGTCCCAACATTGTTGCAACACCCACCTCGTCCTAGCATACTGGAGAACGACATTTTCGTCCATACAACGCCTCGAATGGAGCCATGCCTATACTTGCCTGATAACTATTGTTGTAGAAGAATTCCACCAATGGTAAATACTTGTCCCAACTCCCTTTGAAGTTTAGAACACAGAGTCTCAATAGATCTTCAAGAGTTTGAATAGTCCTTTTCGATTGTCCGTCCGTTTGAGGATGATATGCTGAACTGAATCGTAAATCCGTGCCCATAGCTTTCTGCAAACTGACCCAAAATCGTGAAGTGAATCTTGGGTCACGATCCAAAACTATGAATACTGGCATGCCATGTAATCTCACAATCTCATTTATGTACATACGAGCAAGACGTTCAAGGGAATAAGTCTCTCGTATAGGCAAGAAATGAGCAGACTTAGTTAATCTATCGATAATAACCCAAATTGCATCTATGCCTTGAGAAACCTTGGGAAGACCCGTAACGAAATCTATGGTAATGTATTCCCACTTCCATTTTGGAATCTCAAGTGGTTGCAATGGACCCTTTGGCACTTGATGCTCCGCCTTGACACGTTGACACGTTAAAAACCTCGAGATAAACTCCGCGATCTCTCTCTTCATATTGCTCCACCAAAATGTATGTCGAAGATCACGATACATTTTGGTACTTCCAGGATGGATTACAAACGGTGTGTTGTGTGCCTCCATCATGATTCTATACTTCAAATCAGAATCGTTAGGAACACAAAGTCTGGAGTTGACTTGAAGTATTCTTTCTTCATCGATTCTTGCTTCTGGAATAGCACCTTCTTGCACTTTCTTCTTCATCTTTATCATCTCTGGATCTGTAGCTTGAGCAGCTTTAACTTTATCAATCAAAGCTAGTTCTACGCGTATACTTGACATAATCACGTGGGTCCCCGGAGTCTTGAACTCTATCTCCATCCTTTGTAAGTTACACAAAATGGGCCTTTGTGTTGACAGCATCGCACTCATTCCCGCATATGATCTTCTACTTAACGTGTCTGCTACTACGTTCGCTTTTCCAGGATGGTATTGGATGGTATGGTCGTAATCTTTCAATAGCTCAAGCCAACGTTGTTGCCGTATGTTGAGTTCCTTCTGGGTGAAGAAATATTTGAGGCTCTTATGATCCATATAGATTTCCACTTTCTCCCCATACAGGTAGTGTCTCCAGATCTTCAACGCGAAAACGACAGCTGCCAACTCTAGATCATGAGTAGGATAATTCCTCTCACATTCTTTGAGTTGTCACGAGGCATAGGCTATGACTTTCCCATGTTGCATGAGAACACATCCTAACCTTTTGCCCAAAGCATCGCTGTAAATGACAAATCCATCCGAACCAGATGGTATTGTCAGAACAAGTGCCGAAATGAGTCTCCTCTTGAGCTCTTGAAAGCTCTTCTCGCATTCCTCGTTCCATACAAATTTTGTATCTTTCCGAGTCAGCTGAGTTAATGGAGTAGCTATTCTAGAAAATTCTTCCACGAATCTCCTATAATAACCAGCTAAGCCCAGAAAGCTACGTACTTCGGTCACCGACTTTGGTTGCTCCCAACTTTGTATTGCTTCAATCTTCGCCGGGTCTACAGATACTCCACGTTTTGATACTACGTGCCCAAGGAATGCTACCTCCTCAGGCCAGAACTCACATTTCTTCAACTTGGCATATAGTTTGTTATCACGAAGCCTTTGAAGTACCAGCTTCAGGTGGTGTTCATGATCTTCACGGCTTTTGGAATAGATGAGGATGTCATCAATAAAGACAACCACGAACTGATCCAAATATTTCTTGAATACACGGTTCATCATATCCATAAAAGCAGCAGGAGCATTAGTCAATCCAAAAGATAGGACTAAGAATTTATAATGCCCGTACCGAGTTCTGAAGGCAGTTTTTGAAATATCCTCAATTTTAATCTTTAACTAATGATATCCAGAACGAAGATCGATCTTTGAAAAGAATTGTGCACCTTGCAACTGGTCGAACAGGTCATCAATGCGAGGTAGCGGATACCTATTCTTGATAGTGACATGGTTTAACTCCCGATAGTCAATACAAAGTCGCATACTACCGTCTTTCTTCTTTACGAATAAAACAGGAGCACCCCAAGGAGATGTACTAAGACGAATAAAACCAATGTCTAACAACTCCTGTAGTTGGACCTTTAACTCTTGAAGTTCAATAGGAGTCATTCAATATGGGGTTTTGAAAATGGGTTTTGTATCGGGTTCAAGGTCAATAAAGAATTCAACTTCACGTTCTTGGGGTAGACCAAGAAGTTCTTCGGGAAATACATTAGGAAACTCATTAACAACAAAAATATCATTCAACTCTGAAGTATTCTGATTTAAATCAGTGACATGGGCTAAGAAAGCTTAACATCCGTTTTATAATAAATGAATAGTTTTATGACTTGAAATGACATTGATTGATTTTAGTGGTCTGGTTGTTTGAATGAAAGCTAATAACCTTGCGAAACAATCAATTTTGGCATGATGAGTGGTTAACCAGTCGATTAAAAAAAATCACATTAAATGCAAGTATTTTCAAAGATATAAAAATCCACAGGTAGGGTGAGGGTGCCAATTTGAATCAAATAAGATTTGTAAACTGTGAATGAAACGAAGGTTTCTCCTAACGGAGTTTCAACAGATAAGTCAAAGTCTAATTTCTCAGGAGTCAAGTTCAAACGTTGAGCATAAGTAGGTGAAATAAAAGAATAGGTAGCACCGGCATCTAATAAGGTATAGACTTCGCAAGAGTTTATGACTAGCTTACCCGTGATCACCTCGTTCGGGTTCCTCGCGTTTTGGGCAGTCACGACAAACTCTCTTCCAAGAATCACCGACTTTGGCTTGTCTGGGACAGTCTTTAGTGTCACTATCCCAGCTGGTCTTGACTTTGATATAAAGTTCATTCCACCCTCAACTGCTTCGTCGCGCTCCTGATCCATGATTTGAATCATTACTCTTCGATACATATCGAATTGGGGTTGACCGCTATGCACAGGGTAATTCCAAACTTGATGTTGGATTCTCCCAATTGCTGTCCAAAAAGTAAAATCCATGTCGTCTATTTTGGCCTTCTTGGATCGAACGTCTCTTTCTAAAATATCAAAGCGTCGTGCGGCTTTTACCCATGCATCTTCAATTCTCACTCATTCAGTTGCTTCTTCTTTCAGCTGATCGTTGACATTTGCATTTTCAGATTCTAGCTCTAATATCATATGTTCTGCCACAGAGAGTTTTTGTTCAAGCCTCGCATATCGAGTAGAAAAATCTTGAATTTCTGTATCCCTTTCTTGAATTGTTGTATCCCTTTGTTCCACGGCCACCTACCGTTCTTCACCCTGTTCTTCTAACTCGGATCCTTGATCTTTGGTGGATAAGGCACTTGGGGAACTAACAGAATCGGTTCGGCTTCTTTGGAATCCATAGTTAGATCTTTACCGACCTCTATTTCCTTATCCCCACTTGTCTCCTCTCTTTCGTTATCTTGTGGCTCATCCAATTGCAGATTTGGTTCGGGCTCTCCATCAGTTTCAGAATCCATATCATAAAGCCAAATGTTTGGAGGACGATTGTTTAAGGCTTTGGTCATTTGCTCTATCTGGTTCTCAAGATTTCGAATTAACATCTCTTAATTAATTCTCCTCTCCTCATTCGATGCTATGAACTTGGACAACAATTCCTCCAATCTTGAATTTTCTATTTCAGTTTCGGAATCCATGTATTGAGGACCATTGGTTGAGGCATTGCTGAGTTGTTACATCTAAATATTAAGATTTTGGCTAGATAACTCCTGACTAATTATCCTCTCCTCTTGGTTCACTATGATTTTTGATATGAATTCCTCCAGATTTGACTTTTCTTCTTGTGGCAATGAAGGTGGAAACGAGAACTCTGGTGTGTATGTTGTATTTGGAGAGTAGTATTGGTCTTTATAATTGTAGCTCTATGAAGAGTCCGGGTGATACCCCCAATCTTGGTGATAGTTAGGATAAGCGTAGTTGTTGATGTAATCACCACTATATTGTATTAGTCCAAAACTGACGGTGCATTGATGACTCGCTCGGATGATTGCCAGCACAATAATAACAAGTAACTGCTATCCTTCGAATACGTTGGGCTGCAAGAACATCCAACCTCTTCGAAAGTGTCTCAAGTTGTGCTGATAATGCAAAAATTCCATTGAGTCCATAATCCCTGTGTCCCTTGGCTGATTCATACTCGAATATGGCCATTGATAATTGAATCCAACCATGGTACCTGAAAAGAGAGAAATATAGGAAGAGAATTAAAATAAAAAAAATGTTTAAATTAAGACTAATTTGATTGAAATTAATATTGGTGTACAATTATTAAAATAATTCTCCGGCAACGGCGCCAAAAACTTGTTGGGTAAAATCTAGTTACGCACAACACGCAAGTATACGTGGTCAACAAGTAATAGAGTGAAAGTAGAGTCTCGTTCCCACGAGGAATTATTTAATAAAAATCACCAAATACTAAATCTTAACCAAACTAATTTTATTTAAACAATTCATTTAAGGTTTTGAATTAAACTATTTAATTACACTAATACTAATTACCACTAGTTAAAATAAGATTATGGAGAGTTAAGATCACAACTTCACTTATTACTTCACTTATTGCTTCACTTAAATTAATACACTTTTTATCAATTATGCTCACTATTCTGAATTGTTAATCAAAAACACATAAATAAATATGACCATCTCTCAATGAATCATACTCAAATCAACTTAAATCCACAGATGATAGAATTAAGAAGAACACCCTAATTAATTAATTCACTATATCTCTATATGAATTACAATTAAAGAGGATTTAAAACCCAAGTTCTTTATCAGATTACATGCGATGCATAGGTATATCTTTATCCTAGACATAAATTATGAATTCTAACACCCTGTTCGTAAATCTGGAAGAGTACCGAAGATACCTGATAGGTATGGATTCGTCATAGAGGATAACGATGAGGTACACGTCATGAATGATGATGATCCATTGAATTACGAACGGGCTATGAGTAATAAAGACTCAGAGAAATGGTAGATGACCATAAAATCTAAAATGGATCTTTGAAGTAATACTCAAGACCAATTGAATTTTACTTGCGGTTGTAGCTAATTATTACTCAATTTGGCAAATAGACGTGGAGACGCCCTTTCTCAAATATATATTATTAAAGGAGAATGTATGTATGATACAGCCAGATAAATTTGTTTCAATAGTTAAAGCAAATCATGTATATGAGTTACACCAATCCATTTATGGATTGAAGCAAGCTTCTCAAAGATGGAACATTCATTTTGATGAGACGATCAAAGAGTTTGATTTTATCAAAAACGAGGATGAACCATGTGTGTACAAGAAGGTTAGTGGGAGCGCTGTTTCATTCCTTGTAGTATATGTTGATGATATATTACTGATAGGTAATGACATTCCTATGCTACAATCAATTAAAATTACGTTGTCTAAACATTCCTCCATGAATGATTTGGTTAGAACATCCTACATTGGGGATATAAATCTATATAGATAGATTTAAAAGGATGTTCGGCTTAACCCAGGGAACGTATATTCATTAGATGCTAAAGGCATTTAGCATGGCAAACTCCAAAAGGTGTCTCATGATGATGAGCCATGGAGTGTATCTCTTTAAAAAAAATTCTCAATAAAAGAGAGATCGCATGAGTTACTATCATGTATGCAATGAAATATACGAGACTTGATGTTGATTAGTCATATTCTAGAGACGATTAATGTAAGACAGTGATAAATATCTTAAAGTACTTAACTGATACTAAGGATGTCATCATGACATATGATGGGTCTAAATTAAACTAGAGGACTAAACAGACTCAAGTGTTCAGACTGACCAAGACGACAGCAAATCCACTTTAGGATAAGTCGTTACCTTGAAAGGTGGTGCAGTGAATTTGAAAAGTTCCAAACAGCAAAAAGGTTGCTGATTTAGTGACAAAGACAAAGTATATAACTGTAAGTGAAGCTACAAGTTGATGTTTCGGATGAAAAGTTCATTACTGAAATAGGAATAGTTTCTAAGTCTCATCTTGAATCTAAATATATGTTGCGACACTTTGATTAAAGAAATCATTGAAAGAGGAGACTTCACCTTGGAGCGTGTAGACTCCCAAGACAACATTGCAGATCTATTTACAAAAGCTTTAACATAACAGCAGTTTGATCGTCACTTAGAAAAGATGGGTATGAGATACCATGGCGATTGGATTTAGTGCAAGTGGGAGATTAAAAGTAGTATGCATACAAGCCAATCATGTATGACGATAAAAAAAATATACTTTGGAGGCGATTTTATTTATTTATTAATAAAAGTATTCATTTATTAAAAACATTTAATTATCTACATGATGTTATATTTATAATATGTAAATAACTTATAGTTTTAAGCAATGCTTTTAGAATCATGATGTTGATCGTGCTAATGAGATCTAAATTCTTAGAAAGCTTAAAACTAAAATAGTTCCCAATCGTGGGATTACTAAAAAGGGAATTAGTAAATCCGGATAGATTGGTACATATTTTGCTTGCTCATTGGATGAGGATGATTGATCTCATGATCATTTGTGTGGAGACACTAAAGGAAGTATGTAGGTGTTTATTGGAGAATAAGTACACTGAACGTAACTTGCTAAGGAATACCTAATGGAGTTTTACTTGTATGTCAATAGGAATTCCTAATGTGATAGTAGTACAAGTGATCCTTGGACTTGAAATCATCATAGTATCTTGTATATAATGAATTATACTTTGACTTATTCCTTAAGACCCTTTGGGTATATCAAAGGGTATACTTGGGTGTAATAAATTACATATGGAGATAATGAATGGTCAATAAAGAATCTACCACTTCTAGTAAAAGAAGAGCTATGTTTTATGTGATTTGTTAAATGACAACCCAGTAGTCCTTGGCCAAGGCAGAATGAAATTAGAAAGGAGTTTCTAATTTGTATTATTTGGAGTTATGCATTTTCTAATCGAAATACATATAATTAAATAAAATAAGACTTGACAGTAATTTCATGTCTTATATTTAATTGAGACATTGTATGGTGGAAGGATTGAATTGTACGGTAACTATTTACTCACATATTCTTTTATGATTAATGTTGAAATCTATATTATCTGGAAAGTCGTTGATCGCTAGGGAGGCTTATCCCTATTGTAGAATAAATTTAATTTATTTAAATGAATTATTAGTTTAATTTATTTATTTAAATAAGATTAGAATTGTTCTAATTGATCTTGTAAGACCCCAACTTTTATGAATAAGATTTAATTTCCTCTATATATTATTTTAAATAGTAAGGTGTTGATTTGATGAATTTGATAAGTTATGGGGTGATATGTGCAAATTTTACAAAGTAAGCAAGTGGTCATAAAATATTCATTGTGTAGGAGAATATTCGTTTGGTCGGAGAATATTCTTGTTGTCGGAGAATATTCGTACGACGGGGCAGTCATTTGTGGACCCCATAACAGAAAACTATCGGATGAAGAAAACAACAAGAATAATTTTTCTAAAAATAACGGCAAAACTGTTATCGTTAAAACTGTTGAAATACCCGGTGGTTAAAGAAAAGTAATACGCGTTGTTGTACAGTAGCACACGGTATTGCACAGTATTTTATATTTTAATAATTGTCATAGCACAGTATTTTACATTATCAAATCAATAATTAATATTATTTGAATAATATTATTAGATAGCATTATTGGAAATGTTTAGGAAGTTCTATCTAGGAAAAGGGTTTGGTCATCTAATTGCGCGCCAGTAAGGAGAAATTCTTATCGGAAAGCCCCCTCTTTCTTGGGAACGACCTGGTTGTCAATATTCTAATTCTGTAATATTATTTATGAATAATAATTGATTGTTGAAAAATATGACAATTAAATATTTGTTCAATGTGGATATAAATGGAGGAATTTTTAGCGTGAGACATTTGTTGAAAGTTGATATTTTATCTTTTTCGATAAAATAATTCATTCAAATATATTATTATAATATTACATTATAATAGTATAATGTGATACTATAATAGTATAATTTTATAATTTAAATGGTAACATTATTATAATAAATTCATGGTATAAAAATAAAATAGAATTTGGATTTTTTAATAATTATAAATATTTTTAATATATATATATATATATATATATATATATATATATATATAAATATGTGAAATTAATGGGGGGGAGAGAGAGAAGAAAGAGAGTCAGTGGAGAATGGTGGAAAAGGAAGAGAAGAGAGAAAGAAAAAGAAAGGAGGAGTAAAAAGAAGAAAAATGAGGAAAGGGGGGAGAGAGAAAAAGAAAGTAAAGAAAGAAAAAAAAGGAAAATATGTAAATGGTGGAAGGTGGTGTCCTTACAAGTGTGCTGGGAGATTTTTCAAAATTAAGTGCTGAGAATCATCCGTATGTAATTTTTGTCAACACTGGTGTTCTGACATTTTTCGATAAATAGGGTGCTTAGTTAAGAAATGAAAATCACACCAGAATCAAAAAAAAATTCTCTCTATACTATTGAGCGTATTTCTTGTAATTATTAAGATAGTTTGAGTGTTTATAACCGTGCAAAATTTCTTTAACATAATCTCCGTTATTCTAGTCACAAGTACTTTCCTATTAAGGTAAAGGTTATTATTTTTCTGGTAAAGGATGTTATTTTCGTTTAATATTCGTAAGGGATATTATTTTTCTCATAAATGATGTTACTTTCTTTCAATATTCGTAAAGAATATTATTTTCTTTCATATTCCATATTGTGAAAGTGATAATATTTCATTTCATATCCCCAAACTTAAGCTTACTATGGTAAGTATTGCTTCTATAATTCCTGAAATGATCAAAAACATTTGAGTTTTGAGTTTCATCTAATATCATTTCACTGGAATATTGGTATGAACTTTCTTATGAAGTATTTACCTTTTCATGTCGGGGTTACTATTCATCTATACTATTCATAAATACGGTACTATTCACGAATATGTTACTATTCACGGGTCCTATTCACGGCAAAAATTAATTTTCTTTTCTTTGTCCAAGTATCTGTTCTGGTTCTTATCTTTGATTGGATCCATGTTTCGAACTTCATTCTTAAATTTTGCTCCACAATTGATTATTATTGAACATTCTTGAACTTGGATAGATTAAATTACGAATCTCTAAAATTTGTCCTTTATTTCACTTGATTCGTTCTTTATATTATTTTTCATCATCCTCAGTAGGGGTGTGCAACCGATTTTTACCGAACCGAACCGAACCGGTATCGAAATTGCTAAATTTCGGTACCGATACCGGTACCGGTTGGACCGGTATACCGAATCGATTTACCGGTTCGGAATCGGTTCGGTACCGATTTTTTATCGAAAAAACCGAAAATTAATATAATTATTATTTTTTTATTTTTATTATTATTTTTTTATTAATATTTTTATTATTATAATCATTAATTTATTGATATTATTATTATTTTCAGTATTATATTATTAATTATTTATTAATAATAAAAAAATTAGAAAACCGGTATATACCGGTTCGATTCGGTTTGTACCGAACCATAAAAGCTCGGTACCGAAAAATCGGTATATACCGATTTTTTTGTACCGGTACCGAACCGGTTTGTTTTATACCGAACCGACCGGTTCGGACCGGTCCGGAAAACTGAAAAACCGAAAAAATTAATTTTTTTGCACACCCCTAATCCTCAGTCTTAAATTGTGATGAAAGTCATCTTTGGCCCGTAGTGCAAAGATGAACTGTTGATTGATGAATATCTTTGGCCTGTAATGCAAAGATGAATGATTAATTGATGAATATCTTTGGTCCGTATGTAGGGTTTTCGGCACATAAACGCAGCGGAAATTAAAAATTTTCAAAACCATAAAACAGGATCCATGCGAAAACATATTAATTCAGAGGTTAAGATATGTTTTACCGATTATTCAAGCCTGAAAGGAGACGATGGAGATTCTAGAACTGCTTCGAATCCTCAACGCAATCCAACGGAACTGCGCCTCTACGGTATCCACACGAACGTCCCGCGAATCGTCACACGATCTGCAGCAAGGAAAGCTGCGGTACTAGCCGCCAAGGATCTGGACTTTTCGAAATTTTTCTCTCTAGTCTCTCTCTAAGAGCGGCTAGGGTTTTTCTATCGATGATACCCTAAACGGCTGATATATCATATATATAACAGTTAAAGGAATTAACCAAAACCTAATCTAATTAGAAATATAAAATCCGAATTTATATATATATATATATATTATATCTTAATTAAGTCTTACTTAATTAATATACATATATATATATATATACAAATTATCCTATTCATTTAAATTCATAATTTAAATACTATCAATCATATTGATATATTTAAATCCATACAATTTAAATTAATTCCCTTTTAATTACGTTCTAAGTGTGTGACCCTATAGGTTATTATTATGTTGGCAATAATTTTAAAATCATATTATAAAATTATAAACAGTGAGCGGCATCTAGTAATGCATCACTGCTACCCAAATAATAATAAGATCGGTGATTCAATACAACCTTTTCGTGACCAATGTTTCAATGTAATTTAATCCTTTTAACCTTGACATCCTAGATTAAACTCGAGGCATGGAATGTGTCATCCTCTTCATAATTTAATCTGAGTTTTTCTTGATCGATGAGTAGACTATATGAAACAAATCACTATTTGAGCATGGCCATGCATTTCATAGTCTTACTCAATCAAGGGGCCTATGGATATCACCCATAATATATAGGAGGGTTAAACTCCATCTAGATCGCTCATATTCCTCACACGATTCATGATGTATCCAATAATCACCTTTATCGTCCACCTATTAAAGGTGGCCTTTGATGATATCAAAGTACGTAAATTCTCGTGTAGTAATATAGTGATTTCAGGTCGGAGGATCATTACATCATTGTCACTATGAGAATTGCTTATGACACTTTGCATAATGCTCCACGTAGAATTCTCATGGTGGGTCTGCCCAGTACATTGTTCTCTAACATGTACCTATGCATTGACTCAATATCTCATATATTTATGACCAATGAGATTTGGCCATCAGTCAATCCACATACTAGTCTCAATGTATCATTGTTGTCCCATTAACAATGACACTCGACTAGGGACATTTAAGAGTAATGATACTAATTGTAACTATATGATCTCATGTTCAAGTCACATACTTGAAGCCATATAATTTGTATCACTATTCTAAGGACTTTTATTATGTTAACATTTATATAACGCAGTAAATAAAACCATAATAAAATAATTCATTTATTCAATCAAATATAATATCAAAAATGTTTAAGCAATTACATCAAAGAATTAGCCTCTAGGGCATAAACTCTAACACCGTAATGCAAAGATGAACAGGTGTTTGGTATGATCATGACCACTGGTGATACAAATGAATATCTTTGGCCCGTAGTGCAAAGATGAATATTTGATTTGAATATATTGATTGATGTTACAGGGATAAAATATTGATGATGGACTTTTAAATCATAGAAGATAGTAGACATCATTCTCTACTTAACTCTTCTAATGAATTGTTATTTTCGTTGTAGTTGTTGATCTAAACCTTGTTGTCTATAATATTTTATCTGATTTATTGAAGGCTAATGATAATTTATTCTTCATTATCTTAGTCATAATATTCTTTACTAGGCTAGTTGAGCTCACCCTTTTCTTCCGTTGTTCTCTTCAGGAACTGAGAATATAGCTGGGACTAGTCGGGGAACAGAGTGATGGTCCGAGAAAGAGATGTAGAAGTCCTCACTATTTTGTAAAATAGTGTGATAATAATTGTAATGAGGACTTAGTTTGAGCGTTTATATTTTTTACATGTCTGTATTGAAGCTCACAGTTGTGTGGTCGTATTTTGCATGACCGTTTGATATAAAAGATTGTATTTGAATTCTGTACCATATTTTTAGCGACTCAAAATGGGTTGACTATTGAACCTATTTTGGGGGCATCACAGTTGGTATCAGTGCTTAGGGATATGATCTCTGGCGGAGATCTGGGAATAGAAATAGGAGGGAAGAGACGAGTAAAACCTTCGCTAGTGTGTACTACCTAAGCTTATTTGGTATTTAATTGGTCGGTCGGAACATAGAGTTAATATGTGATATGTTAATTTCTTTAATTAACCCTTGTTTTGTGGCAGTATTTAAGAATGACATTTGAAAATCAAGAAATAAACTCATATAGAGTTTTAAGTGATGAATCGAGGAGATTTATTAAAAGAATAAATATTGGAGTATAATATCTTATTATAACAAAGGTGTTTATTGGGGAGTGCTAATTAAGTTATTGAACTTGATTGTAGGATGTCAGGTGAAAAAGAAATTAGATATATCCATGTGGTGAGTGAGGAATTAATAGTTGCACCCGAGCTAATCGCAGAGGTAGCAGCTGAGAGTGAGGAAGAAGAGGAACTTAAGGAGGATTTATTAGGAGAATTTTATGATCGAAATGTAAAACTGCAAAATCGTATTCGTGAGTTAGAAGAGCAGAGTGAAGAACAACAGGTGACTGTTAAACAAAGGGATACAACAATTCAAGATTTTACTACTCGATATGCGAGGCTTGAACAGAATCTCTCTCTGGTAGAACATATAATATTAGAGCTAGAATCTAAAAATACAAATGTCAACGATCAGCTGAAAAAAGAAATAACTGAACGAGTGAGAATTGAAGATGCATGGGTAAAAGCTGCACGACGCGTTGATATTTTAGAAAGAGACGTCCGATCCAAGAAGGCCAAAATAGACGACATGGATTTCACTTTTTGGACAGCAATTGGGAGAATCCGACATCGAGTTTGGAATTATCCTGTGCATAGCGGTCAACCCTAATTCGATATGGATCGAAGAGTAATGATTCAAATCATGGATCAGGAGTGCGACAAAGTAGTTGAGGGTGGAATGTGCTTTATAACAAAGTCAAGTCCAACTGGGATGGTGACACCAAAGGCTGTCCTAGACAAGTCAAAGTCGGTGGTTCTAGGGAAAGCGTTTGTCATGACTACCTAAAAAGCGAGGAACCCGAACGAAGTTATCATGGGTAAGCTAATCATAAAATCTTGCGAAGTCTATACCTTATTAGATACCGGTTCTACCCATTCTTTTACTTCACCTACTTGTGCTCAACATTTGAACTTGACTATTGAGAAATTAGACTTTGACTTATCTGTTGAAACTCCGTTGGGAGAAACCTTCGTTACATCCACAGTTTACAAATCTTGTTTGATTCAAATTGGCACCCTCACACTACCTATTGATCTTATCTCTTCGAAAATACTTGCATTTTATGTGATTTTAGGAATCAACTGGTTAACCACTCATCATACTAAAATTTATTATTTTCGTAAGGTTGTTAGTTTTCATATTCTTAACCAACCTGTTGTGCAAATTCAAACAACCAAACCACTAAAATCAATCACTGTCATTTAAAGTCATAAAGCTATTCGTTTATTGAAAAATGGATTTCAAGCTTTCTTAGCCCATGTCACCGATTTAAACAAGAATACGTCAGATTTGAATGATATTTCTGTTGTTAATAAGTTTCCTGATGTATTTCCCGAAGAACTTTCTGGCCTACCCCCAGAACGTGAAGTTGAATTCTTTATTGACCTTGAACCCAGTACAAAACCCATTTCCAAAACCCCATATCGAATGGCTCCTATTGAACTTCAAGAGTTAAAGGTACAACTACAGGAGTTGTTAGACATAGGTTTCATTCGTCCTAATACATCGCCTTGGGGTGCTCCTGTTTTATTCGTAAAAAAAGAAAGACGGGAGTATGCGACTTTGTATTGACTATCGAGAGTTGAACCATGTCACCATCAAGAATAGGTATCTGTTACCTAGCATTAATGACATGTTCGACTAGTTGCAAGGTGCGCAATTCTTCTCAAAGATCGATCTCCATTCTGGATATCATCAGTTAAAGATTAGAACTGATGACATTTCAAAGACTGCATTTAGAACTTGATACGGGCATTACGAATTTCTAGTTATGTCTATCGGATTGACCAATGTCCATGCTGCATTCATGAACATGATGAACTGAATATTCAAGAAATATTAGGATCATTTTGAGGTTGTCTTTATTGATGACATCCTAATATACTCCAAAAGCCTCAAATATTTTTTTTACTCAAAAGGAACTCAACATGCGACAACGACGTTGGCTTGAGCTGCTGAAAGATTACGATCCAATACCATCCTGGAAGTACCAAAATGTATTGTGATCTTTGACATACATTTTGGTGGAGCAATATGAAGAGAGAAATCATGGAGTTTATCTCAAGGTGTTTAACGTGTCAAGGCGGAGCATCAAGTGCCAAAGGGTCCATTGCAACCACTTGAGATTCCAAAATAGAAGTGGGAACACATTAACATGGATTTCGTTACGGGTCTTTCCAAGGTTTCTCAAGGCATAGATGCAATTTGTCGATAGATTAACCAAGTCTGCTCATTTCTTGCCTATACGAGAGACTTGTTCACTTGAACGTCTTGCTCGTATATACATAAATGAGATTGTGAGATTGCATGACATGCCAGTATCCATAGTTTCGGATCGTGACCTAAGATTTAATTCACGATTTTGGGTCAGCTTGCAGAAAGCTATGGGCACCGATTTACGATTCAGTTCTGCATACCATCCTCAAACGGACGGGCAATCGAAAAGGACTATTCAAACTCTTGAAGATCTATTGAGACTCTGTGTTCTAAACTTTAAAGGAAGTTGGGAGAAGTAATTATCATTGGTGGAATTTTCCTACAATAACAGTTATCAGTCAAGTATAGGCATGGCTCCATTCGAGGCGTTGTATGGACGAAAGTGTCGTTCTCCAGTATGCTGGGACGAGGTGGGTGAAGCAACATTGTTGGGACCGGAGTTAGTACGTATGACTATAGAAAAACTTCAAATGATCCAGCAATGTATACAAATGACACAAGATCGACAAAAGAGTTATGTGGATCTTCATCTAAGGGACGTGGAATTTAATGTCGGAGACCATGTATTGTTACGTGTTGCTCCATAGAAAGGAGTTACGAGATTCAGAAAGAAAGGAAGGCTCAACCCACGATTTATTGGTCCATTTGAAATCCTTGACCAAGTAGGAACTGTGGCCTATAGACTCGCCTTACCTCCAAGTATTTCTCGTGTTCATAACGTTTTTCATATATCCATGCTACGTAAATATGTGAAAGACCCAAACCACATTATTGAGTTAGAACCAGACGAGATAGCCGAAAATTTAACGTACGAGGAGGTACCTATAAAGATCTTGGATAAGAAGGAACATGTCCTACGTTCAAAGATTATACCTCAAGTTAAAGTTTTGTGGAGGAACTATGATATCGAGGAAATGACCTATGAGTTAGAATCGAAAATGAAAGCGAGGTATCCTCACCTTTTTGAATAACCAGGTACGTACGTCAAATTCGAGGGTGAAATTTCATAAGGATGGGAGGTTGTAAGACCCCAACTTTTATGAATAAGATTTAATTTTCTCTATATATTATTTTAAATAGTAAGGTGTTGATTTGATGAATGTGATAAGTTATGGGGTGATATGTGCAAATTTTATAAAGTAAGCAAGTGGTCATAAAATATTCATTGTGTCGGAGAATATTCGTTTGGTCGGGGAATATTCGTACGACGGCGCAATCATTTGTGGGCCCATAACAAAAAACTGTCGGATGAATAAAATGACAAAAATAAGTTTTTTAAAAATAACGGCAAAACTGTTACTGTTAAAACTTTTGAAATACCCGGTGGTTAAAGTAAAGTAATACGCGATGTTGCACAGTAGCACACGGTATTGCACAGTATTTTATATTTCAATAATTGTCACTACACAGTATTTTACATTATCAAATCAATAATTTATATTATTTGAATAATATTATTAGATAGCATTATTGGCAATGTCTAGAAAGTTCTGTCTAGGAAAGGGGTTTGGTCATCTAATTGTGTGCCACTAAGGAGAAATCCTTATCAGAAAGCCCCCTTTTTCCTGGGAACGACATGGTTGTCAATATTGTAATTCTATAATATTATTTATGAATAATAATTGATTGTTGAAAAATATGATAATTAAATATTTGTTCAATGTGGATATAAATGGAGGAATTTTTAGCATGAGATATTTGTTGAAAGTTGATATTTTATCTTTTTTGATAAAATAATTCATTCAAATATATTATTATAATATTACATTATAATAGTATAATGTGATAATATAATAGTATAATTTTATAATTTAAATGGTAACATTATTATAATAAATTCATTTTTTAATAATTATAAATGTTTTTAATATATATATATATATATATATATATATATATAAATATGTGAAATTAATGGGGGAGAGAGAGAGAGAGAAGAAAGAGAGTTAGTGGAGAATGGTGGAAAAGAAAGAGAAGAGGGAAAAAAAAGAAAGGAGGAGGAAAAAGAAGAAAAAGAATGAGGAAAGGGGGGAGAGAGAAAAAGAAAGGAAAGAAAGAAAAAAAAGGAAAATATGTAAATGGTGGAAGGTGGTGTCCTTGCAAGTGTGTTGGGAGATTTTTCAAATTTGAGTGCTGAGAATCATTCGTATGTAATTTTTGTCAACACTGGTGTTCTGACATTTTCCTATAAATAGGGTGCTTAGTTAAGAAATAAAAATCACACCAAAATAAGAAAATTTTCTCTCTATACTATTGAGTGTATTTCTTGTGAGTATTAGGATAGTTTGAGTATTTATAACAATGCAAGATTTCTTCAACATAATCTCCGTTATTCTAGTCAGAAGTACTTTCCTATTAAGGTAAAGGTTATTATTTTTCTCTAAAGGATGATATTTTCGTTTAATATTCGTAAGTGATATTATTTTTCTCGTAAATAATGTTACTTTTTTCCAATATTCATGAAGAATATTATTTTCTTTCATGCGAAAGTGATAATATTTCATTTCATATCCCCAAACTTAAGCTTACTACGGTAAGTATTGCTTCTATAATTCTTGAAATGATCAGAAATTCTTTGAGTTTTGCGTTTCATCTAATATCATTTCACCGGAATATTGGTATGAACATTCTTATGAAATTTTTAACTTTTTATGTCGGGGTTACTATTCATCCGTACGGTACTATTCATAAATACCACTACCAGAAATCACACATTTTATGACGAATTTTTTTGTCACACACAAATTTTTGTCACAATTTGTTAATTAATAATTACGAAATTCATAATCGTCACTAAAACTTTTGCTTTTGTGACGACCTTTAATTTTGTTACTATTAATCATTTATGTTGTCACTAATTTACACATTTGATGACGATTAACAAAATTTCGTCACAATTTATTTTGGAGGTATAATTTAGTACCAAAATTTTGGAGGAAAACCTTTTAGTGACATGTTTGTAATAATTGATGACAATATTTATTATCACACAATTTTTCTTTCGATGACAATATAATAGTTTGTCATTAATTATTTGTAAGATTTAGTGACAATATGATTTCGTCACTAATGTTCACATTTAGTGACACCAAATACAAATTCATCACAATTTTATTTGGAGGCAAAATTCTTCTGAAAAATTTTGGAGGGAAATTTTTTAAAGACGAAAAAATAATAATTTATGACAATTATTATTGTCACAAATACCAACTTTATATGACGAGAGACTCGTTCGTCACTAATTAGATGAGTGGATAAGTGACAAAAATGGTTCGTCATAAATTCTTATATTTAGTGACAAAGTACGGAGGCAAATTATTTTTAAGAAATTTTGGAGGCAAATTTTTTAAAGGCGAAAAATTAATAAGTTATGACAATTGTTATTGTCACAAATACCAATTTTATATGACGAGATACTCGTTCGTCACTAATTAGATGAGTGGATAAGTGACAACAATGATTCGCCATAAGTGCTTATATTTAGTGATAAAGTACGTAATATCGTAACATTTTTATTTGGAGGCAAAAAAAATTTGAGAAATTTTGGAGGCAAATTTTGTAAAGACGAAAAATTAATAGTTTATGACAATTTTTATTGTCACAAATACCAATTTTATATGACGAGATACTAGTTCGTCACTAATAAGATGAGTGGTTAAGTTACAACAATGATTCGTCATAAATGCTTATATTTAATGACAAAGTACGTAATATCATCACATTTTTATTTTGAGGCAATTTTTTTTAAGAAATTTTGGAGGCAAATTTTGTAAAGACGAAAAATTAATAGTTTAAGACAATTTTTATTGTCACAAATACTAATTTTATATGACGAGATACTAGTTCGTCACTAATAAGATGAGTGGATAAGTGACAACATTGGTTCGTCATAAATGCTTATATTTAGTGACAAAGTACATAATATCGTCACATTATTAGATGGAGGCAAAAAAATTTTAAGAAATTTTGGAGGCAAATTTTGTAAAGGAGAAAAATTAATAGTTTATGACAATTTTTATTGTCGCAAATACCAATTTATATGACGAGATACTAGTTCGTCACTAATAAGATGAGTGGATAAGTGATAACACTGGTTCATCATAAATTCTTATATTTAGTGACAAAGTATGCAATGGCGTCACATTTTTATATGGAGGCAAAAAAAAATTTCAAACAAACTTGTATCCAAGCGACGTCACCGGTCTTCCTTTCATCATTGGCAGCCTCCATTTAGTCAAGAACCTTCATTATCAATTTTCAATAATCCTAATTTGAAGGCAAAAATATTTGACATTTTAGGTATGTTTCTATATTTTGATTTGAATTTATTAGTAGTTGTTCTAATTGAACAACTTCGATTTTGAAATGATTTGTAATGGTTGCTATTGTTGTTGATGATCTTGTACAATTTTGATAATCTAAATCATTATTTGATTTAAATTTTTGACGAAGCAACTTCATAGCTTTGATTAGTAAGTGTAGTGAATCGACATCATAGAATGGTTCTGCTTTCTTGAAAAGAAAATGAGAGTAGTGATTTTGCTTATCAGGAGACTTAAATTCATAAGGCTGCTCTGTTAGTTATGTATGCATATATAGTGTTGACAAAAGACAATGTAATAGTCCAAATTTTCAGTATATATTAAAATAAGAATTTAGTAAAATATTTTTTTATTTTAATATATACTGTATTGAATATGTGACACAGTACGTGTCTATATGCGGTATAGTGCGTATGTGTGATAAATATATGAATATATTTTTATTGCATGATTTGTTACGAACTAAATCTTTTGCAAAAGAGACGATCAATTAAGAATAATTTTTAATATTAATTTTTTATTTAAGAAAGGGGAATTAAAATAATTTTAATATAGAATTATTTTAATACAAAGCATTACTATGAGAAATATAATTTTCATACAAATGTGTGAGTAATATTTTTTTTAACGATACTATTCACGAATACGGTACTATTCACGGGTATTATTCACGACAAAAATTAAATTTTCTTTTCTTTGTCCAAGTATCTGTTATGGTTCTTATCTTTGATTGGATCCATGTTTCGAACTTCATTCTTAAATTTGCTCCACAATTGATTATTATTGGACAATCTTGAACTTGGATAGATTAAATTACGAATATCTAAAATTTGTCCTTTATTTCACTTGATTCGTTCTTTATATTATTTTTCATCATACACAGTCTTAAATTGTGATGAAAGTCATCTTTGGCCCGTAGTGCAAAGATGAATTGTTGATTGATGAATATCTTTGGCCTGTAATGCAAAGATGAATGATTAATTGATGAATATCTTTGGCCCGTAGTGCAAAGATGAACAGGTGTTTGTGATGAGTAGGTTTTATACCCACTAATCGATATTCGTTATAGCTTGGTTCTTGTTGTTTTCATGTAATTTCCCTATCATTTTTACTTGGTTTACTACTCTTGTGTGCAGGTAACGGAATGGGTGCGAAAATGACGTAAAAGGACAAATTGGAGCTTAATACGGGACCACTTGGGCTGACCCAATTCGACATTTATTAAGAGATCAGCTACCTTATTTGTCCATGCATGCAAGCAAGGGCCATGTGGGCCACGCACAAGCATATCAAATTGAAGCAGCTCAAGAATGGGAGAAAAGAAATCAGCAAGTGCAAAATTTGGCTGGACAATGAAGGTACCCGCTGGGGCGGGGAGGCGCAAGTGCTGGCGTAAAATCCTTTCCTACTTTGAGACGGATTTATGCAAGTGGAGATAAATTAAGGCTGCTGCTAATTTCCTTGCGTGACTAAGATTACGGTGTAATTGCAATACAAACAAGAAGTGGAGATGAATTAGGAGGCCATGAATGGTATTAGAAAAAGGAGTATGTGATATAAGAGGGGCCCACGAGTTTGCATGATATAAAAAAAGACGGCTGGACTTCTTTTCTTAGGGAGCAGCTTGGAGGGATATTAACTTAGTAGTTATTATGATATTAGAGTATGATATATATTATATAATATAGTTTTAGTTAGTATATATAACATATGCAATTAGAATAGATTACATAATATAATATATGATAGAGCATTATTATTCCAGGAAAGTGACGTGAGCAGCTTGTTATAAAAGGAGGAGTTTTAATATTATTATGAGAGGATTATTAGAATTACTTTTGTTTTTTAGTTTTTAAAAATAATAAACCCTAGTTGAAAGGGGATTTGGAGATTGAAGCATTTGGAGGCCATTGGAGATCCAGATCAAGAGCAAGAAGGAGGACGAATTTGCCGGTAACAGATTCAATTCTTTTCCTTAATCTTATTCTTATCTTTTAATGTTTATTCAAGTGTGAATTCTTAGTTTTAATTCAATGAACTAATTCTTTGTTTAAGATTACAATGGATCTTCTTGTGAAATTTATTTTAATATGCTTCTCTATTAATTATTGTGATCTATTATTGTGAATTATCTATTATGATTTGGAATAATTGTTTAATTGACTCATTATCAATTACTGTGATAATCTATATGAATCAAGAGAGGAGTATAGATTTAGATCTGATCATGATAGCATGTGTTTGTGATTTCTGCATAGATGGAAGTTATGATTCGTGTTTAGGATAAAGATATTCTTTTACGCCATATGTAATCTAATAGAGAACTTGTGATTAAATCTTTTTTAATTGTAATTCACATAGAAATATAGTGGATTAGTTAATTAGGGTGTCTTGTTTAATTCTATCATCTGTGGATTTGAGTGAGTATGGTATGATGCATCGAGAGGTGGTTATATTTACTTTCGTGTTCTTGATTAACAATTCAGAATATAGAGAATAATTGATGAGAAGTATGTTACTTAGATGAAGCAATAAGTGAAGTTGTGATCTTAAATCTCCGTAATCTTATCTTAACTAGTGGTAGTTAGTAGTAGTTTAATTATAACTTGAATTCATTCGTTTGAATAAGATTGAGTTGGTTAAGGGTTAGTACTTGGTGATTCTTGTTAAATAATTCCTCGTGGGATCGACACTTTACTTTCACTTTATTACTTGTTGACCACGTATACTTGCGTGTTGTGCGTAACTAGATTTTACCCAACAGTTTGGTATGATCATGACCACTGGTGATACAAATGAATATCTTTGGCCCGTAGTGCAAAGATGAATATTTGATTTGAATATATTGATTGATGTTACATGGATAAAATATTGATGATGGACTTTTAAATCATAGAAGATAGTAGACATCATTCTCTACTTAACTCTTCTAATGAATTGTTATTTCTGCTGCAGTTGTTGATCTAAAACTTGTTGTTCATAATATTTTATCTGATTTATTGAAGGCTAATGATAATTTATTTTTCATTATCTTAGTCATAATATTCTTTACTGGGCTAGTTGAGCTCACCCTTTTATTCCGTTGTTCTCTTCAGGAACTGAGAATATAGCTGGGACTAGTCGGGGAATAGAGTGATGGTCCGAGAAAGAGATGTAGAAGTTTTCTGTTGTCCGTTTTATATAACGACAATTAACGCGCAAGTATACGCGGTCAACAAGTAATAAAGTGAAAGTACAGATATCGTTCCCACGAGGAATTAACAGATAAAAGGTCGCCAAATCAATAGTTCGTAATCATCTCGGTCTTATTTAAAAGGGCGGTAAAGAGAATGAATTTATACTAAGTTAACTAGGCAAGGCATTAAACTTAAACTAAGTAATCTTAAGGTAGAATCAGATAATGAAGGCATGAGACTCCAATTTCCCCTAATGATTCGTCTAAGTCAATTCACTTCCAATTAGGTCAAATTAATCGTTAAGTGTGCTAGCCGAGAACACGAAAGTGAGAGAAGGCCATCTTTCGATGCACCTAATCCATATCACGTGCAATCCACAGATGATAGAACGCACGTGAACACTCACATTACCTAAACCACTATATGTCTATGTGATTTACAAATAATTAGGGTTTAAGGTCAAGTTCTCTATTGACTACGAGCTGCGCTTCGGTATATGTCTATCCTAAGCACAAATCATATGTCCAACGTCATGTGAATGTACAATCGCCCTCCACTATGATTAGATCTAAACCTACACTTTGTCTTTCAAGTCCACATAGGTTATCACAGTAATTGGTCATGACTCAATTAAGCAATGAAAGCATAATCGCAGTAGACAATCACATAGCAATCAATAAGAACCAGCATGGAAGAGAAATCAACATAGACTACTCATTAGATTCCATTGGAACCTCAAAATAAGGTCTAAGTCATAAATGACTCAAACATATCATCCACAAGTTGAATATACATCAGATTGCAAATAGGAAGCAAAGAGATTCAAAAGATAGAAAATAGCAAATCTGAGTGCTCAAGCTCCTTGTTGAATCTCCAATGGAATCCACTTGCTTCAGTCTTCAAACACTAACAAAACCCTAGAAAACTAACTAACTAACCCTAATCTAACACTAAACTACTCCTAATCTATACAAGAAAAGAAAAGAAAAGGAAAAGAGATGAAGAAACTAAGCTAGGGCTAAACCCTTCAAGGAAAGCTGCTAAACAAATGAGGGCTCAGCCCTTTTTAAGAGCCTTCTCCTATTCATTCCAAGTGAAAAGTCAAGTTTGGCTGAAATGTTGACGGGTGCGGCCGCGCGAGGAATAAGCTTGAAGAGGGCGCGACCGCGCGTGCTGCTGAACTTTGCTGGTGCGGGGCTTTGCTGTTGCATTTGGCTTTCTCTCGCTCCTTTAGCCATCTTGCACTTCTTGCAGCCTTGTGGCATCATGCCCTCTTGCCTCTTTACCCATGCTACCTTTATGCTATAAGCCAATTTTTGTGCTTTGCTCTAACTAGCATTCTTTTACCCTTTTTAGCTCAAATTGCACTCAAAGAGTTCCAAAACCTGAAAGTCACAAAAGAAAGGAAAAACGCATGAAAAGCACAATGAATACTTGAGTTTAAGGCACGAAATAAGCTGGTAACTATTCGAATAAGTGGTAATAAAACCACTTATCAAATACCCCCAAACTTAAATGTTGCTTGCGCTTAAGCAACCAAAATAAAACTAAACACATAATACAATGCAATATATGCAATGTGTGCAACCTACACTATATGAATGCAAAACCAGGCTCCAGTCAGTATTGAACATTAAAACCATGCCTCAGAAAATCACAAGATGATTAAACAGAAAAGTTACCCAAGACGAGATTAAAAGCATAATCTTGCAAATCCAAAACTGTCAGCACTGATGTATTGTGCGTTGTGTGCTTAGCAACCATTAGATATGCATTCATATAAATAACTCACCTACTATGCTTCTTAGGGAAAAACAAGCTTTAACTTAAGAAAAACAGTAAATCATATAAGTTCTAACTAAGACCGTGCATTACTAGAGTTAAGAGTCAACGGGGGGTTTTCCATTAAGGTCTTATTATTCACGAGGGCGTATTCGCACTTTCCCGTGTACACTATCGATCGTGCAATGCCTAGTTCTCTTAGGCTCTTCAATGATATCCATATAGCGAGCTTTCGACCAACGAATCCCAGACCAGACGGCCTTAGGGCGTTGGGTGTAGAGATACCCCTAGGGCTTACTTGCTCGAATATCAAAGGCCGCAGAACTCGACGTAGCCGAAGTGTTTATTCTTTTTTTTTCTTTTTCTTAATTTTTTCTTTTATTTTCTTTTTCTTTTTCTTTTTCTGCAAGTGAGTGCGTCTTACGCTCCATCCCCTCGCATAAATCATGCATGCCCCCTGTTTTCCCCCAAACTTAAGCTTTTAACAGTCTTAGTTATTATCATATGATCACTGACTCTTTCTTTAAAACATAAATTTCTCACCAGAAGACAAGTATGTGAACATTTAAACTTAGCATGTCATGTTGGTTACTCTATCGTGCTTACTGGTTACACAGTATCTGACAGATAAGGATTTACATATATGACAATGAAATCAAGCTTAAGTCTCAAATCAGTTCAAAAATTAAGAAATTTTAGTTTTCATCATAGGCCACTACCTCACAAACCAACTTCAACCTAGATTTATGCAGTATGTTATGCAACATGTCCTAACACAGTTAACTAAAACAAAACAAAAATTTTAAAAATTTGACAATTTTTAACAAAATACGAACTACATGCACTAAATGAACTAAAAAAAATACAATATGATATGAATTACACTACATGCAAATAAATCCCCTAATACCCCCAAACTTAAAGTGTTCAATGTCCGCATTGAAGGTAAAAGGGTAAAAAGAAAGAAACTCCCCTATTTGGCTTCTTATGCTGCATGAAATGAAGTGGCACCCTCTCAGAAGTTTCCCCGTCTCATCTATGCTCTGGTAAAATAAACCCCGCTCAACACTATACTTAACGAACCAACCCAGCTCCATATCAATCTTGCTCTGCTAGAGATCCCACACTCACTATCCCAATTGATCAGGTTGAGAGGATGAGGCGGTTGAGAATTGGTACTTTGGATTGAAGAGGTATGAGGTTTTCAAAACTAAGGCTTGTAGTGGGGGGATTGAATGAGAGGGAAGAGATGGGAGATTGCATGAAGGAACTTGAGGGTTTGGGATTAAAGGGGCTGAGCCTTGGGTGCTATTGATAATTGATATGAATTGGTGCCCCCCAAAATCTGCAAGTCAGGCCCAGTCTGCATGTGGAGCAGCCGCGCATGGGAATGCCTTGAATTAGGCGCGGCCGCGCGGGCCATCAGATTTTTTTTCTGCTGATTTTTGCTAGGTAATGAGGTTGGCTTTGAGCTTGCATTCTATCCAGCAACTTTGACCTGAGAGAAAGCATAACATCTTTATTAAGCCCTCTTATACTAACAAAAGTATATTAACTATTTACATCAAGAGAATTAAAAATGGAAAGATATATGCATTCAAATTCCCAAAAAATTCTCTAAATGCGTATACGCAATGTGCAAGTGTATCAAAATATGTGCCATAAGCTTCATGGTCCGAAAAAGATATGCACTAATGCCTAAGTTCAAAAATATAGGCATGGAACTCCTAATCTACGAGCATTCAAAAATTTTAAACTAAATACTAAACTAATAAGAATTAAACATGAGGGAGGGAAGTATGATAGAAAGCAGGAAATGGAGAATTAAACAAGGAGGGAGAAAGAGAAATGATGGGGTACCTCCCATCGAGCGCTTGATTTATAGTCCTCTAGCTGGACTATGTCTGACCACTGCTATTCGACTCCCCTAAGGTGTTGGAGAACCCCTCCTTCCATCAGAATAGTTGTGTGACTTTGGCGGCTTCCCAGTAGGAGCGGATGCAGATTTAAACTACCTAGCGTCAGATATGTATATGAATTCCCCGGACAAAAGGTCAGGGAGCTAGGCACGGGTTCTGTTGTGTAGGAGAAATGATTTGGGCTTTGAGGTTCACACAACACAACGGTTTCTTCTTCTATTCTCTTCTCTTCTGACCACCATGGTTTGAAGCTTGCGGACTCTCTCATATCATCGAGATCTGGCTCTGTACTGTGGCTACCAAGGGGGCAAGGATGCTCAAACTTGACTGGAGTCTCAAACATCGGCGGAGAAGGTTCTTGGGGGATTATCACTATTGGTTCATACTATTCCACATCCCCAATTATCTCCTCTTGTTCCATTGCCTTCGGCTCGTCCAGTTGCAATTGCTCTTCGGATTCTCTATCAGTTTCTGCACCCATGTCATAGCACCAAGTAGTCTGGGGATCATAACTTATGGCTTCAGTCATTGGAGGCATAAAATCTTGCACTGTTGTCTCTTTTTCACATACCTCCTCCTTCCTTAATGCCGTGCTAATCTGCTCCACCCAAATCTGAAGATCCTCAATCGATTGCTCTTGCTCAATCAAGGCCTCCTCTATCGATGCTATGGAATTCCCCCACAAAATTTCCAATCCTTCCTTTTTTGTTTCAGCCACGGGCTCCATGTATTGTGGCTCACTGGTAGAAGCATGGTTGATTGGGGCCATCTGATATTGAAAATTTTGGTTTGATGGTTCCTGGCTCCCAAACAACTCCTCTTGGTTTTCTGAGCTTTTATACATGAAGTCCATTGTTGACTGTTCTCCTTGTAAACATGGGGATTGATAAGTGGGTTCGGGTGCACAATTTGGACTTGGCTCATGTTGATCTTGATAGCTCGCAGTATTGGTCAGAAGCCCTTGATCTTCCTCTATCATCAAGGCCTTGCTAATTTGCTCTGCCCAGTTCTGGATATTCTTGACTGACTTTTGTTGCTCAATCAAGATGTCCTTCAGTGATATGTTACCTCCTTCCTCCAAGCTTGCATTTTCTGTGTCACCATCAAAATTGTGTTGAGGCTTGTAAACTGGAGTCTGGAAGGTGCATTCTGGGGCGTATGTGGGATTTGGATCCCAATACTGGTCTTGATAATAGTCTGATGAAGGGTCTGGGTGATACCCCCAATCTGGCTGATAAGTGGGATACGACTCGGAGTAGGAATAACCACCCCCATACTGTTCCTGTCCATAACTTATAGGCTCCTGATGGCTCGCGTAGCTCCCAGCACCGTAGTCATAGGTCACTACCATCTCTCGATTCTACTGAGCTGAGACAGTATCTAGCTTCCTCGAGAAAACCTCTAGCTGTGCTAAAAGTGTTGCAATTGGGTTGACGCCATCAGTATATGCTTCCCATGGTTGCTCTTGCCTTGTACCATTCCATGGATAGAAATTTAAGTCCATTGTACCTAAAAAGAGAATATGAGAAGAGAATTAAACAAAAATAAAAATAAAATGTTTAAAGTAAGACTAATTTGATTTAAATTAATGTTGGCAAACAGTTATCCAATAAATTTCCCAGCAACGGCGCCAAAAACTTGTTGTCCATTTTATATAACGACAATTAATGCGCAAGTATACGCGGTCAACAAGTAATAAAGTGAAAGTACAGATATTGTTCCCACGAGGAATTAACAGATAAAAGGTCGCCAAATCAATAGTCCGTAATCATCTCGGTCTTATTTAAACGGGAGGTAAAGAGAATGAATTTAAACTAAGTTAACTAGGCAAGGAATTAAACTTAAACTAAGTAATCCTAAAGTAGAATCAGATAATGAAGGCATGAGACTCCAATTTCCCCTAATGATTCGTCTAAGTCAATTCACTTCCAATTAGGTCAAATTAATCGTTAAGTGTTCTAGCCGAGAACACGAAAGTGAGAGAAGGCCATCTTTCGATGCACCTAATCCATATCACTTGTAATCCACAGATGATAGAACGCACGTGAACACCCACATTACCTAAACCACTATATGTCTATGTGATTTATAAATAATTAGGGTTTAAGGTCAAGTTCTCTATTGACTACGAGCGGTGCTTCGGTATATATCTATCCTAAGCACAAATTATACGTCCAACGTCATGTGAACGTACAATCGCCCGCCACTATGATTAGATCTAAACCTACACTTTGTCTTTTAAGTCCACATAGGTTATCACAGTAATTGGTCATGACTCAATTAAGCAATGAAAGCATAAATCACAGTAGACAATCATATAGCAATCAATAAAACCAACATGGAAGAGAAATCAACATAGACTACTTATTAGATTCCATTGGAACCTCAAAATAAGGTCTAAGTCATAAATAACTCAAACATATCATCCACAAGTTGAATATACATCATAAGATTGCAAATAGGAAGCAAAGAGATTCAAAAGATAGAAAATAGCAAATCTGAGTGCTCAAGCTCCTTGTTGAATCTCCATTGGAATCCACTTGCTTCAATCTTCAAACACTAACACCTAGAAAACTAACTAACTAACCCTATTCTAACACTAAACTACTCCTAATCTATACAAGAAAAGAAAAAGAAAGGAAAAGAGATGAAAAAACTAAGCTAGGGCTAAACCCTTCAGGGGAAGCTGCTAAACAAATGAGGGCTCAGCCCTTTTTAAGAGCCTTCTCCCATTCATTCCAAGTGAAAAGTCAAGTCTGGCTGAAATGTTGACGGGCGCGGCAGCGCGAGGAATAAGCTTGAAGAAGGCGCGACCGCGCGTGCTGCTGAACTTTGCTGGTGCAGGGCTTTGCTACTGCATTTGGCTTTCTCTCGCTCCTTTAGCCATCTTGCACTTCTTGCAACCTTGTGGCATCATGCCCTCTTGCCTCTTTACCCATGCTACCTTCATGCTATAAGCCAATTTCTGTGCTTTGCTCTAACTAGCGTTCTTTTACCCTTTTTAGCTCAAATTGCACTCGAAGAGTTCCAAAACCTGAAAGTCACAAAAGAAAGGAAAAATGCATGAAAAGCACAATGAATACTTGAGTTTAAGCCACGAAATAAGCTGGTAACTATTCGAATAAGTGGTAATAAAACCACTTATCATCCTCACTATTTTGTAAAATAGTGTGATAATAATTGTAATAAGGACTTAGTTTGAGCGTTTATATTTTCTACATGTCTGTATTGACGCTCACAGTTGTGTGGTCGTATTTTGCATGACCGTTTGATATAAAAGATTGTATTTGGATTCTGTACCATATTTTTGGCGAATCAAAATGGGTTGAGTATTAAACCTATTTTGGGGGCGTCACAGATTTATTCACAACCGGTTTAATATGCAGAACCTAAAGTGTCACACTATAAAAGGAAGATTAATTATTTAAGAAGGTAATGGCATAATCGTAATAATACATTAAGTATAATTAATTTAATTTATGGTGATAGAATAAATTAAATAGCTTAATGTTTATTATTTAATATTTTGAAAATATTAAATATAAATTAATAAGAGGAGTCTTATTAATATTATTACAATTATTATTTTTTTTAATTTCTAAAGGAGTTTAGGAATTAATTTAATATTAGTACTCTCATTTATTCCTAATAAGATTAGGAGACAAATTAATTAAAGGAGTTTAATTAATTAATCCCAATATGTTGGGAAGCCTAATTTATTAAAAGAGTTTAATTAATTAAATGAAATTCTATGTCTAATAGGATTAGAAGGGTTGACCAATATCTATATAAGAGGAGTCTTGTGTTAGATATCAGTTGATGCAATTCCAATTGTTGGAGAGTACTCCTTTTTTATAAAGGATAGAAAACTAGGGTTTAGCCAACCACCCTTCTTCTTGATAATTCATCTTCCTTGGTGGATCACCTCTAGAGGCCAAACACTTGGATGGCTAACGTTGATTAAAGGATGGAATCTACCCCGGATATTCAAGGAGATCGCGAAGAACAAGGAATTGAACTCGTACCTGTGGAAGCTTCGTTCTACAAGGGTATGATTCCATAACTTCTTATTTATCATTTTAAATTAATAATTTGCATAAAGGATGATTCGGGTAATGGTTTTGTAGAAATTTTTAAACTCTAATTTTACCATGCTTCCGCTAATTTTTGCAATTTGATTGCGCCATGATTTCATACAAACCCAATAGCAACTAGTGTGACAATTATTGAATGAAATACTAAGTGACTTTTTGCGTAAGAATTAATAATCAGAGATACTATGCAATACCATGTGCTACTGTGCAACAACGTTGTCGACGCCGGGAGGAAAATCAAGTCCTCGGTCTCCCTTTTGTTGAAGGAGGAGGTCCCTTTTTTCTCTTTTGGAGTTGTTTGCCCTCGTCTTTTGTCCGTGGGATGAGAGAGGAGTGCCTCGATTTCCTTATTTTATTCTTTTCGCTTTCGCTTTCGCTTTGTCTTTGGGGTTCCGTTTTAATGGGTGAATTTCATAGGAAACCGGTACCGATATACGTGTCGACGATTGATTTTATTGATTGGACCGATTGAGACAGAGTCTCCAGTTGGTATTTTGGAAATGGATGTACCAACTCATCTGGGTTTTAATAGTTTTTCGCAAGATGGTCCAATGCGTGACTCTTTGATTTGGTCTTGAAACTCGAGATTCGTGGAATCCGGGGGCTAGGTTAAGCGGGGGGAAGGTGTTAGGTACCCCCCGACTCCCGTGCAAGCACGGTACCGCATCTTATTGATTTTCTTATGCAAAAAGTGTGTGTGTGTGATTTTGAAAGCTTTATTAGTTGGTTTCTAAGTCTTTTTGGTGACTTGAAAGTAGCGCTGTACCTCTTTTACGCCTAAGTACGAAGGATTTGATTTAGCGAAAGATTCAATTTTAACAAGATATGCAAATTGAAATGAGGTTTTGGAAAGTAAGGTTTTCAAATCCTTTGCCCGACTAGGAATCGAGGACTTCGATACTTCATTTTATTCTTTACGTTAATTACGTGATCTACCCTGAATCGCTTTATTTCATCAAAAGCTCTTTGTGGTTTTTTCTTTGAGAAATCATTTTGATGATATGTATGCTAAAGCGTTAAGAAAGTTTGGATCATCATCGGGCATAAAAGCCATCTCGATGAACCGAGCTCCCGTAATGCAAGTTTTTACTATCACGGGATCTTGAATCCGAGCTCTCGAGACTAACCCCTCAAGTTCGTTTTCAAGATCCAAATATTACATGTACATTGATATTTACGGTATTTAAAGCATTTATAACGTAAAAATCGATCCATCGTGGGAATCAAGTCGGATCCATTCGGGGATCTAGACACCGGGATTCCTAGACTCACATAATTTATACAATATTACGTATACATAACGTCCACGGCTTTGATACTAAGTGATTTCATCGCTCGAAATCACCGTTCACGCCGATTCGGCCCCCCTTTTACCTCTAAATATAGATTTAGGGCTATACGGGTTACCCGGGACGATTCAAAAATGATAAATTCATAGATATACCACGGATCTAAGCCGTTATAGCTCCCGGGTTAAAGCTTCATGCTTAATAACCTCTCGGGAGCTAGATTAGGCTTAGCTTGAGGTATATCTAGCCTCCGAAGACTATATACAACGTATCAAGCACAAAATAACAGGTAGAGACGTAAAAACTACCAACTATTACACGATATGCTTAAAATACAACAAGTATAGCTAGATTCAAACAAGATACTTCATTAATCTATCATTTGAACATAGTTTACAAAGAAATCAAAGCTAAAAGTGCGTTATTTCACCTTGGAGGACGCGTGAACAAGTGTTTTGACTCCCGAGATGAAGTAAGAAAACTAAGACGGCTTCAAGTATGTATTAAGTAGGATGATTGAGCTTCTAATATGTGAAGAAGAGTTCCACCCGAGCCTCCTTCTCTCTAGAAACTCTCTCTCTAAACATGTATCTCTCTCTCTTCTAAATGAACTAAGATTATAATCTGTCCCGGGTAACCGCATACATGTATATGGCCAGCCGTATATATGGTCAAGGCTACCTAAGTGGGACCCCCCCCGACTTGGTTATTGCTCCTTCGGTCTTGATTCGGCAGAAGCTGACGTCCGCCATTTGATCTTTCGGACAGTCTTTGACGAACGCAACGAGATAAGATTGAGTCTGACTGAATTAGAATTCTGGAAGTTGATACTCGTAGTCGAGATACCTTCTAAGTCCAGATATCAGTCCGCAGGCTTATCTCTCGATGGTACGTCGTTCGAGGTTTGCTGAGGTGGTTTTTGATGATCACTGTCTCAGCTCGTCGATCTTCGATCGGGTTGAGGTATGTTCAGAATTCATTGGTCCTCTTCACCATTCTCGGGGTTGTCTCCGAGATTACTGGGATCTTTTGCCCTACTTCGGGGTTGTCTCTTAAGTAAAATAACACTTTTACCTCCTGCAGGGTTAGTACGACAAAAGAGAAATTTCAAGTGTCTACAGATGCCCCTCTTTGTCATGTTCATGCAATGTAATGGAATGAACACGACAAAGATTTAATAAACACGGAGAATGCATGACAAGGTATATCTGATGATGCAATATCATGTATGATCGATGCAATGGTATATGAGATGTATAAAAGGTTTACTTCCCCGGCTGGGGAAGTTAAGGATTACGTTGTCGGGGTTGAGTCGACCTGCGTTGAATTGTAATCAATGGATTGCACCATCGGGGTCATGTCGACGCCTTCACTGGTTTGTAGGCAACGGATTCATTATCAGGGTTGAGCTGATTCCTTCACTGGATTATGGCCAACAAATTACATCATCAGGGATTTACCGATACCTTCACTGATTCATTATCGATGGATTACATCATCGGGGTCAAGCCGGCGCCTTCACTGATTCATTGTCGGTGGATTACATCATCGGGGTTAAGCCGACGCCTTCACTGATTCATTGTCGATGGATTACATCGTCGAGGTCAAGCCGACGCCTTCACTGATTTATTATCGGTGGATTACATCGTCAGGGTCAAGCCGACGCCTTCACGGATTCATTGTCGGTGGATTACATCGTCGGGGGCAAGCTGACGCCTTCACTGATTCGTTGTCGGTGGATTACATCGTCGGGGTCAAGTCGACGCCTTCACTGATTCATTGTCGGTGGATTACATGTTGTAAGGTTGATTTTGATTGATTTCCTGGTCTTCCAGCATTCAACGTTGGGTTGTCTGATCTTCGCCAAACTTCTGCTGTTTCGGAGGATTTTTAGGGTTTTCGGGGTTTCAAACTGTCCCGGAAAGGCATCATTTTTCATAATGTGACCATTCTGAACCTAAAAGAACACATTCTGGACATCATGTTGCCAAACAGAATGCTACGGGACCCATTTAAGGTAGCCGCATACATGGTTGCGGCTAGAGCAACCATGTATAAGGCTACTCGCGTTCGAGCTTATACCTTCGGGAGGCCACATTTTCACCCATTCTATTCGGATTTCATCTTGTTTCTCTCTACAAAATCGAGCATTTCTTCATCTATACTCTATTCAGGCTTGATTTGGAGCGATTCGCCACCGTATACTCCTTCGGACTACGGGTAACGTCTAAACTCCGTTCTTTCATGTTTTCGTTGGCAAAAACACGTATTTCCTTTCTTAAAGGTAATATATCTAACATGTATGCATGAATAGATGGATAAATGTGTTTATGATGCAATGCATGGATACAAATCATCCTATGGATCGTATGAATGCGAGATATTGCCATTTATCAGTTAATCTAGACATACATTGTACATATGTGTTAGAATAACAGTTGAAATTGATGTTTGCATGCTTGGTTGTGATGATGTACCCTCATAGGGTGATTTAATACATGCTTCGGGCATGTGGATAGTCCGTTTTATAAAGGAGACTCTAACAAAAAAAATTCATAAACCAAATGTCCAGATAATAGAGACATTATAAATGTACTAAGATGCAAATGACATACACATTTAATGACACATGTAAGACATACATGATGTGATGATCATATTTTATGGGTTTAATTTGAAATTTGCAAATGGTAAGAATATACCTGACTTGGCTTTAATTCCTACGAACTCATTGTTTAGACATGGATCCTGAGGAGCTTAGTCGTGCCACTGGATTGTCGATTTCATCGGGAGTTCGCCAGCGTAGGACCCTCTGAGGTTTCGGTTCCACGTATTAGCCGACGGGTGCAGCGTTTGACCGAGCCCGCTCGCTTGCCAGCTGGGGAGGATCAGCCACTCCTGGACGAGGACATTCCCGAGCCTGAGGTTCCGCCTTCACTCCCTATTGCGCCTAGATTTCTTTCGGGCATTGAGGTAGAGGTCCCAGATTTGCTGGGCATGGATTTGAGCCACCATCCGTCCATTCACTTGCAGGCGAATGAGGTATGGGATTAATTGGTTTTTTTTTTGTTTTTCTTTCTACCACAGACTGGTTTTCTTAACCTTGACATCGTACAGGTGCCAAAGTTTACCCAGCTGAGGGGTAACTGGTTCAGTATCTACTCTCTATATCAGTTGCTACATCCCGAGTACAGAGAGATCGTAGATTCTTGGGGATTCGGGGCCTTCTTCACCATTGTTCCCCGTCGTTGCCCTGGGGGCTATTTGCAGGCTTTGGGTGAGAGATGGTTTCACCAGAGTCAGTCGCTGCATCTATTGGATTGTGAGGTAATGATGACTCCCTTGGATTGGAGGTACATCACTGGCTTGGAGTTTATCGGGGATAGGGTGCCCTTGGAGCCGTCTATCACCGGGGCTGCTGTGCGTGCCCTCCTAGGGATTTCTCCTCAGGAGCGAGCCTTCAAGGCTCGTAGTATTCGATCAGGATGCCTGGGCGTTGATTCAGCTCGAGGCACCTTGCAGCAGGAGTTGCCTGTTGATTTGGCAGAGAGGGATCCCATCTTGCGGCGTCTGTTCCTGACCATCATGAGGGGTTGTTTCATAGCGAACAACTCCTCCAATGTCCCCTTCATCATGGTAGGGGTTGTTCAATATGTAGACCGTACTGGGGACTACGATTGGGGGTCGTTCACATTCAGTATTTTCTTGCATGGGATACAACTGCGATCCGAGGGAGTTACCGATGCCTGGGTCGAATTTTTCCCATTTCTTCTAGTAAGTCTTCTTGATCGAATTTCATTTATTTGCCTTTTGATTGATTTCTCTTTTCCCACAACTGATGGAGGGTTTGTTTGAATTGACAGTTCTGGGCTTATGAGAGGCTTCCCTGTCTTCGCCCTACCTCTGTTTTAGGCTTGGATACTTATCCCCGGGGACGTAGATGGCATCAGTCTACTCTGTCTGAGGTCTCAATCGCGAAGGACTTTGCCCATGCCCGTATTCAGTTGGAGACGTTGCTTGCTCGAGACATATTGTGGACCTCATATTTTAGAGAGCACTTGGCCGAGGGATTTGAGGATGGCGTGCCGACAGGGCCAGAGTTCTATTTATCGACTCGCCGGATTCCACTCCTTTTTGATGGAGGTTAGGAGCTCTACCTTGGAGAGTGCACTATTAGATGCATTACTGGGGAGATTCGTCTGTCGTATCTTCCTCCAGCCCAGCACTTTTGGCCTCTGACTTCGTCAGTTGCATCGATTCCCACCTTGGGGTTTGATGGTTTCCTCCTGTCTAAGGGTCCGATCTCTTCGGCGGACTTTATCGCTTGGTGGGTCCGACACACGATAGGAGTTCAGACTCGGGCTACCCAGTTCTTGGGCGATCTGGTTCCAGGATCCCTTATGATGAGGGACTAGATATCGTGTTTTTAGGAGCCGTCTCATCAGGATCAGATTGTTGCCTTGAGACTTCAGTTGGAGGAGTTGTTGGCCTATTGTAGTTACAATGGCTTGGACCCATCCTTGGCTCACACTTTTGCTTCTCGGGGTCATGAGGCTGGGCCGTCAGGCTGTGGTGGCTCCCATGGTGCTGGACCCTCAAGTTTTGGTGGTTTTCGGGATAGAGATGTTCCCTTCATCGTTCCCTCGGATACGCAGGATGCCCCCACTCCAGGTAGACGACCTCAGGTTGATCAGTTTGATGAGACCCTCACCTTCTTGGATGATTTTGATGAGGGGGCGAGTCCATAGGTCCTCTGTTAGTCATTGGGCATTTGTGCCCCAATATCCTGTACTTTTTATTTTTAGTTTTCACATGTATCATAGGTATGACAGTGATGTTTATGAAACTAATGTACTTGGCAGATATTTATATATGATGCTTCTTATTTATTCATCACACATGTTATTTTATCATTAGTATGATGCATGCTTCAGATATATTTAAATGATTGGATAGAGATTGACCCCTATATGGTCTTATTAACACAGGTTTTACAGATGTCGTCCTCTGCAGTGGTACATTTGGACCACCTTCCTGCTAGCCATATAGCTACCAGCTTGAGGGTTAAGTCTGACCAGCTGACATCCACCAATCGTATCTATGTCAGCTGCATGCTGGGCCACTCCATGTCTTTACCGTCTTTCCAGATTCCGGAGGGATTTGTTGTCGGGATACTCAGGTATTGGACTCCTGAGCGTCATGTCTTTCGATTCGGCTCAGCCTAGTTGACTCCTACATTGGAGGAGTATAGTCCCATTTCAGGACTGTCGATAGAGGGGCCATGTGCTCGAGTGGCTTTTGGCCATATGCGCCGCCAGTTCATGACGATGACTGGATTGAGGAGAGCAGTTGTGATGGCTGAGGTGGGTGGTAGCCACATCATCTCCATGGACTTTATGTTTAGGCATTTTTCTTCAGCGGATAGCTTCGCTGTTTATCGCGGAGACTTCGCCATTTCGGAGGAGCGCTGGTACGTTGCCCGCATGGATGCCTTGGTTATGTGCCTCGTAGCTTATCTATACATGCCATTTTATACCGATCATCTGGATGTGGCGATGTCGGTGGCTGTTAGGGCTCTTCGAGAGGACTTTACTATATTGCCCCTTATCCTGGCAAAGACATTGATTTTAGCCTCTATCTGCCATGACGCTGGTGATCAGGAGTTCAGAGGTAGTCCAATGCTTTTATACATATGGTTGATGACGCACCTCTGACTGATAGGGCAGCTTCGCCGTCATGGTTTCTATTATGGACATAGCCTATCTCAGGATTATTCATATCGCCCGACTTCTTGCGTCGATGAGGCGTCCTGGACTTCATTTCTGGGTGTCATGGAGGAGCCTTTTGCTATAGTCATGTATTCTGGGTACTGCTCCTTTATGAGTTTCACCACCCATGTCGCTGACCTGGATTTCCTCCCCTTGGCGGTTTTGAGGTGTGTGACGACCTATCATCCTCTGGTGGTGATGGGTAAGTTTGATCAGTACCAGGAGGTCTATGTATTTGAGGGGATTGAGGATTATAGATTCCCCATCTGCTCAGTTACCGAGGCTGATTTAGCTCGGGTTTATGGGTTTTGGTCTCATCGACATACAGCAGAGTTTAGAGATTGCCATCCGGGCCGCTCTGCAGAGTATTCAGCTTGGCTTGAGTCGAATTTGGCACCAGAGATCGCAGATCAGGTTGGTACAGGATCCTTAACTGATGATTATGGTAGGTCCACGGATGCGAAAGAACCGATGGAGGATCCTATATCTCTGACTGAGGATGCGTTATTTGCAGAGTTGACAGCTTCTTTAGTGAGCACTGTCCTGCGTTTGGCCTCAGTTTCCATGGAGGCGATGGATAGACAGCTTCAGCTGGTGACATTTGAGAGAGATCAGGTTCGGGCTCTATTGTTGACCACCGTAGCTGGTAGGGATACTGCTATCACTGAGAGAGATGCAGCCTGTGCTTCTAGAGATCAGGCCATCATTGATAGAGATGCGACTGAGACTTTCTCAGATGGACTCATCGATCACGTACAAGGTGTAGTGCAGAGTCAAGAGGAGATTTTCCGTATGGCAGTGGAGATGCTGAGGAGGGTTGACATGTTGGAGCACGAGCTCAGAGCTGCTCCCTCGACTACAGAGACTGCTGGATATTTGGCGATGTTGGCTTGTCTTACCACTAATTTATAGCTCTGTTTTATTTTCTTGTAGAGACTTTGTTATTATCACTTGTCATAGGTTAGAATCAACTTTTGTATTCTAAACAGTTGTATATATTAAAAAGAAGTAAGTTTAGTTCACTTCCCTTGTTTGCGCATGACTAACCATGTCCACTGTTGTCATTTTCGCTTCATGATTTATTATGTCGACATGGAACTAGTCTCGTCATGTGGCATCAGATTCTGTAGGAATGATGATGAGATGTTGCTAGGTCATCTCCGCATGAGCCGTCGATTGGTTTGGGCTTGATGGATAGGTTTTGGATTTCTGTATAGGTTAGGAAAGTGTTTGACTTTTTCGAAGGTTAGACCGCACCATAAATGGCTGCCTACGTACTCCCACAGATAGGAGATCAGGTCTTTCGTAGTTCAGGCTCAGACCTGAAAAGTTTGAAAGGGGTTTATTTGGGGTTTGAGTTTGATTGATAAGATTTTGATGTTTCTCGGTTTGATTTGATGAGGTTTTTGATGTTTTTCCAGGGTTAGACCGCACCATAAATGGCTGCCTACGTACTCCCATAGATAGGAGATCAGGTCTTTCGTAGTTCAGGCTCAGACCTGAAAAACTAGACTTGATATATTTTTTCTTTTCTTTTTTCTTTTTTTTTCTTTTTTTCTTTTTTTTATAAAGACATAGCAGTCCAGTCAGAAGGTGAAAAGGGGTCTCAGACATAATACCGTTTCACCGAGTCGGAATTGATTAGTTGCGAGAATTCCTCATCGTCCATCTCTTCCAATTTCAAAGTTCCACCTGATAGGATTGCTTTGACAAGAAAGGGTCCTTCCCAGTTTGGGGCAAATTTTCCCTTAGCTGCATCCTGGCCCGGAATGATCTTCTTCAGTACCAAATCATGCTCTTTGAATTCTCGAGGTCGCACCTTCTTGTTATAAGATCGAGACATTCGCTGTTGATAGAGTTGACCGTGAAATATGGCAGCAGCTCTTCTTTCATTTATCAGGGATAACTAATCGTATTGATCTTGTATCCATTGGCTCTCCTCTATCTGGACATTAAGGATCACTCTTAGTGATTCCATCTCCACTTCGACAGGAAGTACAGCCTCCGTACCATATACCAATGAGTAGGGTGTTGCTCCAGTCGAGGTTCAAGTCGACGTCCGATATGCAAGTAGGGTTAACAGAAATAGCTCAGGCCATCCCCGGTGATTTGCTGACATCTTCATCATTATCTTCTTAATGTTTTTGTTAGCCGCTTCCACCGCGCTGTTCATCTTTGGACGATAAATAACCGAATTAAGGTGTTTGATATTGAACTTACTGCACAGTTCCCTCATCATCTCGTTATTCAGATTCTTCGCGTTGTCTGATATAATAACCTCGGGTTGTCCATACCGGCAGATGACGTTGTTTTTAATGAAACCAACGATGACCTCTTTGGTAACCCTGGGGAAAGAAGCTACTTCCACCCACTTGGTAAAGTAGTCAATCATAGTGAAGATGAATCGATGACCGTTACTGGCTTTAGCTCAACTGGTCCTATCACGCCCATTCCCCACATGGAAAAAGGCCATGGTGATGTCATACAATGCAGTTGATTCGGAGGTGCATGAATAATGTTGGCGTGGATTTGGCATTGAAAGCAACGCTTGACATGATCATCGCAATCCGCTTTGAGGGATATCCAGTAGTGTCCTATCCTCAGAATCTTTTTGGCAAGCAGAGGTCCACTCATATGTGCTCCGTATACTCCACCATGTACTTCATTCATAAGTCGCTGTGCTTGCTCCCAGTCTAGACATCTCATAAGGCCTACACCTAGATCTCTCTTATAGAGAGCATCTCCACTTAGGTAGAAATTCATAGCCATTTTTTGTATTCGCTTCTTCGCGGATTGACTCATCCCTTCCGGGGTTGACTGATCTAGCAGATATTCTTTTATATGGTGGTACCAAGGTGGCCCCACAGGTAGTATCTCATCTGATATCTACCCTACATTGTTCCCATATGACGGTGTCTTCTGCACAGTAAAAGTGATGGCAGACATTCCCCTTTTTGCTGACAGGTTTACCAGTGAAGCTAATGTGGCTAATGCATCGGCGAAATCATTTCAGTTCCGGGGGATATGCATGAAGGCAATGTTTTCAAATTCCCCTGCCAATCTGAGAACATGTCGATGATACGGCAGTAGATGCAGTTCTTTGGTGGTGTACGCCCCGGTAGACTGTCTGATGACTAGCTCCGAATCTCCAAACACCGCTAAAAGTTTCACTCCCATGGACTGAGCCAGCTTCAACCCCACAATGCACCCTTCATATTCAGCGGTATTGTTGGAGTTGTTGAAATGCAACTTGGTTGCCACGGGGTATTGATCTCCCGTGATGGATACTAGGACTGCCCCGGCTCCGGCACCTTCAGCGTTTGATGCGCCGTCAAAGTACATTTTCCAGAATTGACCTTGATCCTCCTTATCAATCAGGAGAACAGTCAACACTTCTTCCTCAGGGAAATATGTTTCCAGAGGCTCAAAACCCCTTGTTGGTGCAGCCGACCCTTGCCCTTTGATGGACTTTTGGGTGACATATATGATGTCGAACTGTTGAAGAATTAACTGCCACTTGGATAGACGACAGTTCAAAATTGGTTTGCTGAAGATGTATTTCAAAGGATCCATCCTCAATGTGAGATAAGTGGTATGGCCATGCAGATAATGCTGTAACCTGGTGGCTGCCCAAGCTAATGCACAGCAGGTTCTTTCGATTAGAGTATATTTTTGTTCTCCGCTGCTGAAGCGCTTACTGAGATAATAGATTGCTTTTTCTTTCCCCATGTCATCCTTCTGCCCCAGTAGACAACCCATAGCATTGGAGTTGACCAAGATATATATGAACAACGGAATCCCATCCTTTGGGGGTACCAAAATAGGTGCTTCAATCAACCTCTTCTGGATGATATGAAAGGCTTTCCGGCAGTCTTCATTCCATTTTCCCGAGGAGTTCTTCCTTAATAGTTTGAAAATGGGTTCACAGGTTGCTGTCAACTGCGATATGAACTGGCTGATGAAGTTGATTCTTCCCAGGAAACCTCGGATTTCCTTCTCGGTCTTTAGTTCAGACATTTCCGTGATGGCTTGGATTTTGGCAGGATCCAACTCAATGCCCCGGTTGCTCACCAGAAATCCTAGTAGTTTGCCGGATTTCACCCCAAAAGCACACTTTGCTGGGTTTAACTTCAAATTGAACTTGCGGAGTCGTTCAAACAACCTCCGAAGATGGGTGCAATGGTCATCAGCCTGCCGGGACTTTACGATGATATCATCCGCATACACCTCGATTTCTTTGTGCATCATATCGTGGAATAAAGTCATCATGGCTCTTTGATAAGTAGCCCCAGCGTTGGTAAGGCCAAAAGCTAGTCTTCGATAACAAAAGGTTCCCCACGGGGTAATGAAGGCGGTCTTTTCCCTGTCTTCTTCAGCAACCATGATCTGGTGATATCCAGTAAAGCAATCAGCGAAAGAATACATCTCGAATTGCGTAGTGTTATCGATTATTACGTGGATGAACGGCACTGGGAAGTCATCCTTAAGGCTGACTTTGTTGAGATCTCGATAATCCACACAAACTCGCACCTTTCCTCTAGATTTCGGCACTGGGACTACATTGGACAACCATTCAGGGTACGTTGACACCATAATGATTCCCACTTTGAACTGTTTGATAATTTCCTCTTTGACCTTCAGGCTCCATTCTGGTTTCAACTGTCTCAGTTTCTGCTTGACTGGTTTGAACCCTTCTTTAATTGGTAGTCGATGGACGACGATGTCAGTGGATAGACCTATCATGTCTTCATAAGACCAGGCAAAAACATCCTTGGATTTGGTTAAGAGTTGGATTAGTTCTTTTTCTTGGTTAGAGGGAAGGTTAGTTCCGATCTGTATTTCTTTGGGATCGTTGGGGGTTTTGATATTTATGGTGGTGGTTTGATCGAGGTTGGGTTTAGGTTTATCTTCGACCCATGCTTTAATTTCCTCGGGCACTTCGTCATCATCCCCTTCCTCCTGCTCAATTCCCATCAAGTCAAAGTCCAATTCTATATCGAAATCGTAATCATTACTCAAATTCGGCAAACCATGGACGTGGCTATAGACATGCAAATTTGGAAACCTGATACAAAAACTTGATTGCTAAATATATAAAAATAGTCGTCAATTACAAAAAGATTCATCAGTTAATATGACAACTGGCAATAACAAGCTACAGATGAAATAAAACAGACATAAATATAGATAAAGGTGGAGCTCCCTGTCAACGGTCGCTTCTCAGTTTTTACCCTTTTCGGACGATCTGTGGAGTGATCGTCCACTTGCTGGTCTGTAGTTCCTGGGAAGTCGTTGAGATAGACGCGCTACTGGAGTCGCAGTCTTCTAAGATGGCCATAACTGGTTTTAAACCGGTCCCTGGATCGCTGCTTGGGATGTTTATATTTCCCCAGTTAAGTGTCGAGAGGTTAGGTTGATCACTTAACAGATCTGCCCCGTCGGACTTCTTCAGGTCCTCTTCAGAGAGGCAAAAACTGCTCATGAATTGCAACTGGATCTCTTCCAGAAACTTTTGGTCTTTGGCCTTCTGGGCCGCATCCTTGAGAGGCTTTTCATCCCCGTCCGTCTGATGTCCTCTTTGATCGACTTTAGGAATCAGAAGGTTTAAAATCATGAGGGGGATCTTCTTGAGTGGCTCTTTAGATCCGGTTCCACCCAGGATTGGCTTGCGGTGAATTAACTGATTAACTGGTTGACGCCTATGAGGATTCTGATGCTTGGATTCACCATGGTATCCGAGTCCAGCCTTTCCCAACTGCGTGGGTATACGGATTGGGTTCCTAATTCCTTGGCCATTCTTCCCCAGTCCTCAGTCTAGTCGATGTCCTCGGGATAGCATCTCTTGGCCAACTGCCATCACCTCTATAGATATCAGGGGAATTAAGACCGAGGCTCCCACAGAGTTATATCGCAGATTACTGATTTCGAAGGCTTAAAAACTGGCAGGCTCGACCCCTTCATTCACACTGATCAGGGGCATATCTCCCAGGTCATGAATAGGATAATTAGGTTCTGCACTGACAGTCACCAGATTGCCGTTGATGATATATTTCAGTTGTTGATGAAGAGTTGAAGGGACGGCGCCAGCCATATGGATCCATGGTCGTCCTAACAATAAATTATACCCTGTAGTGATCTTCAGGATCTGAAAAGGTATGTTGAAAGTGAAAGGGCTAATCTCCACAGGAAGTTCAATCTCCCCCATGGTATCCCTTCTTGATCCATCGAAAGCCCGTACCACGACATGGCTGTCCCGAATTCGGTTTGGGTTGATCTTCATCTTCTCTAGAGTATCTTGTGGACAGATGTTTAAAGACAACCCTCCGTCGATCAGCACGCCACCTACCACATATCTTGATGAAACGACAGCGATATGCAATGGTTTGTGATGCCCAGTTCCTTCAGCTGGTATATCGTCGTCAGTGAAGGATATCACGTTACTGTCCAGTATATGCCTGATCAAGTCCTGGAATTTCTCAGTATCGATAGTCTTGGGTAAGTGTGCTTCCTCCAATACTTGGATCAGAATTTGACAATAGTCATCAATTCTAATACCAAATCAAGGATAGAAATTTGATGGGGTTCAACTTCCAATTGCCTCACCGTCCTGGCTTCACCGTACCCTATTTTGTGGAGGAACTCTGTGATCTTTCCAGTAGATACCTTCCCTAATACCTTGGTTGCCGATTTTGCCAAACGCCCCGGGAGGTAACATGTATCTCCCTAGGTATGATGGCGGTACAGTCAGGTGCTAACTTTATCCCTTCTCTGTAATTCCACGGTACCTTCTTTAGGCTGAGAATTGGGAGTTGTGGCCAAGGGGCCAACATCAGTGGTTTAGGCGCTGGTATCTCGAGAGTGGCTTTATTTCTCTGCTCAGGTACCCCTTGGATGGTTATGGGTCTGTCGGATATTCCTTCCATGTAAAGGATAATGGCTATCATACCTTCTACGTTCCTCGATCCACGAGGGTAGTATATTTCTTCCTCAGGGAAGATCTCAGCTTTGTTTATTGAGTCCAGCTCTTCGGATTCAATTAAGTTCTGGATTAGATGTCGTAGAGCCCAACATTCTTTCGTGGCATGTCCAGGAGCATTAGAATGGTAAAGGCAGGATGTGGAAGGATCGAAACACTTCGATCTCATATCTGGGGGTGGCAAAAATTCTATAATCTTCCCCTCCTCAATCAAGGTACAGAGAATCTCCTCCCTGGATTGCCTCAACGGGGTGAATTTCTGTTTGGCGGCAAAATCTCGATGGCTCTGCAATCTAGCTTCTCGAGCAATCTTTTCCGTCAATTTGTTCTGCTCTGGGTAACGGATCCGATCCCTTCTGGAGGTGGAAACATCTTGGACAGATATGGGGTCATTTGGCTTTGATAAGACCTGGTCGATGAGCTGTCGAGTCAACTGGTGTTGGTATACCACCAATTCAGCTAGCTAATCCACCTGCGCTCTGATTAAAGCCAATTCTTGTTCTACCCCGTAATTTTCTTCAGGGTATCCCCATATTGCAGGGTCATGTGCCGAGGGTAACTCTCCCATCTTCCTCAGGTATTTATGATTTTCCCTGCTTCCGGCACTGATCATGTTGACTCCTTCCTCCGCATACTGAGGCAGAGGGTTGTTGTTGACATTTGGCTGTTCAGGCATTTTGACTATAATCTCCCCGCTGTCAATCAAGTTTTGAATTTTGTGCTTTAAAGTCCAACACTCCTGAGTATCATGCCCCAGTGAGTTAGAATGGTAGGCGCACTTCTTGCTGGAATCGAATTGCCTTCCATTTGGATCGGAAGGTGGAGCGAGCTCAACGATCTTCTTCTGGGCGATCAGTAGGGCTAATATGTTTTCCAAGGAGTCTCCTAAAGGAGTGAATATCCTTCTTCGCTTGTTTTCCCCAACTTTCATTGCTGTAGGATTTTAAAAATTCGCTGGATGAGGGTTCTGCCTCTAGATAGGTGAGTTAGGGCTCTTGTTAGCTGATTGTCCTTGCAATACTAACGAGACATCTTCTTCCTTCCTCTTTGATCCTCTCTTGGGAGTGCTTGCATAATTTCCCGATTGTATGTGCTCGGCTACGACTTCCAAAGCAGCGAGGTCTTTGATTTTTCCAAACTTCAAACCTATTTCTGCCATTTCCCCTTGTTTGATTATTTCGGAGAAGGATTTTCCTAACTTGGTGAGGACTCTCTCATAGAAAGGGGCTTCTTGTATATCAATGAAGGTGGTCACCATCTCACCCTCATCCATTGGTGGGTTGACTTGGGCCGCCATTCGCCTCCACCCTGCTCGTATTCTTTGAACGATTCATTGCCCAGCTTTCTGACTTTGGTAACCTGGTAGTGATCAGGTGCCATCTGGGATTGAAAACTATATTGGTTGAGGAAAGTATGGGCCAAATCTTCCCAACCTCTGACTTTGGAATTGTCTATCCGTGCGTACGACGTGCGTGCTTCATCGGTAAGGCTCTTCTAAAATAGCTGCATCTTGAGGTTTTCATCCTCAGCGTAAGTTCTGAGTTCACCTATGTAGACTTTCAAGTGAGTGTACGGGTCTCCCAGTCCGTTGTATTTCTCGAACTCGGGGACTTGAAACTTATCCGGGTATCTCGCCTTTGGGAAAATACACAGATCCGAGTAATTCACGCTCCCGTGGGATCCCGTCCCTTTCATAGACCGGATAGCGTCTTCCATCTGTCTAACTTTCTTCCTAATGTCTCCAGTGTCTTTGTCCTCCCGGAGGTTTGTGATGTCCCGTGTCGTCTTCTGGATCGGGGCCTCCTTGGGTACTTCAACATCGAGGGGAGATATAGGTGTGGACATATGGGTATCACCTTCCTTTTCGGGTACTTTTATGTCTCCTTGAAAAGAGGATTTAGTCGAACTCTTGTGTTTAGATTCCTGAGATAGTTTGCACTGTTCTTTTAACAGGGTCGTCATCTCTGCCATTTGCTTCTTAAACTCCTCGAATTCATCTCGAGATACTGGGATGGGTTCTGATGAACTTGCTTCAGCCATCTGGATTGGTGAAAGGGCCTTTTTGGCTCGAGAACGGGTTTTAGGACCAATCTGCACAACAACCGATATCTAGTTTAGACTGGATACTGGTGGATAGGGATGCATGATATGCTATGCATCAGTTTAATGGTTTTTTAATCTTTTCTTGCAATACAACGAGTTAGTTGAATTGATGACAGGGTGTAAAAGATGTATGTATGACAGTTCAAGATAATGGTCATTTATATACGCGGAAGATTTAAATGGGGCATGAAGAAGCACACCTCGCGTTTGGTTTATCAAAGACTGACCTGTCTTGGGGTTACTCTCACGGGCTGTTTGAAATTGGTTCCCAGATCTTTGCAATCTACTTGATGAAAACATCCATGTTTCGATTGGAGCGGATCTAAGTGGTGCTTTTCCTGAGCCTCACAATGGAAACATCCATAGGAGTCCAATAATAAACAACCGACGGGATTGCCCCCTAATGGAGGTACCACACAACATACATTCACATATATTCATGTCCTCGCCGCATGTAATATGATGACATTGTGAAAAGCACTAATATATTGTGCGAGGCACTAATACAAAATGCTAAAAGATTGACACACACAAAGATCATTCACACAAATGCATATGCAGAATGAAAATTAAAAAGTTTGATCGTGGCTTAAGTCCTCTTTGATCCCCAACGGAGTCGCCACCTGTCTACGCCGGGCGAAAAATCAAGTCCTCGGTGTCCCTTTTGTTGAAGGAGGTGGTCTTTTTTTTCTTTTTTGGAGTTGTTTGCCCTCGTCTCTTGTCCGTGGGATGAGAGAGGAGTGCCCCGATTTCCTTATTTTATTCTTTTCCCTTTCGCTTTTGCTTTGTCTTTGGGGTTCCGTTTTAAAGGGTGAATTTCGTAGGAAATCGGTACCGACATATGTGTCGACGATTTTGAAAGATTGATTTTATTAATTGGACCGATTGAGACAGAGTCGCCAGTTGGTATTTTGGAAATGGATGTACCAACTCATCCAGGTTTTAATAGTTTTTCGCAAGATGGTCCAATGCGTGACTCTTTGATTTGGTCTTGAAACCCGAGATTCGTGGAATCCGGGGGCTAGGTTAAGCGGGGGGAAGGTGGTAGGCACCCCCCGACTCCCGTGCAAGCACGGTACCGCATCTTATTAATTTTCTTATGCAAAAAGTGTGTGTGTGTGTGTGTTCGTGTGTGTGATTTTGAAAGCTTTATTAGTTGGTTTCTAAGTCTTTTTGGTGACTTGAAAGTAGTGTTGTACCTCTTTTGCGCGTAGGTACGAAGGATTTGATTTAGCGAAAGATTCAATTTTAACAAGATATGCAAATTGAAATGAGGTTTTGGAAAGTAAGGTTTTCAAATTCTTTGCCCGACTAGGAATCGAGGACTTCGATAGTTCATTTTATTCTTTACATTAATTACGTGATCTACCCTAAATCGCTTTATTTCATCAAAAGCCCTTTGTGGTTTTTTCTTTGAGAAATCATTTTGATGATATGTATGCTAAATCGTTAAGAAAGTTCGGATCATCATCAGGCATAAAAGCCATCTCGATGAACCGAGCTCCCGTAATGAAAGTTTTTACTATCACGGGATCTTGAATCCAAGCTCTCGAGACTAACCCTTCAAGTTCGTTTTCAAGATCCAAATATTACATGTACATTGATATTTACGATATTTAAAGCATTTACAACGTAAAAATCGGTCCATCGTGGGAATCAAGTCGGATCCATTCGGGGATCTCGACACCGAGATTCCTGGGCTCACACGATTTATACAATATTACGTATACATAACGTCCACGGCTTTGATACTAAGTGATTTCATCGCTCGAAATCACCGTTCACGCCGATTCGGCCCCCCTTTTACCTCTAAATATAGATTTAGGGCTATACGGGTTACCCGGGACGATTCAAAAATGATAAATTCATAGATATACCACGGATCTAAGCCGTTATAGCTCCCGGGTTAAAGCTTCATGCTTAATAACCTCTCGGGAGCTAGATTAGGCTTAGCTTGAGGTATATCTAGCCTCCGAAGACTATATACAACGTATCAAGCACAAAATAATCGGTAGAGACGTAAAAACTACCAACTATTACACGATATGCTTAAAATACAACAAGTATAGCTAGATTCAAACAAGATACTTCATTAATCTATCATTTGAACATAGTTTACAAAGAAATCGAAGCTAAAAGTGCGTTATTTCACCTTGGAGGACGCGTGAACAAGCGTTTTGACTCCCGAGATGAAGTAAGAAAACTAAGACGACTTCAAGTATGTATTAAGTAGGATGATTGAGCTTCAAATATGTGAAGAAGAGTTCCACCCGAGCCTCCTTCTCCCTAGAAACTCTCTCTCTCTAAACATGTATCTCTCTCTTCTAAATGAACTAAGATGGGGGTTTATAATCTATCCCAGGTAGCCGCATACATGTATGCAGCCAGCCGCATATATGGTCAAGGCTACCCAAGTGGGACCCCCTAGCTTGGTTATTTCTCCTTTGGTTTTGATTCGGAAGAAGCTGACGTTCGCCGTTTGATCTTTCGGATCGTCTTTGACTAACGCAGCAAGATAAGATCGAGTCTGACTGAATTAGGATTCGGGAAGTTGATACTCGTAGCCAAGATACCTTCCAGGTCCAGATATCAGTCCGCAGGCTTATCTCTCGATGGTACGTCGTTCGAGGTTTACTGAGGTGGTTTCCAATGATCACTGTCTCAGCTCATCGATCTTCGATCGGGTTGCGATATGTTCAGACTTCATTGGTCCTCTTCACCATTCCCGGGGATGTCTCCGAGATTACCGGGATCTTTTGCCCTACTTCGGGGTTGTCTCCAAAGTAAAATGACGCTTTTACCCTCCTGCATGGTTAGTACGACAAAAGCAAAATTTCGAGTGTCTACAAATGCGTATTACTATACTTTTATCACTGGGTATTTCAACAGTTTAACGGTAAAAGTCTTGCCGTTATTTTTATAAAAAGGTTATTTCTATCGCTTTCTATATCCGACAATTATTCTGTTATAGGGCGGGCCCACCAATGATTGCGCCGTCGTATGAATATTCTCCGATAAAAAGAATATTTCCCGACACAACAAATATTTTATGACCACTTGCTTATTTTATAAAATTTGCATAAATCACCCATAACTATAACATTATAACAAATCAACACCTTACTATTTAGAATAATATGTAGAGAAAATTAAATCTTTATTCATAAAAGTTGGGGTCATACAACCTCCTCTCCTTATAAAATTTTGTCCTCAAAATTAATGTATGTACCTGGTATTTCAAAGAGGTGAGGATACCTTACTTTTATTTCAGATTCTAACTCCCGGGTCATTTCCTCAATATCATGGTTTCTCCATAAAACTTTGACTTGAGAAATAACCTTTGAGCGTAGAATATGTTCCTTCTTATCCAAGATCTTGACAGGTACCTCCTCATACGTTAAATCTTCAGCTATCTCGTCTGGTTCTAATTCAATGATGTGGTTTGGGTCTTTCACATATTTACGTAGCATGGATATGTGAAAAACGTTATGAACACGAGATATGCTTGGTGGTTAGGCAAGTCTATAGGCCACAGTTCCTACTCTATCGAGGATTTCAAATGGACAAATAAATCGTGGGTGAAGCTTTCCTCTCTTTTTGAATCTCGTAACTCCTTTCCATGGAGCAACACGTAACAACACATGGTCTCCGACAGTAAATTCCACGTCTCTTCGATGAAGATCAGCATAACTCTTTTGTCGATCTTGTGATGTTTGTATACGTTGCCAGATTATTTGAATCTTTTCTGGAATCATGCGTATCAACTCGGGTCCCAACAATGTTGCTTCACCCACCTCGTCCCAGCATATTGGAGAACAACACTTTCGTCCATACAACGCCTCGAATGGAGCCATGCCTATACTTGCTTCATAACTGTTGTTGTAGGAGAATTCCATCAATGGTAAGTACTTGTCCCAACTTCTTTTGAAGTCTAGAACGCAGAGTCTCAATAGATCTTCAAGAGTTTTAATAGTCCTTTCTGAATTTCCCGTCCGTTTGAGGATGATATGCATAATTGAATTGTAAATCAGTGCCCATAGCTTTCTGTAAGCTGACCAAAAATCGTGAAATGAATCTTGGGTCTCGATCAGAAACTATGGATACCGACATACTATGCAGTTTTACAATCTCATTTATGTACATATGAGCAAGACGTTCAAGTGAATAAGTTTCTCGTATAGGCAAGAAATGAGCAGACTTGGTTAATCTATCGACAATGACCCAAATTGCATCTATGCTTTGAGAAACCTTGGGAAGACCCGTAACGAAATCCATGTTGATATGTTCCCACTTCCATTTTAGAATCTCAAGTGGTTGTAATGGACCCTTTGGCACTTGATGCTCCGCCTTGACACGTTGACAAGTTAGACACCTTGAGATAAACTCCGCGATCTCTCTTTATATTGCTCAACCAAAATGTATGTCGAAGATCATGATACATTTTGGTACTTCCAAGATGGATTGCAAAAAGTGTGTTATGTGCCTCCATCATGATTTTATACTTCATGTTGCGAATTGCATATTCAAATTTGATGTTAAAAGTAAATATATATGCTTATGTGTAAAGTCCTTCAAGGAACATATGTACAAGGACTTAGATGATAGATCAAAATTGTTAGGTTGATATGTGCTTTAATGTTTATCATTATATAAATGAATGTATAGAAGAGAGATCAAAACTGTTAGGTTGATCTATTTTGAGATGTAAATGTTAGGTCTTGACAGAATCGTAGTCTGCTAAGCCAGTCAAGAGTCTGCAGAAGCCAAGGCAGAATCGTGGAGCTTCAATAAAAGTATTCAAGAATCGTAGTCTGCCTTGAAAGCCACACTCAGAATCGTGGAGATGATCCGAGCGCCTGCGGAGCCAAGTCAAGAATAGCAATCAGCTCTCGGAAGCGTGGAGTCTACAAGACAAGTAAGTGATAATCGTAGTCTATCAGAGTTTAAGAGAAATTGTAGTGTTCTCTACGATCTAAGCTGAATCAAGCATGAGCAAGCCAACACACAGCGATCATGGTACAAAGACCACGATCGTGGTGACCCTCCAGTCAGCATCAAAGTTCGTCTATCTGATGAAGGAGGAAGAGTAACAAATGAAGAAAGGCTTATAGACGATGACATTTTGGTAGTCCCAATGTACCAACATTCATCCTTAGTATGTATCGAAGAAGCGTATTGAAGAAGCTAAGGAAAGAACTGCATGCTTGCTGAAAGCACCTTTTCTTTAATGTAATTGCTTAACATTTTTGATATTATATTTGATTAAATAAATGAATTATTTTATTATGGTTTTATTTACTGCGTTATATAAATGTTAGCATAATAAAAGTCCTTAGAATAGTGATACAAATTATATAGCTTCAAGTATGTGACTTGAATATGAGATCATATAATTACAATTAGTATCATTACTCTTAAATGTCCCTAGTCGAGTATCATTATTAATGGGACAACAATGATACATTGAGACTAGTATGTGGATTGACTAATGGCCAAATCTCATTGGTCATAAATATATGAGATATTGAGTCAATGCATAGGTACATGTTAGAGAACAATGTACTGGACAGATCCACCATGAGAATTCTACGTGGAGCATTATGCAAAGTGTCATAAGCAATTCTCATAGTGACAATGATGTAATGATCCTCCGACCTGAAATCACTATATTACAACACGAAAATTTATGTACTTTGATATCATCGAAGGTCACCTTTAATAGGGTGGACAATAAAGGTGATTATTGGGTACATCATGAATCATGTGAGGAATATGAGTGATCTAGATGGAATTTAACCCTCCTATATATTAGGGGTGATATCCATAGGCCTCTTGATTGAGTAGGACTATGAAATGCATGGCCATGCTCAAATAGTGATTTGTTTCATATAGTCTACTCATTGATCAAGAAAACTCAGATTAAATTATGAAGAGTATGACAAATTCCATGACTCGAGTTTAATCTAGGATGTCAAGGATAAAAGGATTAAATTACATTGAAATATTGGTCACGAAAAGGTTGTATCGAATCACCGATCTTATTATTATTTGGGTAGCAGTGATACATTACTAGATGCCGCTCACTGTTTATAATTTTATAATATGATTTTAAAATTATTGCCAACATAATAATAACCTATAGGGTCACACACTTAGAACGTAATTAAAAGGAATTAATTTAAATTGTAAGGATTAAAATATGTCAATATGATTGATAGTATTTAAAATTACAAATTTAAATTAATAAGATAATTTGTAAATATATGTATATTAATTAAGTATGACTTAATTAAGATATAATATATATAAATTTGGATTTTACTTTTCTAATTGGATTAGGTTTTTGATTAATTCTTTTTAACTGCTATATATATGAGATATATCAGCCGTTTTAATGTAAGATTATTAAAAACCTAAAACCCTAGCCGCTCTTAGAGAGAGACTAGAGAGAAAAACGCGAGAAAGTCCAGATCCATGGCAGCTAGTACCGCAGTTCTCTTTACTGCAGATCGTGTGACGATTCGCGGGGCGTTCGTGTGGATACCATAGAGGCGTAGTTCCGTTGGATTGCGTTGAAGATTCGAAGTTGTTCCAGAATTTCCATCGTCTCCATTCAAGCTAGGATAATCGGTAAAACAAATCTAAACCTCTGAATTAATATGTTTTCGCATAGGATCATGTTTTAGGGTTTCAAAAAAATTTAAATTCCGCTGCGTTTATGTGCCAAAATTCCTACAGTCTGCAAGACAAGTAAGTGATAATCGTAGTCCATCAGAGTTTAAGAGAAATCGTAGTGTTCTCTACGATCTAAGCTAAATCAAGCATGAGCAAGCCAACACACAGCGATAATGGTACAAAGACCACGATCGTGGTGACCCTCCAATCAGCATCAAAGTTCGTCTATCTGATGAAGGAGGAAGAGTAACAAATGAAGAAAGGCTTATAGACGTTGACATTTTGGTAGTCCCAATGAACCAACATTCATCCTTAGTATGTATCGAAGAAGCGTATTGAAGAAGCTAAGAAAAGGACTGCATGCCTGTTGAAAGCACCATTTTAGGTGTTAGGTGAGAAAGCAGTCTGCTGTGTCAGTGGGCCAGATGGCTGGATAGCAGATTTGCAGGAAGTCAACATCAGTGCTCAGAAACGTCTGAAGCATTTAATGCTACAACAGATGCCTTCAACGAAAATAATTCAAAGGCTCCTTCATAAGCAAATCAGACAAGGATTCAGATTAAGCAAACAAAGAACGAAAAAGCTCAAGGACTCTCAACGTCCAAACACTACGATCCCAAGAGATAAACTTGCTTTGCTACTCAGTTATTCAGAATTGATGCTTAATAGGAACTGAGTAGCACACCCCAGAAAACCACTCTCAAACCAAGTGTACCAAGTCTGCTGGACTTAAAGAGTTCTAAGTGAACTAAAGAAGTTCCAAGATTTTTGATCTTGAAGGAATTTTAGTGATTTAAAGTTGTAAAGACATCCTTAGTGGATTTCCTACTCGTGGAGTAGAAGAGTGGACTAGGAGCCTTGAGCGCTCTGAACCACTTAAAATCCTTGTGTCTTATTAACTGCTATAACTGCTATATCTGTTATAACTGTCATAACTGCTTATCAAACCATTATTGCATTATCTTAAGGGGAACAAACATATATTCCGCTGCAGTCAGTTTAATCAATACTGATAAGTATTTTGAAAAAGAAAAAGTTTTAAAATATCTATTCAATCCCCCATTCTAGATAACTATTGTGCCTCTGGGAACTAACAATTGATATCAGAGCAGGTTCTCTCATCTAGCCTACAAAGCTTGAGTAGATCCAATGGCACATCTGATAAGCGAAACCAAGATCGGTGGAGGCAGCAAACCACCAATGTGCAATAGAGACAAATTTGCGAACTGGAAAGTTCGTATGCAAGCCTATATAGATTCAATAGATGATGATCTATTTGAAACCATTTTGAATGGGCCCTATATTCCAACAAAGCTTGCACCAACTCCAGAAGATCCAAACAGAGTTCAGATTAAGGTCAAAGCTGAGTGGATTGACAACGAGAAGAAAGATGTCCAGCTAGACAAAAAGGCCAAGACCAATTTGTTCCAGTTTTTAGAGGATAATCTGTTCGAGAATGTGGTTAACTGCAAAATTGCCAAAGAAGTCTGGGAGGCACTGCTCATCATGCATGAAGGAACTGAAGAAGTCAGAGAAAACAAGCAATCTCTACTGACTCAATAGTATAAGATGTTTACCCATGCTCCAGGAGAAAACGACAGTCTTTTCGAGTTTTTGGAAAGATTTATCCTAACAAAGATCTTACCATCAAGTTCATGAGATCCTTACCAAGCAAGTGGGATGCCAAAACCACTGCAATCAGAGAATCAAAGAACCTGCATGAAATGCCTATCCAACAACTTAATGGCAACCTTTTTACCTACGAACTAGAGCTGACTCAATGAGCAAAGACTCTATCTGAAGGAAGAAAAAAGGATAAAGGAGTTGCTCTCAAGGCAACAGAAGAAATCTCCAAAGCTCATGATGAAAATGAATATGCCTCTGAGGAAGATGATGATGAAAATATTGCAATGCTGGTCAGAAGACTCAAAAGGTTCATGCACAAAGGAAGAAGCGGAAGACCTAAGAGATTCAACAACAATAGCAGCCAGGAGCAGATCAATGACTTATGCTACAACTGCAAGAAGCCTGGCCACTTCATCGTAAACTGCAACAAACCTATCAGAGAAAAGCTGAAAAGAAAGACAAATCCAAAGAAGGAGTTCAAAGGCTACAAAAAGCATCAAAAGAAAGATAAAGGTCTTGTAGCTGGAGGTTTATGGAGTGACTCAGACAACGACACCAATGCTGAGTCTGAAGATGACGAAGAACCTCAAGCAGCCAACCTATGTCTGATGGCCAAAGATGCAAGCAACAAGAAAAGTACTAGCCATCATGAGGTAAGCATAGATGAGGTATTTGACTTTAACTCTCCTAATGTAGACATTGATGATTTAAGAACTGCACTACATGACATAACATCTGATTTGCATCAATATATGTAATGGTTCAGAGTTCTGTCTAAGGATTATTTTGGTCTTCAAAAATAAAAAGAGAAAGTTCAAAGAGAACTGGAAATAGCTCTACTCAGTTCTGTCTCTCTCTTTCTGAACTTGAAGCTGAGAATAAACTCTTAAGATGGACCAATGAACTGAGCACACAAAGAGAGTCAAAACTAACCTCTAAGATTGAGGAGCTAGAAAAGACTATCTCAATGTGGAATAATGTAGGAATTTCGGCACATAAACGCAGCGAAATTTAAAATTTTCTGAAACCTCAAAACAGGATCCATGCGAAAACATATTAATTCAGAGGTTTAGATTTGTTTTACCGATTATCCAAGCTTGAATGGAGACGATGGAAATTCTGGAACAACTTCGAATCTTCAATGCAATCCAACGGAACTGCGCCTCTACGGTATCCACACTAATGCCCCGCGAATCGTCACACGATCTGCAGTAAAGAGAACTGCGATACTAGCCGCCAAGGATCTGGACTTTCTCTCGTTTTTCTCTCCAGTCTCTCTCTAAGAGCGGCTAAGGTTTAGGTTTTTAATAATCTTACCCTAAAACGGCTGATATATAATATATATAGCAGTTAAAAGGAATTAATCAAAAACCTAATCCAATTAGAAAAGCAAAATCCAAATTTATATATATATTATATCTTAATTAAGTCTTACTTAATTAATATACATATATACAAATTATCCTATTAAATTAAATTTATAATTTTAAATACTATCAATCATATTGACATATTTAAATCCTTACATTTTAAATTAATTCCCTTTTAATTTCGTTCTAAGTGTGTGACCCTATAGGTTATTATTATGTTGGCAACTATTTTAAAATCATATTATAAAATTATAAACAGTGAGCGGCATCTAGTAATGCATCACTGCTACCCAAATAATAATAAGATCGGTGATTAGATGCAACCTTTTCGTGACCAATGTTTCAATGTAATTTAATCCTTTTAACCTTGACATCCTAGATTGAACTCGAGTCATGGAATGTGTCATACTCTTCATAATTTAATCTGAGTTTTCTTGATCAATGAGTAGACTATATGAAACAAATCACTATTTAAGCATGGCCATGCATTTCATAGTCCTACTCAATCAAGAGGCCTATGGATATCACCCCTAATATATAGGAGGGTTAAATTCCATCTAGATCACTCATATTCCTCACACGATTCATGATGTACCCAATAATCACCTTCATTGTCTACCCTATTAAAGGTGACCTTTGATGATTTCAAAGTACATAAATTCCCGTGTAGTAATATAGTGATTTCAGGTCGGAGGATCATTACATCATTGTCACTATGAGAATTGCTTATGACACTTTGCATAATGCTCCACGTAGAATTCTCATGACGGGTCTATCCAATACATTGTTCTCTAATATGTACCTATGCATTGACTCAATATCTCATATATTTATAACCAATGAGATTTGGCCATCAGTCATTCCACATACTAGTCTCAATATATCATTGTTGTCCCATTAACAATGATACTCGACTAGGGGCATTTAAGAGCAATGATACTAATTGTAATTATATGATCTCATATTCAAGTCACATACTTGAAGCTATATAATTTGTATCACTATTCTAAGAACTTTTATTATGCTAACATTTATACAACGCAGTAAATAAAACCATAATAAAATAATTCATTTATTCAATCAAATATAATATCAAAAATGTTAAGCAATTACATCAAAGAATTGGCCTCTAGGGCATAAACTCTAATAAATAGGTCTTCCTCATCCATGGACTCCCTGATCTCCAGTCAGAGAAGTGCATCTGATAGAATAGGTTTAGGCTTTGGGGAATCTATCCCAGAACCAAGTGTGAAAAAGATAAAGGATACTAATAGTAGTAGTGCTTCTAATTTCTATAGAAGCATTACATTTGTGAAATCCACACAGAAGGAAGAACCTATGCACCCTTGCTCTTCTGATCCAAGCCATGTCCCTAGACACAACGGATCCCATGCTGGCCTAGGGTTCAGAAAGGAGAAGAGTAACTCAGTCACCATTGTCCAACCTCGAAGGATTGTGGAGTCAAGCAAAACTGACTCTATGAACCAACCAGGAAGGAATCGTGGAGTTGAGATTCACTCATCACAAACCCTGAATCCCAAGGCTGCATGGAAAAAGAAGAATCAATATAAGGGTAAGGCCACCAAGTATCCACAAAAGTCCAAATGGAGAAAGAATCCACACACACACACACAAGCATGCATTATATTAGATGTTTTGTATGTGGTAGAAATGGTCATAAAGCTGCAATATGTTACTATAACCCTCTGCATGATAGGCCCAAAGTCAAGCAGATTTGGGTTCCCAAGGGTACTAACATTGTAGGACCCATACAAGTTTGGGTACCAACATGAAAGCTTAACCTGTTTGTAGGAACTGAGCTCCATGATCACAACATAGTATTTGGATAGTGGGTGCTCTCGTCACATGACCGGGAACAAAGCCCTTCTGTCTAACTTCACAGAGAAGAAAGGACCAACAGTCATCTTTGGAGATAACGGCTCTGGCAAGACAAAAGGATATGGCTCAGCTGGGAATGGTGCTGTGTCTTTCAGCAAAGTGGCATATATAGATGGACTAAAGCACAATCTTCTCAGCATCAGGCAACTCTGCGACAAAGGTCATCAAGTCACTTTTCTCAACAATCAATGTCAAGTAAGAGATCTGGAGACCTCCTCTATTAAGCTGACCGGAACAATAGAAGGAAATGTCTACACTGTTAATCTTGCTCAACTAAGTTCTGATGAGACAGTATGCTTTCTTGCTAAAGCCTCTGAAGAAATAAGCTGGCCTCCAAAGATCTTGTAGCAGGTTTACCCAAATTCAGCTTCGTCAAAGAAAGACCATGCAACGCCTGCCAGCTTGGAAAGTAAACAAGGAGCTCATTCAAAGGCAAAGCAGTCAACTCAATTGATAGGCCCCTTCAGTTACTTCATATGGATCTTTTCGAGCCAATTCCAACTGTGAGCCTCGGAGGGAAGAGATACTCACTGGTCGTAGTGGATGACTACACCAGATTCACATGGGTGTTCTTTCTTAATTCTAAATATGAAACAAGCTCTCAACTAATCAAGATGTTCAAGCTGGTGATGAATGAAAAAGGAGAGACAATCAAGGCCATAAAGAGTAATCATGGTAGAGAGTTCGACTTCTCAGAAATGGATCAGTTCTGTGAAGACAATGGCATCAGCCACAACTTCTCAGCTCCATGAACTCCACAGCAAAATGGAGTAGCTGAAAGGAAGAACAGAATGTTGATCGAAGCAGGAAGGACTCTACTAGCAGAAGATCATCTACCTGAATACTTCTGGGCAGAAGCCATCAACACTGCGTGCTAAACTCAGAACAGGTCTCTAGTTCACTCTATGTTGAAGAAGACTCCCTACGATCTGTGGAGAGGAAGAAAGCCCAATGTCAGTTATTTCCATGTGTTCGGCTGTGCATGCTACATTCTCAACAATGGAAAACAATATCTGACTAAATTCCAACCCAAGTCAGACGAAGGAATCTTTCTTGGATACGCCACAAACAGCAAAGCCTATAGAGTGTTCAACAAGAAGATGCTAAGTGTTGAAGTCTCGATCCACATTATCTTTGATGAAATAGACTCAGACAAATATGCACCACAAAACACTGCTACCGACGATCCAGACACCATGATTGAGGTGGTCGAGCCCAACACCACGATCACAGCCTAAGAAGGTGGAATCGTCGAGGCTGAAGAAGAAATCGTGGAGAGAGCTGCACCAGATGATGATCCTCTACAACAAGAACCAGAAGTTAATCTTGAAGAGTTCAGACAAGAAGGCACCAAAATAGATGTTCCAATAGGGAACAGATGGGCAAGAGATCACACTCAAGACCTAATCATTGGAAATCCAACTGCAAGGATCAGAACAAGGTCTGCAACTCATAATGAGTTTTTTTATTTGATTTTTCTGTCTCAAATGAAACCCAAGAAGATAGAAGATGCAATGGAAGAATCAAGCTGGATAAAAGCCATGCAAGAGGAGCTGAATCAGTTTCAAAGAAGCAAAGTTTGGAGATTAGTTCCTAGACTAAGGAATCACCCAGTCATTGGCACCAAATAGGTCTTCAGAAATAAGATGGATAAAGATGGGGTGATCACAAGGAACAAGGCAAGACTAGTGGCTAAAGGTTATTCTCAAGAAGAAGGCATCGACTACGACGAAACCTTTGCACCTGTTGCTAGACTTGAAGCTATCAGGATATTCCTTGCATTTGCTGCCCACATGAAGTTCAAAATCTTCCAGATGGATGTCAAGAGTGCATTTCTGAATGGTGAACTTCAAGAAGAGGTATATGTGGAGCAACCTCCAGGTTTCATCAATCAAACTTTCTCTAATTATGTCTATATATTAGACAAAGCCTTATATGGACTTAAACAAGCACCTAGAGCATGGTATGAAACACTAACTAACTTTCTTATTGAAAAAGGATTCACTAGAGGTAGAGTAGACTCCACATTATTTCTTAGGAAGCACAAAGATAAAGTTTTACTAGTTAAAATATATGTAGATGATATTATTTTCGGTTCTACTGATGAAAATCTGTGCAAGAGATTTACCAAGATTATGCAGAGCAAGTTCAAAATGAGCATGATGGGTGAGCTGAATTTCTTCCTTGGACTGCAAGTAAAGCAGACTGATGAAGGTATCTTCATTAATCAAGCCAAGTACATCAAAGACTTACTTAAGAAGTATGGCATGGAATCAGCCTCTCCCATGAAAACACAAATTGCTCCAGCAACTAAGCTTGACAAAGATGAGAAATGTAAATGTGTTGACATTACTCAATACAGAGGTATGATAGGCTCTCTTCTCTACTTAACTGCTAGTAGACCAGATATAATGTTTGCAACATGTATATGTGCTAGATTTCAAGCTAATCCTAAGGAATCACACTTAACTACTGTAAAAAGGATTTTCAGGTATCTCAAAGGCACACCTTACTTGGGACTTTGGTATCCCAAGGAGTCCTCCTTTAAACTGACAGGATATACAGATGCTGATTTTGCAGGCTATAAAATTTATAGAAAAGTACCAGTGGCACTTGTTAACTGCTAGGAAATAGACTAGTATCCTGGTTCAGCAAAAAGCAAAACTCAATATCAACTTCAACAGCAGAAGCTGAATATATTGTTGCAGGCAGCTGTTATGCTCAAATCCTATGGATGAAGAACCAGCTAGCAGGCTATGGGTTTGATTTCAAATCTATACCTGTTCATTGTGATAACACAAGTGCCATAGCAATAACACATAATCCTGTCATGCATTCTAGGACTAAGCATATAGAGATAAGATATCATTTTATTAGGGATCATGTTCAAAATGGAACTATATCTTTGCATTACATCCCTACTGAAAATTAACTTGCTGATGTGTTTACAAAGCCCTTAGATGAATCCAGATTTAATAAATTAATAAGTAAGTTAGGTATGTTAAATCTATAACCATGAATTCTATGTTCTAGTTGGTGCTAACCATACAGATAGTAAGGCTATGTCAAAATCGTAGAGATGACTAAGAGGAACCACAATCGTGTAGTGGTCTCGACATGGCAGAGAAGCTCACTGTGATGACATCATCTCAAAGTCTAAGAAACCCCTCTGATAAACGCCTCAGGGACAAACCTGACCCTTAGTGTCAGACTAAGAGGTTGGCCCTTCCTGAGCTACCTTAACCTAGAAGGGATGATGGTTCAGAATGCATCACAGAAAACCGTAGAGTCAACGGTCATTGAGCAGTTTCAGCACTGAACACAACAATCGTGGAGTGGTTCTCGGCAATCGTAGTCCTCTCAAAAGACTCACTAGCTCATGGGGAGCTAAGGACAAAACTATACTTTTCATTCAACTTAAATTCGAGGAGTCCAGTAGAACTCAACATGTGTCCCACTCTGTAAATCATATGGAGGGAAGTTATAAATTAATTTTGAACTGTCATTTGTCAGTTTATGTTTGAATTTCAAAAGTTTCTCTCTCTCTCTCTCAAAAAGAAACCCTAAGCTTCAGAAAGCTAAGCTAAGTTTGTTCGTCACAGGATAAATCAACAGAATTAATGGCTGCTTCCAACGTTATTTCTGGTTACCAGCTATGCTTTGACGAGTTCAAGACTGCTAACTCTTAGTTCCACAAAATTCTATCTCTTCTGAAGAGATCTGGCCTCGAAGAAGCTCTGAGCACCAGCACAAGGATTTACATGAAGCTGGTGAAGGAGTTTTACTACAATCGAGTCTTTGAAGACGGCATCATCATTACCAAAGTCAAGGGCGTACAGATTCGACTCAGCGCTGAAAGCATAAACCTTGCCCTAGGGTTTAAATCAAATGGTCTTCCATCAATGGATGTCATCGATTTCCATGAAGGTCTACAGAAGATGCACCACACGAAGTTTGAAGGAATCAAGGGCTACAAAAAGAAAAAGTTGCCCCATAAGTATGAATTTCTAGCTCACATTGTTGGAAAATGCATATGCTGTAAGGGCTCTGGTCACGACTCTGTCAATGAGAAGCAACTGAAGCTCTTAATAGCTATCTGCTTTAGAATTCAACTCAACAATGGGGCTCTGCTAATGGAATGGTTTGGGAAATGGATGCTCAGCCCAAAGAAGACTAAGAGCTCTGCCAAGATGCTCTATAGGAGATTCATCAGCATAATCCTGCAATCTGCCCTGGGTGACAAAATTGGGGATAGAGAAGGTGCTCCCATCAATCCCAACAGGAAGATGACCCAACAGCTATTCCAGAATTAGAAGAGGAACCCTGCAAAAAATGTGAAGATGATGTCTGAGTCCAGTGGAAGGACTGGTGAAATGAAGAAGTTAGTGAGGCAGGGTAATATGTATGTTGTGAAGGAAATAGAGGAAGATGAAGAAGTTAACCAAGAAGAACCCTTGGCTCTGATCAGAAAGAGCAAAGGGAAGAGGAAATTGAATGAAGGTGTTCAGATAGCTGAGGAGCCTCAAGGCTCAACCACTGATGTACCCCAAGGGGGTTCTGGTTCTGGTGTTGAGATTCGGGGTCTTGCCACTGACAAGGAACTCACTCTTGAGGCAACCGAATCACCAGAAAAGGTTCTGAAGGGAGACAAGTGATAATAAGGCAGAAGAAAGTTCTGAGCCTAAGAAGAAGAAACGCAGCCATAAATCAAAGAAGTCTTCACTCACTACGATTGTGGAGTCCTTACCAATCGTGGAGTCCAGACTTGCCACCTCTCAGGAGAAGGAAGCTGCAACAGCCTCTCAGCCTGAACAAACTATCAGAGCTGAAGCTGAAGAAAGAACTAAGGCTGTGACTAAGCCTAAGAAGATAAAGAAGAAGCTTGTCAAGAAATATGTCCTTGCAAATGAAGAAATTTTGAAGGAAGATGATAGAAGGATTGCTACTGAGAAGGCTGAATAAAGAAATCAACCTCAAGCATCTGGTCCAACTTTGGAAGAGATTAGAGTTATTGCTGATGTAGAAGCCTACCTCAAGGGTGCAAAAGATCCTAATGCATCTAATCAGGCTGTGGACCATGTTGAGGAGGAGCTGCCTGAAGTTGTTCATACTAAGGAAGTGCTGGTAGAAGTAATGGCTCATTCTGAAGAAGTAATGCCAGAAGCAACTGAGATGAGCCCTGATGATGTTGAGGAGGAGTCGCTGGAAGTTCATGTTCAAGAAAGTACTACAGCTGATGGGGAGATGTTAGAAGAACAAGAGAATGTAGGAGTTGAGGGGGAGCTACCAATAGATGATCATGAAGTTCCCTCAGCCCCTGAAGAGTTCGTAGAGTCTGCTAATGTAGAACTGGTGGATATTGTTGATGATAAGATGGTAGATGTGGTGGAAGTTCCTGATGAAAATGATGAAGATAGTAATGAAGAAGAGGATGATGAACTTGAGGTTCTGGCTGTGTGCAAGGATGGAGAAAGGACAACTAACTATAATTAGCTATTCAACTACATGCCTATGATGCTGTGACACCCCCAAATCCGGGTACTTCAATTTCCACGGGACTTGGTGTTCACTGTACAAATATCATCTATCTATCTACCCATAGTAAATGCAAACCATGAAATAAATAGAAATAATCCTCCCCTTATGGGGTTACAACATCTGAAAAGAAATACATCAATCCCAGGTCGTACTTAACCTTAAATCTCAAATGCGGAAATATAAATAATTAAATAAGTCTTACACAACTTTAATCATAAGTCGGAAACATAAACACATAAAATAAATAACAAGTCTTCATCACTTGTTGACTTTGCCCTTGCCTTTGCTAGTAGAAGGCTCGTCAGACCTTTCGTTCTTAACTGCAATGTTATTATTACGCAAGAGTGAGCACGGTTGCCCACAAGTATAATAATATGACAACAATATAATAACATGCGAGTGAATCAAAGACATCTGAATAAAGAAACTCAACTTTTGACTCGAGGATAACTAACAGGAATCAAAAGAACATCTGAGGGTCATAAGACCTTGAACTATGTCCTAGGTTGTAAAGTGTTTATGCTTTAAACCTTTAACAGTCATAAGACTATGGACTCTACTTCTCGTACTTAGGGGGATCAGCCCTTAGTACCATACTGTGCACAATATCTCAACGCTAAAGCGTAAATAATCCCCTTTACAGGGTTGTTCGTCTCAGTTTTGACATCAGAGTCCGCACCAAAGGAAGTTTGGTTTGGATAAGCTCAATAAGTATTCTAGAATTTGAAGCGTTCATCAACTATGGACTAGTCGAATCAATAAGGGTTCACTAGTCCTATAAGATTTAACAATAACATCAATATTCAACTTGAACAATAAATTTTCAAGAGTATACAAACGAATAAGTATTGTATAACTGAAGTAATATTTAAAGGAATAACAATATCTCATATGAAAACCTTAACTTGAATAAACAAGGATAAGAACTTGCTCGATGTAAAAGTAAAGTTTGAGTTTAGGAAACTTGCAAAATATAGAACAAGTTTAAGGATAGGAAACTTGCCTCTTGCACAAGCTACAATTATAATTCACGTTCTTTATTAAACCCTACACATCAATACGTTCACAATACAAATTAATCAATAACTCGATATACGTATCGAATCACACACATCGGTCTTGAGCACGTTATTGGACTATACAATTAACGATTCAAGTCATGTAATTAACTTATTAATTACTCACGTAATATAAGTTATTAACCTCTTATTATATGTTTAATCATGTCTTTATGTTCATTACATTAGGTTTTAAACCACCTCTTAGAACACACGAACACTTAGCAAAAAAAAAAAAATTCAAATTTCTGCAAGGGGCGCGGCCGCGCGCCAGTTACCCTTGGGACCAGCGCGGCCGCGCGGCAACGCAGACCCAGATTTCCAGTTCGCGAATGACACACAGAGCAACCCAAATAAATCCAAATTAAACTAACGTAATGAATTTAAGGCTACCCATAAGATATAGAATTTACAGAAACATCATACCATGTTCTAAGCATGCTTTTAACACTTTAAATCACGGAATTACACAAATCACAACATTTAATTTCACTATTTTCAATATTTTATAAAGTTTTTGAAAGAAAACAAGAATTCAACGTTACGGATTCGTTATAACACCGAATCCATTCGTTTAACTTCCATTTTGTTCGTTTAAATGTACACAATCACATTCAAGTGTTAATTTAAGTTAAATAAACGCATAAGGTGTGTAAATTTTGTACGTAAGGGCCATATGGGCCATATGTACAATTTTTACACTCTGTAACTTTTGAAAACCCAATTATCAACAAAATTCCATGGTGTGATCACTGAAAGTTATGCATATATGGCATATAATATGTTATGGACATCAATTAATATACATATAGCCATATCATGAACAAGTCATCAATTTAGTCTTTTACAGAAAACTTCAAAGTACGTTAATGGAAGTTTTGAAAACTTAATTAAGACGTAATTACATAAAATTGATCACTGTGATTTATGTATACATGGTATAAAACATGTTATAAACATAATTTAACCCATATAAAACCATATAACCAACAATGATTCAAAATTGACGATTACAGAGAACTTCAAAGTACGTAAAAATAGAAAGCTTAAAACTTAATATAACTGAATTTACCCTTGCTAGTTGGTGAAGATGATTCAAGGATGATGATATAAATTTCTCAAATTCTTCTCCCTCAATCTTTTCTCTCAAAATTCTCTCTGACTCTCTAAGTTTTATTTCCTCTGATATGAATATATGAATTGATATAGTATATATGTATATAAGTATAATACGTATCATAATATATAATGGGTGAGTGGTTGTCATTTGGTCCCTTAGTGGGTTAACTGACCAACTCCCCTTAAGGCCTTGTTTGGCTAGCTTTAAGGAATCCCTTCTCATTTATTTTAATTAATTTACTATAATATAGTTAATTAATGTCACACCCAATTAAATCAAATAATGCTATTTAAATCAATTAAATAAAATAGCATAAATCTACATTAAATCACATAGTCACATAATTAAAATTCTTATTTATTAATTATGTCTAATCATAAATCTCTAATTAATTAATAAATTAATTAGAATAACATTATGCTTATTAATTAATATATTAATCAAATAAGCTCAATTAAATACATACTTTGAATATAAAAATTCACCACATTAATTTAACTAATGTGACACATATAATTAAATTAATCTACCACAAATTCATCAATTAATTATTTAACTCAATAATTAAATCATCGAAAAATATTTATTTAATTCAATAAATATTCAAAATAAATTACAAAAATCTTGTTTGTCACATCTTTCCCCCCTTAAAAGGATTCTGTCCCCAGAATCACGGTTCAATTAAATTTCGTCCCGTTACATTCTCCCCCCCTTACAAAGATTCTGTCCCCAGAATCGCATAAACAAAAAATTAAGTAAATAAATCTGGGTAATTCTTCATCATATGCTCTTCGAGTTCCCACGTAGCTTCTTCAGCATTGTGGTTCCTCCAAATTACCTTAACAGAAGGTATAATTTTATTTCTGAGGACTTGCTCTTTCCTGTCAACAATCTGAACAGGAATTTCTTCATAGGATAAGTCTTTCTCAAAATGTAGGGGTTCATATTCAATCACATGTTTGTAATCGGGTTTGTAGGGGCGTAAAACTGACACATGAAAGACGTTGTGGACATTCTCAAGCGCCGGAGGTAAGGCTACCTCATACGCAACTTCTCCAATCCTTCGCAGTACTTCAAAGGGTCCAATGAACCTTGGGCTCAATTTTCCCTTCTTACCGAATCTGATCTTCCCCTTCCAGGGAGAGACTTTCAAGAACACATAGCTACCCGATTCAAACTCAACGTTCTTACGGTGTGGATCGGCGTATTTCTTCTGCCTATCCTGAGCTGCTACCAGTCTTGTTCTGATCACTTTGACTATCTCTGCTGTCTGCTGTACCAGTTCTGGACCTAATAGTTGTCTCTCGCCAACTTCATCCCAGTATAGCGGGGTTCTGCATTTTCTTCCGTACAACGCTTCGTAAGGCGGCATGCCAATACTAGCGTGGTAACTGTTGTTGTAACCGAATTCCACAAGCGGTAGGTGATCATCCCAATTTCCTTTAAAATCCATGATGCATGCTCTCAACATATCTTCCAATGTCTGGATCGTTCTTTCACTCTGCCCATCTGTCTGAGGGTGATAAGCCGTACTCATTCTCAACTGTGTCCCCATGCATTCTTGTAGTCGCTTCCAGAAGTTCGATGTGAAGCGCGGATCTCTGTCGGAAACAATTGACACCGGAACTCCGTGTCTCGAAACAATCTCTTTCACATATAACCTTGCCAACTGATCTAAGTTGAATCTGATTTTGATCGGAAGGAAGTGTACGGATTTCGTCAGTCGGTTAACGATAACCCATACTGCGTCGTAGCCTTTCTGAGTCGTCGGAAGGCCAACCACGAAATCCATCGTAATGTGTTCCCATTTCCATTCTGGGATTTCCAGGGGTTGTAGCAAACCACTTGGCCTCTGATGTTCTGCTTTCACTTTCTGACAGGTTAGACACTTTGCAACACACTCAGCAACATCTCGTTTCAAATTCGGCCACCAGAAGTGCTGTCGAAGATCCTGGTACATCTTGGTACTACCGGGGTGAATCGAATACTGTGAGCTATGAGCCTCGCTCAAAATGTCATCCTTAATCTCTGGCACTGACGGTACCCAAACTCTATTCTCAAATCTCAGTAGTCCCTCACTGTCTATCTTGAATCTCGGTTCGGTTCCTTCAGATATCTTTTTCTTAACCTTCTCACATTCTTCGTCCTGAAGTTGAGCTTCCTTAACTTTATCCAATAGGGTTGTACCAGCTTGAATCTGAAACAACTTCTCGTCAATCTCCATCGGATACTTCACTTCTAATTTCAGCTTTTCCATTGCTGGAATTAGTTCCTCCTGAGTAGTCAACATCATCAATTTCTCCCGACCCTTTCTGCTTAAGGCGTCGGCAACCACATTAGCCTTACCCGGATGGTATAAGATTTCACAGTCATAGTCCTTAATTAACTCCAGCCACCTTCTCTGGCGCATATTCAAGTCCTTCTGTGTAAAAATATATTTCAGACTCTTGTGGTCTGTATATATTTCACACTTCTCCCCATAGAGATAGTGTCTCCAAATTTTTAAAGCAAATACCACTGCAGCTAACTCCAAGTCATGGGTCGGATACCCCTTCTCATAGTCTTTCAATTGTCGTGACGCATACGCAATGACCCTGCCGTTTTGCATAAGCACACAGCCAAGTCCTTTATGCGACGCATCACTATAAACCACAAAATTGCCTGTGTCGTCCGGAAGGGATAACACAGGTGCTGAACTCAACCTCCTCTTGAGCTCTTGGAAACTTTCCTCACACTTCTCTATCCAAACGAATTTCACCGATTTTCTAGTCAAATTCGTCAGCGGAGTTGCGATCTTGGAAAAGTCCTGAATAAATCTTCTATAATAACCCGCCAATCCAAGAAAACTCCTCACTTCCGACGGTGTTTTCGGCTGATCCCAGTTCATCACAGCTTCTACTTTAGAGGGATCTACCGAAATTCCATCCTTGTCGATCACATGTCCAAGAAATTACACTCTTTCAATCCAGAATTCACATTTCAAAAATTTGGCGTACAACTTCTCTCTTCTCAACGCCTCTAATGTTAACTTCAGATGTTCTACATGTTCTTCCTTGGTCTTCGAGTATACCAAAATATCGTCGATAAAGACCACCACGAATTTGTCCAAAAACGGCTTGAACACTCCATTCATTAAGCCCATGAATGCTGCAGGAGCATTCGTTAGACCAAATGACATTACCAAAAATTCGTAGTGACCATATCGAGTCCTAAATGCTGTCTTTGGAACATCCTCTGGCCTCACCTTCAGCTGATGATAGCCACTCCTCAAGTCTATCTTTGAAAAGTACCTTGCACCCTTCAATTGGTCGAACAGATCGTCGATCCTCGGTAATGGATATCTATTCTTAATTGTGACCTTATTCAGTTCTCTGTAGTCGATGCAAAGCCGCATCGTCCCGTCCTTCTTCTTCACAAATAACACCGGCGCTCCCCACGGCGATACGCTCGGTTGGATGTACTTCTTGTCCAGTAACTCTTGTAGTTGTACCATTAACTCTTTCATCTCTACCGGAGCCATCCGGTATGGTGCCTTCGATATTGGGGCCGTCCCTGGTGCCAAATCAATCACAGACTCAACCTCTCTGTCTGGCGGAAGTCCTGGCAGATCATCCGAAAATACGTCTAAGAAGTCCCTCACGACTGGTATATCTTCTAATTTTGGGTTTTCTTTACGACTATCGACTATGTAGGCTAAATATCCTACACAGCCTTGTCTTAACAACTTCCTGGCCTGCATCATCGTCAGACAACTCGCTTGTCTAGGCGATTTACTGCCATAAAACACAACCTTTGACGGGGTCATAAGGTTGATACACTTTCTCTGGCAATCAATTACAGCCCCATAATTGACTAGCCAATCCATTCCCAGAATAACATCGAACTCCCCAAGTCTAATCGGGATAATATTTACGTTCATAATGTTACCCTTAATATCTACTCTACAGTTCTTGTGTACATACTTAACAGGGATTACTTCTCTATTCGCAATCTCTATATTCATGGGGTATTCTAACTCGTCCATAGGAAGTTCTAAGTTCTTAGCAAAGTCATCGGATATAAATGAACAAGTAGCACCCGAATCAAATAGTACATAAGCATTAACTTTATTGATCGGAATGATACCTGACACCACATCGTGAGACTGCACAGCATCCTGCACGGTCATGTTGAAGGTCCTGGCGGTTGGTCGGTTGGTTGCGGTTGGTCCCGTGATAGTTAAAGCACTTCCACCGCTGTTTCCCCTGTTTCCACCTGATCCTTCCCTTCCAGATCCCTTCTTGGGACAGTCCCTTGCCAGATGGTCCTTTGAGCCGCAAGTGAAGCAAGCGACCTTCTTTGGGTTCGGACAGTTAGGTGCTATGTGGCCTTCCTGACCACAATTATAACATACTCATTTTCCCTTCATACAGACCCCCAGGTGAGCTTTCCCGCAGGTCGAACAAGCTTCGATCCTCTTTTTCTGACCACCTTGCTGATTCCCAGTCGATGAGTTATCATTCCACCTCCTCTTCTGATTATTACTCCCTCCCGTGTTGCTACCACTAGCCTTGTTAATTCCTTCACCTTCACTCTTCTTCTTTTTCTGATCTTGGTTATACTTTGTAACTGCATCACTCCCGCCTTCAGCGAGAATGGCCTTCTCCAACACCCCAGCAAAAGTGTTCAATTGGAACATTGACACTTTGCTATACAACCAGGGCTTCAGGCCCTGTTCAAACCTCCTTGCCTTCCTCTGATCGGTGTGCACTTGATACGTGGCAAACCTAGCCAACTCATTGAATTTCGCCGCATATTCTGGTACGGACATATTTCCCTGTTTCAGTTCCAAGAACTGGACCTCCATTTGATTCTGCGAGCTGGTCGGAAAGTACATCTCGAAGAACATCTCCTTGAACCTCTCCCAGGTAATCACACCTTCACCTCCCTGGACCTTATTCGCTTGCCACCAATAGCTGGCCTCAGATTTCAGCATGAACGTTGCATAGGCGGTTTTCTGGTCCTCTCTGACTCTGGCGACGTCAAAAACTTTTTCCATCTCCATGACCCAGGTTTGAGCTTCTATCGGGTTCATGGTGCCTTTAAACTCTGGCGGTCCCACCGCCTTGAAGTCCTTGAACGTTGTGTTCGGTGGAGCTTGAGGTTGGTTGTTAAGCACTCCAGCAAGTAAGTTCGCCAACTGCTGAACGGGGTTAGCATTGGCGTTGTTGTTGTTGTTAGTTGACCCTTCTTGGGCCTGTTGACGGTTAGATCGTCTCCTTGGCGGCATTTTACTGTTAAGAAATACGCGTATTAGAACTTTATTCAATCTTTTAAATATCTAAGGCTTAACTTAAACATTTAGACACAATCAGTCAACACATTATCTCAAATAAACTCTGATATATTACTAAATCAAAAGTTTTAACATAATACGATAGCATCACTGCTATTTACATCAACTATCCTGAGATAAAGAATCTACAGGATTTAAAACATAAAATATTCCTCTGTTTATAAACACATTGGAATTTACATTATTAACTACCAGATAGGTTTCACAAAATCAAATGTTCCTATCACTGCCCATTAAGGCGACGAACCGCTTTGCCACGCTCTTCTTCCATAATCCGAGACATCGTCCTGCGATCTAGCATGTACGACGGTAGTCCTTCGAACTGAATTGGGTACCTCATAACCCGATCCTGGGCCTCGTCAATTGCATACTGAAGTGTAGAGTACGTCTCTTCAAGCTTGGCCTTCTTCGCCCGACAATTATCTTCTGCGAGATCTGCTCGTCGTGATTCCCTTACCCAAGCCTCCTCTGCTATGGCCAGCCTTGCTGATTTCTCTTTCAGTTCATTCTTCAATTCCTCTATTTCCTCTGACTTCTGCTCAGTTTGGCCTTTCTAGTGAACCAAATTCCACTCTACATTTCCCAAACGTGTGTGAAGAGCCTCAACCTCTCCATCCCTCAGCTCGATGGTAGACTGTTGAGTAACCGACCGCTCCCTCAGCTCCTGAACAGTATCACGTAACTCTATGTTACGGTCATACAACTCGTCATACATCTCAGCACTGATAGAGCTCGGCTGGAACTCTTCAGGGTCTTCCTCCTCCTCTTCAGCTGCCTCAGCCTGAACTTCAATCTCCTCAGGGTCTTCCTCAGAGTCCTCCTCTGAATCAGACACCGGCACATTCTCCTGACCAATGACTGTGATCAAGGGTGATGGCTCTCGTCGGACTAACTGCTCCCAAACTACGTGGATATCTCGGGGCTCTTCCTCTCTAGCCTCTAGGGGTACAAGGTCCCTGGACTGACTAGGTTCTCCAGCATTCGTCATCCTGACAAATAAAATTTTAAGTTTTAGTAATTACGTGATGCTAATCGAGACTCGAATATATAAGTATAAGCACATAGCACATAAGGTAAGTTATTATCTTTCTTAGAACTCGATAAGAGTTATCATTACTATGTTCTCGATCTCTAAAAAGGCTACTATCCTAAGGTTTTTCCCCACCTAAGGTTCATAACCTACAGCTTTGATACCAACCTGTGACACCCCCAAATCCGGGTACTTCAATTTCCACGGGACTTGGTGTTCACTGTACAAATATCATCTATCTATCTACCCATAGTAAATGCAAACCATGAAATAAATAGAAATAATCCTCCCCTTATGGGGTTACAACATCTGAAAAGAAATACATCAATCCCAGGTCGTACTTAACCTTAAATCTCAAATGCGGAAATATAAATAATTAAATAAGTCTTACACAACTTTAATCATAAGTCTGAAACATAAACACATAAAATAAACAACAAGTCTTCATCACTTGTTGACTTTGCCCTTGCCTTTGCTAGTAGAAGGCTCGTCAGACCTTTCGTTCTTAACTGCAATGTTATTATTACGCAAGAGTGAGCACGGTTGCCCACAAGTATAATAATATGATAACAATATAATAACATGCGAGTGAATCAAAGACATCTGAATAAAGAAACTCAACTTTTGACTCGAGGATAACTAACAGGAATCAAAAGAACATCTGAGGGTCATAAGACCTTGAACTATGTCCTAGGTTGTAAAGTGTTTATGCTTTAAACCTTTAACAGTCATAAGACTATGGACTCTACTTCTCGTACTTAGGGGGATCAGCCCTTAGTACCATACTGTGCACAATATCTCAACGCTAAAGCGTAAATAATCCCCTTTACAGGGTTGTTCGTCTCAGTTTTGACATCAGAGTCCGCACCAAAGGAAGTTTGGTTTGGATAAGCTCAATAAGTATTCTAGAATTTGAAGCGTTCATCAACTATGGACTAGTCGAATCAATAAGGGTTCACTAGTCCTATAAGATTTAACAATAACATCAATATTCAACTTGAACAATAAATTTTCAAGAGTATACAATCGAATAAGTATTGTATAACTGAAGTAATATTTAAAGGAATAACAATATCTCATATGAAAACCTTAACTTGAATAAACAAGGATAAGAACTTGCTCGATGTAAAAGTAAAGTTTGAGTTTAGGAAACTTGCAAAATATAGAACAAGTTTAAGGATAGGAAACTTGCCTCTTGCACAAGCTACAATTATAATTCACGTTCTTTATTAAACCCTACACATCAATACGTTCACAATACAAATTAATCAATAACTCGATATACGTATCGAATCACACACATCGGTCTTGAGCACGTTATTGGACTATACAATTAACGATTCAAGTCATGTAATTAACTTATTAATTACTCACGTAATATAAGTTATTAACCTCTTATTATATGTTTAATCATGTCTTTATGTTCATTACATTAGGTTTTAAACCACCTCTTAGAACACACGAACACTTAGCAAAAAAAAAAAATTTCAAATTTCTGCAAGGGGCGCGGCCGCGCGCCAGTTACCCTTAGGACCAGCGCGGCCGCGCGGCAACGCAGACCCAGATTTCCAGTTCGCGAATGACACACAGAGCAACCCAAATAAATCCAAATTAAACTAACGTAATGAATTTAAGGCTACCCATAAGATATAGAATTTACAGAAACATCATACCATGTTCTAAGCATGCTTTTAACACTTTAAATCACGGAATTACACAAATCACAACATTTAATTTCACTATTTTCAATATTTTATAAAGTTTTTGAAAGAAAACAAGAATTCAACGTTACGGATTCGTTATAACACCGAATCCATTCGTTTAACTTCCATTTTGTTCGTTTAAATGTACACAATCACATTCAAGTGTTAATTTAAGTTAAATAAACGCATAAGGTGTGTAAATTTTGTACGTAAGGGCCATATGGGCCATATGTACAATTTTTACACTCTGTAACTTTTGAAAACCCAATTATCAACAAAATTCCATGGTGTGATCACTGAAAGTTATGCATATATGGCATATAATATGTTATGGACATCAATTAATATACATATAGCCATATCATGAACAAGTCATCAATTTAGTCTTTTACAGAAAACTTCAAAGTACGTTAATGGAAGTTTTGAAAACTTAATTAAGACGTAATTACATAAAATTGATCACTGTGATTTATGTATACATGGTATAAAACATGTTATAAACATAATTTAACCCATATAAAACCATATAACCAACAATGATTCAAAATTGACGATTACAGAGAACTTCAAAGTACGTAAAAATAGAAAGCTTAAAACTTAATATAACTGAATTTACCCTTGCTAGTTGGTGAAGATGATTCAAGGATGATGATATAAATTTCTCAAATTCTTCTCCCTCAATCTTTTCTCTCAAAATTCTCTCTGACTCTCTAAGTTTTATTTCCTCTGATATGAATATATGAATTGATATAGTATATATGTATATAAGTATAATACGTATCATAATATATAATGGGTGAGTGGTTGTCATTTGGTCCCTTAGTGGGTTAACTGACCAACTCCCCTTAAGGCCTTGTTTGGCTAGCTTTAAGGAATCCCTTCTCATTTATTTTAATTAATTTACTATAATATAGTTAATTAATGTCACACCCAATTAAATCAAATAATGCTATTTAAATCAATTAAATAAAATAGCATAAATCTACATTAAATCACATAGTCACATAATTAAAATTCTTATTTATTAATTATGTCTAATCATAAATCTCTAATTAATTAATAAATTAATTAGAATAACATTATGCTTATTAATTAATATATTAATCAAATAAGCTCAATTAAATACATACTTTGAATATAAAAATTCACCACATTAATTTAACTAATGTGACACATATAATTAAATTAATCTACCACAAATTCATCAATTAATTATTTAACTCAATAATTAAAACATCGAAAAATATTTATTTAATTCAATAAATATTCAAAATAAATTACAAAAATCTTGTTTGTCACAGATGCCCTATCATAGAGCCATAATTCTCAACTCCTGGGATCATATATTTTGGACTTTCAAGGCTTATCCAGCAATCTATGTGCTTGCTTATGGATTTCCAAGAAACCGCAGATTTGCTCAGAAGCTGATCACCAATGATTCAACTTCAGAGACTGAGCATGACGTATATTACACACCCCTCTCTTTCATTATCAACCACTGCCCTCCATCACATTTTAATCAGTTCTATGAATTGCCAAGATGGTTGGAAGTGGTTCTTCACCCACTAAACCAGTTTCTAGTTACAGAGTCCCAAAACTCTGTAACTGATGAACCAAATAACCAACTTGCCTTTGTAGAGCCAACTGTCAATAATCCTATGGTTATCGAGCAAATAACTAGAATCGTCGATCAACTGCTTGAAACCTCAACCATCGAGCCACCAAATCTGGATGACGAACTACGATTCATGCTTGTCGAATAACAACACGACATTGAAATCGTCGAGTCTCCAGAACAAATTAACAAACCATACCAAACACTTCTCCCATACACCAAAATGCCACACCTCTCACACAGTTAGACATTCCCTCGTCCTTCGATAATGAATATTTTGATATGACACTTGCTTTCACGAGCATGTCAAGGATAGGTGAATACACTACGGCCACTCCTCCTGATGCTCATAAAATTCCTGATCGCCTGTCTCTACTACCAACCAAAGAGGAGCTTGCTGAGTTAACAAGCCATATGACCCTAGAGACAAAGGAGAATCTTGAAGCAAACTCTCTGGCACTTCACAAAAGATTCGCCCACATAATCGACTCTATCAAAACCTTGCCGGGGAACTTGGCAACTGAGGTGTTAAAGAAACTGAGGGAGATTGTACATGAAATGAGTGACAGTCTCAGTTAAAGGGATGCCATTCACTTTGTAGCTATGAAAAAGCATAAGGAATCTGTGGAGATTCTTTAGAAAACTCAAGAATCTCATAATGCTCTCATGACTAAAAAGATTCACGAGCTGCGACTCGCACTATGAGAATTCCAAACCTTTGCCATGACTCAAGTTTAGCAAACTACACAAGCCATGGAGCGACTTCAGTAACAGAGATGAAATACTGAGGCTATAGTCCAGGAAAATCGTAGTGATATTGCCCAAAATGGCTCTCAGATGCTTGAGCTGGTGCAAGGTGTCAACAGCCTCTCAGAAGACATTCGAACCCTTGATGCTGACATAAAGGAGGAGAATAATAAGGAAGGAGACAGAGACAGAGGCAGAGGCAGAGGCAGGAGAGGCAGAAGCAAAGGAAAGTAAACTCACATTGGTCAATCGTCGAGGAGCAACCCCAGAAGTCCTAGCTATCAGCCTCCATGAATTGATCAACAGCAGCAGAACCGTCCACCTCTCAAGGCTGAACCCTATAGAGGAAGTCAAGGTCCAGCTCTTAGCTCACAAGGAGTATCCTCTACTGGCCTTAACATGCCCATTGGAGATCCTATCTTTATGAATAGACATAATCATTCAGAAAGGTTGAGCCAGGAAAAGCTAGACGACATTGCATGGATAGATGAGCAAACCAGAAGAAGGAGAGCTGCAGAGTATGCCAAGCCTCCGAAGAGCAAGAGGCCGAGAAAATAGAGATAAGTTAAAGTTTGTGTTGCATTAATGTGTCTGTGCTAGATTATATTATCTTCATCAAACATCAATAAATTCATGCTTATTCTCTAGAAATTTCAGCTGCTCACTGAAACATTAAGTCATATTTACTTTCTAGCATTCTGCATTTAGAAATTGATGATATAATCCAAATCTCCTTGGTTATGTCTGATAGTAGTGTGCATACAAGCCAATCATGTATGATGATAAAGCACATACTTTGTAAACAATCTTATTTATTTATTAATAAAATATTAATTTAAGGCATTTAATTATCTACATGGTGCTATTTTATGATATGTAAATAACCCATAGTTTTAAGCAATGCTTTTAGAATCATGATGAGATCATGCTAACGAAATCTAAATTCTTAGAACGCTTAAAAACTAAAATAGTTCTCAATCGTGGGATTTCTAAAATGGGGATTAGTAAATCCGGATAGATTGGTACATATATTGCTTGCTCATTGGATGAGGATGACTGATCTCATGGTCATTTGTGTGGAGACACTAAAGCAAGTATGTAGGTGCTTATTGGAGAATAAGTTCACTAAACGTGACTCGCTATGGAATACCTAATAGAGTTTTACTTGCATGTCAATAGGAATTCCTAATGTGATAGTAGTACAAGTGATCCTTGGACTTGAGATCATCATAGTATCTTGTATGTAACAAATTATACTTTGACTTATTCCTTAAGGCCTTTTAAGGCATATATAGGGTATGCTTGGGTATAATGAGTTACATATGGAGATAATGTATGATCAATAAAGAATCTACCACCTCTAGTAAAAGAGGAGATATGTCCAATGTGATTCGTTAAATGACAACCCAGGAATCCTTGGCCAAGGTAGAATGAAATTAGAAAGAGGTTTCTAATTTGCATTATTTGGAGTTGTGCGTTTTCTAATCGAAATACATATGATTAAATAAATTAAGACTTGACAGTAAATCCATGTCTTATATTTAATTGGGACATTGTATGGTGGAAGGATTGAATTGTACGGTAACTATTAACTCACATGTTCTTTTATGATTAATGTTGAAATCTATATCATCTGGAAAGTCGTTGATCGCTAGGGAGGCTTATCCCTATTGTAGAATAAATATTATTTATTTAAATAGATTATTAGTTTAATTTATTTATTTAAATAAGATTAGAATTGTTCTAATTAATTTATTCACAACTGGTTTAATATGGAGAACCTAAAGGGTCATACCATAAAAGGAAGAAGAACTATTTAAGAAGAAAATGGCATGATAGTAATAATGCATTAAGTATAATTAATTTAATCTATGGTGATAGAATAAATTAAATAGCTTAATATTTATTATTTAATATTTTAGAAATATTAAATATAAATTAATAAGAGGAGTCTTATTAATATTATTATTATTATTATTATTATTATTATTATTATTATTATTTTAATTCTAAAGGAGTTTAGGAATTAATATAATATCAGTACTCTCTCTCAATCCTAATAAGATTAGGATATAAATTAATTAAAAGTGTTTAATTAATTAAATAAATAAAATCCTATTCTAATTGGATTAGAAGGGTTACCCTAATATCTATATAAGAGAGTCTTATATCAGAAATAAGGTACGCGAATTTTTCCAAAGGTTGGGAGTACACACATTCTATAGAGATAGAAACAAGGGTTAAGCCAATAACCCATCTTCCTAAGTTCTTCATCTTCCTTGGTGGATCACCGTTAGAGGCCAAACATTTGGGTGGCTGACATTGATCAAGGGAAAGAGCCACTACAGAGGAATCAAAGGAATCAAAGGAGTAGAACTTGTACTTGAGGAGGCTTGGATCTTCAAAGGTATAATTCCATGTTCTCTCTTTTCTGTTATTGATAACTAGCACAAAGCATGATCATGGTTATGGGTTTGTATAATTTTTTGAAAACTTATGTTTCGCGCTTCCGCCCTATTTATGTGATTTGATTGCATGATTGCGTTACGTACAAACCCAACAGTGGTATCAGAGCCTAACTTTGTGTTAATTATCAATTTTATGATTCCATGTATGAATTAATGTGAGAATTGGATCGAATTTTCTGGACAAAATCATTTTTTGCAAGTTTCTGCGATGAACTGCGCAGCTGCCCAGTTCATTACTGGCGCAGCTGCGCCGGTCTGCAAAAACTGGCGCTTCAGGCTACCTGCGCAGCTTCCCAGTTCATTCTGGGCGCAGCTGCGCCGGTTCCTAAACAGACCCTGAAATTTGATTTTCATTAATTAAGTAAACTGTTTATTTAATTAATAAAGTTTTAAAATAAAGATGTTTATTTTATCTGAAATATGATTTCAGTATGCTAAAATTAAAGGAGTTTAATTTGGATTTATTTTTGATTAAAATAAAAGAGTTTATTTTATTTCAAAAATAAAATTTAGCAAAACTTTTGTCCATTAAATGACATCGATTCATATATGGAATAGCTTTATTATTCATGAGATGAATGGAAATTATTGATACGTATGATGATATGTATGTTAATAAAAGGGATTGATTATGGACTATGACCAATGTGATTGGATTTTATTTTGGATGAATGCTTGAATGTATGGATTTTATAAAATGGGGTCTGCGTACCTCGTCTTCTCTGGTATTATTCTCGGTGTAAATTCTATCTCCCTCCTATGTACTTCCCCTTGACTGCTGATCAAGGTTTCTATTTAATTATAAATAGTTTATGTAATAGAGATAGTTAGAATTATCTTGAAGAAACTGGAGACCAACGAGCAAGAAGCGCGTGAAGACCCGTTTGTATGGAGCCGGGGTTTAAATGTAATAGTTACATTTAAATTTAAATTCTTGCACTCCTAGATTTGACCTTTTGGTTCACTTGATGGCTCTAGTGAACCAAACTAGAATAAAAGTCCATAATCAATCCGGGTAGAATATAGTATTCTATATTGCATGCTAAATATTATATATATCATATTTTATGCAAACATGCTTCGCATGTTTAATAAAATGACGCGTATTATATATATATATATATATATATATATATATATATATATATGTGTGTGTGTGTGTGTGTGTGTGTGCGCATGCGTGCTAAACAAGATGAGACAAATAATAACAAACCCCTCAAAGAAATAATATTAGGTCCGAAGCGTTCAAATGATATTTGGAATATCGAACGTCGCCTTCTAGCATGATTAATTAATAGAGTATTAAATATTTAATAAGAGTTTATTGTGCTATCCACAAGGCGAGTATTGAGTATTTAAGATGTTAATTAATCACATTTGATGCTTATCAAGAAAATTGAACGATCTAGTCTTGTTGTGCTATCCACAAGGACGAACATTTTTCTTTTTTTGAATTTATGGAGGTGCTGGGCTGGACTTAACTTAAATCATTTTAGTTCGGATGTGCACACACATGACCATTATGATTAAGAGGCAAAATAAAAGGAGTTACATGGTGATGTAATTGACAAGAGTTGTCTACCTATTTATTTGTATATCGCTTGTTGTGCTATCCACAAGGTTATATACATTTGAAATGAGATCCTTAATCTCACTAGCAAATCTTTAATTAGATGTTGTCGAACTATATAAGTGAGGGTAATATAGTTTGATGAAAATAGTGGGAGATACCAATTTAAAATAAAGACCTAAATTTATTTTGGTATGCAAAGTTAATAAAATGAATGTTTGCTAAAAATGTTGTCTTTTCACATGCAGAATTTTAAAAATGTCAAAATCACTAATCTCACTACGAAGCATACTTGATGCAAATAAGCTTACCGGGCCGAATTATGAGGACTGGCTAAGAAATCTGAGAATTGTTCTCACTGCTGAAAAGATTTTTTATGTCCTAAATTCAACTATCCCTGAATCTGTTTCGGAAACAGCCTCTGAGGAAGAGATTGCCACTTTCAATAAATGGTAAGATGATGCATCCGTGGCTCAATGCATCATACTCGCATCCATGAATAATGAGCTTCAGCGTCATCACGTAAATATGGATGCTCCTGCTATACTGCTTCACCTCAAGGAGTTGTATAGTGAACAGAGTAGGACTGCTAAATATGAGATATCTAAGGAGCTCTTCCGATCTCGAATGACCGAAGGCACTACTGTCGAGACTCATGTTCTGAAGGTAATCAATTTGATTGAACGCCTTGGACAGCTTGGGTTCGTCATGGATGGGGAGTTGAGTCAATACTTGGTCTTGCAGTCACTCCCTGAGACCTTCTCGCAGTTTTTGGTTAATTTTCACATGAATAAGCTAGATGTCAGCTTTCCTGAGCTGCTTAACATGCTGAAAACTGCAGAAGGTCACTTGTCATCCAAGAAGAACCATGTCTTGATGGTGGATTCTTCCAATAAAAGGAAGAGGCCCAAGGTGTCTTCTAAAAAGAAGAAATCCAAGAATGCTAAGGGAAAGGGGAAAGAAAAGGAACAAAAGAAACCTGAACCAGCTAAAGAAATGTGCTTTCATTGCAACGAGCCGGGACATTGGAAGAGGAACTGCAAGAAGTTTCTAGCAGAGAAGAAGCTTGGAGAAGCTTCGACTTCCAATCAAGGTTTGTTTATGATTGAAATTAATTTTTCTGAGAGTCATAATTCTACTTGGGTATTGGATACCGGCTGTGGGTCTCACATATATAACACTGTGCAGGGACTGGTCAAAAGTAGAAAGCTGAACAATGAAGAGGTGATCCTACGAGTGGGGAATCGACCGAAGGTTGCTACATTAGCTGTAGGAACTTATTGTTTAGCAATACCTTTGGGCAAGTCCATTTATCTTAATAATTATTATTATGTTTCGAATATTATTAAAAATATTATTTCAATTTCTGTATTGGATATGGAAGGATTTAACGTTGTTATAAAGAACAATAGTTGTTCTATTTATAAAGACGATGTTTTATATGGTATTGAAAATTTGCGAAATGGACTTTATACACTTGACTTACAAGAAAATATATTTCAAATTGAACAAACTAAGAAAAGAAAAAGAGATGATATTAATTACACCTACATGTGGCACTGTAGACTCGATCATATCAATGAAACAAGATTATCCAAGTTGCATAAGGATGGGCTCCTAGAGCTATCCGATTATGAATCATATCCAACTTGTGAATCTTGTCTCATGGGTAAAATGACTAAATCTCCTTTTAGTGGAAAAGGAGAAAGATTTACAGAGTTGTTGGCATTGATTCACACAGACGTTTGTGGACCTATGACAACAAGTGCACAGGGTGGGTATTCTTATTTTATTACTTTCACTGATGATCACTCAAGATTTGGATATGTGTATTTAATGAAATACAAATCAGAATCATTTGAAAAGTTCAAAGAGTTCAAAAGTGAAGTGGAGAAACCAACGGGCAAGAGTATTAAGATACTTTGATCAGATCGAGGTGGAGAATACTTAAGCGGTGAGTTTCTCAATTGTCTCAAAGAAAATGGTATAATCTCACAATGGACTCCTCCAGGTACACCACAGTTAAATGGAGTATCTGAAAGGAGAAATCAAACACTGTTGGACATGGTTCGATCCATGATGAGTTTTACCGACCTTCCAATTTCCTTTTGGGGTTATGCCCTAGAAACGGCTGCATACCTACTTAACAAGGTACCTACCAAATCCGCCCCAAAGACTCTATATGAGATATGGAAAGGGAGAAAACCAAATCTTAAGCATGTTAAGACTTGGGGTTGTCCAGCTTATGTCAAAAAGTTTGAAAATGATAAGCTACAGACTAAATCCGATAAGTGTAGATTTGTGGGATACCCTAAAGAAATCGTAAGGTATTATTTCTATCATCCAACTGATCAAAAGGTGTTTGTTGCGAAACATGCTACCTTCTTGGAGAAAGAGTTTATCCATGAAGGGGTCAGTGGGAGTAAGATATATCTTAAAGAAGTTCAAGAACCACAAATTACCACGGATCAAAGTCAGGTACCTAACCAAGTAGAAGAACCTACTGTACCACACCCTGCTCGTAAATCTGGAAGAGTACCGAAGATACCTGAGAGGTATGGATTCATTATAGAGGATGACGATGAGGTACACATTATGAATGATGATGATCCATTGAATTACAAACAGGCTATGAGTAATAAAGACTCAGGGAAATGGCTTGAAGCCATGAAATCCGAAATGGACTCCATGTTTGAAAATAAAGTATGGGCTTTGGTTTCACCACCTGAAGGCATTAAGCCTATTGGGTGTAAATGAGTCTTTAAAAGAAAGACGGGAGCAGACGAAAAGGTAGAGACCTATAAGGCCCGACTGGTTGCAAAAGGTTTTAAACAAAGACAAGGAGTTGACTATGATGAAACCTTCTCACCAGTAGCCATATTCAAGTCCATTCGGATTTTGCTTGCGATTGCAGCTTATAACGACTATAAGATCTGGCAGATGGACGTGAAAACGGCCTTCCTCAATGGGAAACTTGAGGAGGATGTGTATATGACACAGCTAGAGGGATTTATTTCAAAAGTTGGAACAAATCAAGTCTGTAAGCTGCAACGATCCATTTATGGATTGAAGCAAGCTTCTCGTAGATGGAACATTCGTTTTGATGAGACAATCAAAGAGTTTGATTTTATCAAAAACAAGGATGAACCATGTGTATACAAGAAGGTTAGTGGGAGCGCAGTATCATTCCTTGTATTATATGTTGATGATATATTACTGATAGGGAATGACATTCCTATGTTACAATCAATTAAAATCTGGTTATCTAAAAACTTCTCCATGAAGGACTTGGGTGAAGCATCCTATATTTTGGGGATAAAGATCTATAGAGATAGATCTAAAAGGATGCTCAGCTTATCCCAAGGAATGTACATTGATACGATGCTGAAGAGATTTAGCATGGAAGATTCCAAAAGAGGTCTCATGTCGATGAGCCATGGAATACATCTCTCCAAGAAACAGGCCCCAAAGACACCTGAGGAGAGAGACCGTATGAGTAAGATCCCTTATGCTTCTGCAATAGGATCTATCATGTACGGTATGATATATACTAGACCGAATGTTGCTCACGCACTTAGTGTAACAAGCAGATACCAGTCGAATCCAGGAAAAGAGCACTGGAAGGCAGTGAAGAATATCCTAAAGTACTTGAGAAGGACTAAAGATATTTTTCTTGTCTACGGTGGGTCTGAATTAAAACTCGAGGGATTCATGGACTAAAGTTTTCAAACAGACCAAGATGACAGTAAATCTGTTTTAGGGTATGTGTTTACCTTGAACGAAGGCGCAGTGAGTTGGAAGAGTTCCAAGCAGTAAACAGTTGTTGATTCAGTGACAGAGGCAGAGTATATAGCTGTAAGTGAAGCTGCAAAGGAAGCTGTTTGGATGAAGAAGTTCATAACTGAACTTGGTGTGGTTCCTAGCATTGGAGAAGCAGTTCCCGTATACTGTGACAACATCAGAGCGGTTGCACAGGCTAAGGAACTCAGGTCTCATCAGAAATCCAAACACGTGTTGCGGCGATTTCATTTGATCAGGGAGATCATTGAAAGAGGAGACGTCACCTTGGAGCGTGTAGACTTTCAAGACAACATTGCAGATCCATTTACTAAAGCTCTAACACAACAGCAGTTTGATCGTCACTTAGAAAAGATGGGTATGAGATACCATGGCGATTGGGATAGTGCAAGTAGGAGATTAATAGTAGTGTGCATACAAGCCAATCATGTATGATGATAAAGCACATACTTTGTACACAATCTTATTTATTTATTAATAAAATATTAATTTATTAAAGGCATTTAATTATCTACATGATGCTGTTTTTATAATATGTAAATATCCCATAATTTTAAGCAATGCTTTTAGAATCATGATGTTGATCATGCTAATGAGATCTAAATTCTTAGAAAGCTTAAAAACTAAAATAGTTCTCAATCGTGGGATTTCTAAAATGGGGATTTGTAAATCCAGATAGATTGGTACATATGTTGCTTGCTCATTGGATGAGGATGACTGATCTCATGGTCATTTGTGTGGAGACACTAAAGCAAGTATGTAGGTGCTTATTGGAGAATAAGTTCACTGAACGTGACTCGCTATGGAATACCTAATAGAGTTTTACTCGCCTGTCAATAGGAATTCCTAATGTGATAGTAGTACAAGTGATCTTTGGACTTGAGATCATCATAGTATCTTGTATGTAACAAATTATACTTTGACTTATTCCTTAAGGCCTTTTAAGGCATATATAAGGTATGCTTGGGTATAATGAGTTACATATGGAGATAATGTAAGATCAATAAAGAATCTACCACCTCAAATAAAAGAGGAGATATGTCCTATGTGATTCGTTAAATGACAACCCAGGAATCCTTGGCCAAGGTAGAATGAAATTAGAAAGAGGTTTCTAATTTGCATTATTTGGAGTTGTGCATTTTCTAATCGAAATACATATGATTAAATAAATTAAGACTTAACAGTAAATCCATGTCTTATATTTAATTGGGACATTGTATGGTGGAAGGATTGAATTGTACGGTAACTATTAACTCACAGGTTCTTTTATGATTAATGTTGAAATCTATATTATCTGAAAAGTCGTTGATCGCTAAGGAGGCTTATCCCTATTGTAGAATAAATGTTATTTATTTAAATAGATTATTAGTTTAATTTATTTATTTAAATAAGATTAGAATTGTTCTAATTGATTTATTCACAACCGATTTAATATGGAGAACCTAAAGGGTCACACCATAAAAGGAAGAAGAATTATTTAAGAAGAAAATGGCATGATAGTAATAATGCATTAAGTATAATTAATTTAATCTATGGTGATAGAATAAATTCAATAGCTTAATATTTATTATTTAATATTTTAAAAATATTAAATATAAATTAATAAGAGGAGTCTTATTAATATTATTATTATTATTTTAATTCTAAAGGAGTTTAGGAATGAATATAATATCAGTACTCTCTCTCAATCCTAATAAGATTAGGATATAAATTAATTAAAAGTGTTTAATTAATTAATTAATTAAATAAAATCCTATTCTAATTGGATTAGGAGGGTTAACCTAATATCTATATAAGAGAGTCTTATATCAGAAATAAGGTACGTGAATTTTTCCAAAGGTTGGGAGTACACACATTCTATAGAGATGGAAACAAGGGTTAAGCCAATAACGCATCTTCTTGAGTTCTTCATCTTCCTTGGTGGATCACCATTAAAGGCAAAACATTTGGGTGGTTGACATTGATCAAAGGAAGGAGCCACTACAGAGGAATCAAAGGAATCAAAGGAGTAGAACTTGTACATGAGGAAGCTTGGATCTTCAAAGGTATACTTTCATGTTCTCTCTTTTCTGTTATTGATAACTAGCACAAAGCATGATCATGCTTATGGGTTTGAATAAATTTTTGAAAACCTATGTTTCGCGCTTCCGCCCTATTTATGTGATTTGATTGCATGATTGCGTTACGTACAAACCCAACAATGTCAACATCAAATAGGGGGATATTGTTGGGAATTGCATATTCAAATTTGATGTTAAAAGTAAATATATATGCTTATGTGTAAATTCCTTCAAGGAACGTATGTACAAGGACTTAAATGATAGATCAAAATTGTTAGGTTGATCTGTGCTTTAATGTTTATCATTTTGTAAATGAATGTATAGAAGAGAGATCAAAACTGTTAGGTTGATCTATTTTGAGATGTAAATGTTAGGCCTTGACAGAATCGTAGTCTGCCAAGCCAGTTAAGAGTCTGCAGAAGCCAAGGCAGAATTGTGGAGCTTCAATGAAAGTATTCAAGAATCATAGTCTGTCTTGAAAGCCACACTCAGAATCGTGGAGATGATCCGAGCGCCTGCGGAGCCAAGTCAAGAATAGCAATCAGCTCTCGGAAGCGTGGAGTCTACAAGACAAGTAAGTGATAATCGTAGTCTATCAGAGTTTAAGAGAAATTGTAGTGTTCTCTACGATCTAAGCTGAATCAAGCATGAGCAAGCCAACACACAGCGATCATGGTACAAAGACCACGATCGTGGTGACCCTCCAGTCAGCATCAAAGTTCGTCTATCTGATGAAGGAGGAAGAGTAACAAATGAAGAAAGGCTTATAGACGATGACATTTTGGTAGTCCCAATGAACCAACATTCATCCTTAGTATGTATCGAAGAAGTGTATTGAAGAACCTAAGAAAAGGACTGCATGCCTGCTGAAAACACCTTTTTAGGTGTTAGGTGAGAAAGCAGTCTGCTGTGTAAGTGGGCCAGACGACTGGACAGCAGATTTACAGGAAGTCAACATCAGTGCTCAGAAACATCTGAAGCATTTAATGCTGAAACGGATGCCTTCAACGGAAAAAATTCAAAGGCTCCTTCATAAGCAAATCAGATGAGGATTCAGATTAAGCAAGCAAAGAATGAAAAAGCTCAAGAACTCTCCACTTCCAAACACTACGATCCCAAGAGATATACTTGCTTCGCTACTCAATTCTTCAGAACTGATGCTTAATAGCAACTGAGTAGCACACCCCAGAAAACCATTCTCAAACCAATTGTACCAAGTCTGCTGGACTTGAAGAGTTCTAAGTGAATTAAATAAGTTCCAAGATTGTTGATCTTGAAGGAATCTTACTGATTCAAAGTTGTAAAGACATCCTTAGTGGATTTCCTACTCGTGGAGTAGAAGAGTGGACTAGGATCGTTGAGCGCTCTGAACCACTTAAAATCGATGTGTCTTATTAATTGCTATAACTGCTATATCTGTTATAACTGTCATAACTGCTTATCAAACCATTATTGCATTATCTTAAGGGGAACAAACATATATTCCGCTGTAGTCAGTTTAATCAATACTGACAAGTATTTTGAAAAAGAAAAAGTTTTAAAATATCTATTCAACCCCCCCCCCCCTTCTAGATAACTATTGTGCCTTTGGGAATTAACACTTCAAATCAGAGTTGTTAGGAACACAAAGTCTGGAGTTGACTCGAAGTATTCCTTTTTTGTCGATTCTTGCTTCTGGAATAGCACCTTCTTGTACTTTCTTCTTCATACTCATCAGCTCCGGTTCAATAGCTTGAGCAGCTTTAACTTTATCAATTAAAGCTGGTTCTACGCGTATATTTTCCATCTTCACGTGGGTCCCTGCAGTCTTTATGTAATAGCCGAGAATTTCCATATATTATTAAATAAATATATTAATGGAAATGAGAATTTATTTGAATATAAATGATTTTGTGTTATGAGATGAATTAATTCAATTATATATAATTGAATAATTATAATAATTGAGAAATTGGTGGAGTTTGTGATAAACTCGTTGATTGCCTTGTGTGGCACAGTGACGTAATATAAGAATGATTATATTAATTTAAGCGAACAATTAATCTATATTAATTGTTAATCGAAGAATATTAATTAACTGTTATAAAATACTAATGAGGATTGATTAATAATATGTGATTATTATTGCAAGAAACATAATAATAATGAGCAACGTGTTTATAAATATAATAAGATTTATATCAAAGTGATAGTTAATCATATAAAGGTTAATTAAATTGTTATGGAGGTTAACAATTATATTGATTGATGTAGGATATGTGTATATTATTAATTAATATTCAATTTATAAGATGAGAAATTATATGTGCAAGCATGCGAATTAAATGTATAGTAACTATATGTTATGATATGTGTAGGTGACAAATGATGTGTGGATATACATTAAAATAATGTATCATGGATCTATTATAAATAATTGTTGAGTAATACAATTTAATAATACATGAGATAATGTAATGTGATAACATCCGATTAAATTATACCAGTATGATAAAAATGTACATGAATTATATGTGCACAATTCACACTTATTACATTATGTGAATCCATGTTAGTATCATTAGAATTACATTGTAACTATAATTGTGGCCTAATTATATAGTATATATACATGTAACATATTTTGGCATAAGTGTTGTGTATATATACAAATTATAGAATGCTGATATATGGCCTTGTTCCAATATAATAGTCACTCTCCTTCTCCTTCACGTGTATGGCAAAAAGGCTAAGGCCTATTCTCCCATTCTTCTCCCAAGCTTAGCTAGCAATAATTATATGAGGAGTGGCTCTAATGATGGCTTTCAACAACTATCTACCAAACTTCCTCTTATCTAGCATGCAATTCAAATTTCTGTTAGTTTGAAATGGTAGGCAATTGCATTGTCTGTATCTTGTTTTCTCTATAAATATGGCTTCCTTCCCTCCCATTTCACATTGCTGGGATTTTGTTTGAGTTGATAAGTTGAGAGCATATACATAATAGCATTGTGAGATATCAGCAAGCTTACTCCATAACAGAGGTATAAATCCTCTTCGTGTCTTCATTTTCATTTTCTGTCAAAAGAACTCCATTGTTGTTCTCTGAGTTTTGTTGAAATTCTTGATTATGCCAAATTGGTTCATGATTGGTTTGTAGAACCCTTATATTGTAGTTATATAAACATACACACATGATGGAACCACTGAATAGTCTTTCATTTCCATTGTTCCTCTTCAATTTCTGTAAATACATGAAATTCGTAAATTAGTTAGAGTTCATGAAATTGGGAATTGATAATTGCTATTGACTGTTATATAAGCATATATGTATGTGTTAGTAAGTTAAACAAGTTTAATATCTGGGTATGGTATGTTGAAATCGATGAAATGGGAGGTTTTGGGTCGTTTTTCGCTGCCGTCTGAACCGGAAAACTGCCTCGACGCCGCAGCCCGCGCCGCAGCGCCACATGCGCCGCAGCTCCGCACGCAGCGCCACTCGCGCCGCAGCGCCAGTAGTGCCGCGCCGCAGCGCCAGCCTCTGTGTTCAGTTTTCTGCATTCTGCAACAAAACTGTTATGTGCCAATTGTTTGATTTTTGTTTAAACAAGCATGGGAGCATGATTAATACATATATATAAACCTAATGAGGCAATGTAAGCATGTTTTAGTATATTAGCATGCATGGTTAACCAAACGACACATAGTTTGGAAACGAATTTAAAGTTTCATAAACGACGTTAACATATATAAAGCATGTTTATATACTGACCTTGCAAGCACGTTAGTACCACCTAGAGACACATGAAGTGCATGTTAGCTTATCTATATTTGTTCCGTAATAAAATGTGAACATGTGAACCTAACTAGTGCTCATTCCTAACAAAAATATAAGTTTGAAGGTGGATATGATCATGTAAATGCTATATAGTCATTTTGATGTTATGAGCATGTTTAGATAACTTTGAAATATATGAATGAAGCCTTAACTTGTGTTTATATAGTTCGTAAGGAAGCATGAACATGTTAGGCTCTATTAGTAAGATTCACCAATAGAAATACAAGCCTTGCACATGAGCATTAACACGATACGTGGAGATTTAAATTCTGATATTTATGGACACATGTGATAGTACTCTTAGACTCATTCATGTGTCATGCATATATATATACCATGATTGTTTGCCGTGATTAAAGTTTAGCATAAACAAAGCATGTTTTCAAGACAATAACAATGCTAGCTACATATATGCAATACGAGTACTCATGAGCATGACTAATACAAGTTATATGAATATCTTATGTGTTTAAAAGCAATCATGTTAGACCATATGAGTTCGTGTCCTTGAATGGCTTTAAGTATTAACTTAAGAACCTATACCATGTACGATTGGATTTGGAAAAGTTATACAAGCATGTAAAGTATCCTTTAAATATGAATACATGCTACGCGATATTATATGATGTTACTTGAACCCGATTTTGACGGTTAACTTAAGGAGATGCCGTAACTTGCTAAAATGAAATATATTTAGTATTGATTGTGGTCTTATGTGATATTAATAATATGCAAGCATGTTTGTTAATTGTTGAGATCTTATATGATATGAGAATGCGTTTAAACTCTAAAGAAGGAACGTTAAGGATAGAAATTATATTCTATATAACTGTGTAGCTAGGCAAAACTTAGCTTATGTGTTGATCGTATATTCAAAGAGAAAATGTGAAGTTAAATTATATGACTAATGAATATCATATATATACGTAACTGTATTACGATAGGAATTCGAAAGTGTTGATTGCTTTTCGTGGATAAACTACGCTAAAGGCAAGTTCTCTTACTTACACTCTCTTAAAGTGCAAGTATCCTAACCGACGCATTTACTTTATGCAAGGAAAGCTATGATTGTGAAAGTTTCCTAACTTATACTCTTTTACTATGCAAGTATCCTATCTTGTGTATTGCGAACAAGTTTTCTATTTAATCAGTTGAATTGAATTAGCATACTTGAATTCTTATTTCATTAAAGCTAGTATTCATGTTGAACTTAGTATTGTTCTTGAATATTGTGAAAGTGTCTATGCCATTTGATTCGGCTAGACTTATATTATTGAAAAGCGACCCAAACTAATTGATTGGTGCGGGATCTTGTATTTGACTGAGAAGAACAACCTTCTTTGAAGGGAATATATAATTGTCGGAGAACCGACGTGCACACTTGAGTATGGTTGATTGTTATGCATAACAAGGGTACTTTAGGCTGATCACCTGTTGTACCTGTTTTTGTTGGATTTTCAGTTTATTACTGACAATTCTAGTAGAAGTTCATAGTCCGTAGTGACTACTCAGTATTCAATTATTTGAAATCTTGAATTGACTTATTATTGAATCATATTGATATTATCCTGTCCTTAGCGACTGATATTGAGAACTGTTGATATTCTTGTTATTCTTGAACTATCAAATCTTGTTATACCCTTTCGAGAATTGAGAATCTTATTACTCACCCTTATTGTATATTACTTGCTGGGAAATTTGTGCTCATTCTTGCTTTCCCTAAAACATTTCAGTTAAGGCAGAGCATGGTGAACCTTCGGGCGTTGATAAGGGCAAGGGCAAAGCTACCAACTAGCTTATGTCTGTTATGTTTTAAATATATTAATATTGTATGAAGATGATGTAGTAAGACTGGATTTGATTATGTTTAAGCTTAAGTTAGATTATGTAATAAGTCGTTAACTGATATTATTATGTAATCTATTAAGTACTGTAGGTTGCGAGACTTGGGGGAATAATTATAATAAATCATTGTAAATTATTCTAGAATAGATTTTCCGCTGTGATCGTATGATATTTAATTATTATTATTGTGATGTATTACCATGAGCACATGATGAACCGAATTCGAGAGACCAAGTGGCGGTCCTGGAATTTGGGGGCGTCACAGGTTGGTATCAAAGTCGTAGTTATAAACCTTAGGAACAAGTGTCCTTAGACTATAACTTACGCGAACTTAGAAGTTAGGAAGGAGATAAAACTCATGTAGAGTTTTCCTTGAGAGACTTAGTCTGTTATGAAATGTAACTTCATTCTATACAATGAACTTATGTTTTATTTAACATTCTAATGGAGTTGCTGTTTGTTTGCCTTGTGTTTGTGATTGTAGGATGACAGACACAGGTGTAACTAGTAGAGTAGCAGGGGAGGAGCCCAGAGATATACATGTAGTATACGAGGCACCTCTAAAGGCTGTGCCAGTGCAGGCAGTTGCACCATCCGAGTTTGATGACGAGGATGAGATCGAGATTGAGATAGAGACTGATCCAGAGGAGGAGCCGATGGAGGATGAGCCAGTAGAGGACTCTGATGAGGCTACTATAGAGGAGCAGATGCTAGGAGAGTATGAGGAGCGGATCCTAGAGTTAGACTGTAGAGTCCAGGAGCTGGAGGCAGAGGCCCACGAGAGAGAGTCTGAGTTCCAGAAGCTGAGGGACTAGGACCACCAGAGGAAGCTGGCTATGCAAGAGTTAGAGGTGGAGATTGCCTACCGTAGGGAGGCAGGGATCCAGATGGGGACTCTATTTCACAGGTCAGTGGCTAGGAATGTAGATTTGGCAGAGAAGCTAGAAGAGGTTGAGCAGAGGGAACTGAGTGAGAAGACTGAGAAAGAGGCACTCCGTACTCAGCTAGAGTTGGAGGTGATGGATAGGTTACACTTCGAGGAGAAGTGGGAAGCGTCCAATGAGAGAGCTGACGACCTTGAGGACGAGGTCAGGTGCAAGAAGATAAAGATGAACAAAATGGGGTATGTGTTCCGTTCAGCTTTTGAAAGGGTGATTGATGGTGTGTACCACTACCCGGCAAAACAGGGATAGACTCTACATACCTTGAGCCGAGAGCTGATTGCGTATATAGCACAGTTGGAGTACAAGAGCGCAGTGGAGTGCGGGATGATGGGATGAGATTTCCTTAGTCAGTCTAGTGGTAGTACTAGTTGTGTCTTTATGTATAGTATATACTATGTTGTAATTCCGATCTTTTGTGTAAGATGTGGGATGATGATGTAAACCCCGAGTTAGCTTCTGTTAGAGGGGTAGTATGGTAGTAGGTTGGTATATTCCCCGTCTTTTGTGATATTAGGGGATATATGTGATAACATTTATAGCAGTATGCTAGGAAAATCATGTAATGAAATGAAATGGCATATGAATATAAATGGAGTTGATTTTAGAAACGTGTTATAAATTTATTCTTTTAGTATTAAAAGAAATACTTAAGTGATATACTTGAATAATAATAAAATGAAAAATTGTGATGCAGATAATGCCGTCCAGACGTAGATTGACTGCACCCGAAGAATCCGTTAACAATGAGAGAGAACAAGTAGACCCGATCCAGAAACTGGTAGACTTGTTAGGAGAAGCCTTAAGGGGAAGGAACAATGAACCCGTTCGCCCGAACCCTCAAACTGTGCCAGTAACAACCTTTAAAGACTTTAAGAGTGTAGGACCCCCGGAGTTCGAGGGAACTACCGACCCAATCGTCGCACAAACGTGGATCAAAGAGATCGAAAAAGCTTTCACTATAGCTAGCGTAGGCGAAGATCAGAAGACGGTGTTTTCCACGTACATGATGAGGGGAGAAGCGAACTACTGGTGGGAGGCTAATCAACAAAGAGCTGGAGAAGGGATAATAGCTTGGGATAAGTTTAAGACACTGTTCTTCGAGAATTACTTTCCAAAGAGTATGAAGAATAGGATGGAGGTGAAATTCCTAGAGTTAAAACAAGGTGAGATGACGGTGGCGCAATACGCGGCTAGGTTTAACGAACTAGCGCGATTTGCGGAGCACCAAGTTGGTGATGAAGAGAGGAAGGCTAGACGCTTTGAACAAGGGTTGAAGCCATGGCTGTTCAATAAGGTATCAGTTCTTCAAATTGATTCCTTTGCAACATTACTGGAGAAGGCAATCATTGCGGAAGGTGGCAGTGAGGCCTTAAGTCTGTATAACAAAGAAAAGAAAGGAAAGAATACTGGATGAGAGAATTGTACGGGAGGAAGCAGTAGCGGAGGAAGCAACTTGGGAAAGAGAAAGTGGGACAACAACAACAACAACAAAAACAACAATAATAATCAATCAGGGAATTTTCGTGGAGGTTTCAAGAAGAGGGCTGAAGGATGCCCGAAGTGTGGGAAGAATCACCAGGGCGAGTGCTGGAAGGGACGTGGCACTTGCTACAACTGCGGACAGGAAGGGCACATCTCGCCCAACTGTTTGAAACCGAAAAAGATACAAGGATGCTTTGCGTGTGGCTCGACGGAGCACCGAATTAAGGACTGCCCAAAGAAGGGAAGTGGCGAGGGTAGTAATCAGCAAGGAGGCAACAAGCTGATGATCGGTGGACCGGCACAATCCAACCGCCCAACCGCCAGAACCTTTAACATGACCGTCCAATACGCAGTGGCTGCGAAGGATGTGGTGTCAGGTATAATCCCAATCAATGATATAAATGCTTACGTATTATTTGATTCGGGTGCCACCTGTTCTTTTGTATCTGAAGAATTTGCTAGTAGACTTAGTACACCTCGAGAACTATTAGAAAATCCTTTGATCATAGAAGTTGCTAATAAGAAAGTGATCCTTGTAGAATACGTTTATCGAAATTATCGCGCAAATATTAGTAAACATGAACTGAGCGTAGACTTGATTCCTATTAGACTGGGAGAATTTGACGTAATACTGGGAATGGATTGGTTGTATAACCATGCTGCGATAATTGACTGTCAGAACAAATGTGTGAACCTTCAGACTCCGAGTAAGTCTAAGGTAGTGTTTTATGGTAGCTCATCGCTTAAGCAATCGTGTTGCGTTACGATGATGCAGGCCAAGAAATTGTTAAGGAAAGGATGTGGAGGATATTTAGCTTACATCGTTGATACTCGGAAAAAGGGAGTAAAAATTAAGGATATATCCGTAGTTAATGAATTTCAAGACGTGTTTCCGGACGATCTGCCTGGTCTTCCGCCAGACAGAGAAATCGAATTCGTAATAGACTTAGCACCGGGAACGGCACCGATTTCGAAAGCTCCATATCGTATGGCGCCAGTAGAAATGAAGGAATTGATGATACAATTGCAAGAATTATTGGATAAGGGTTACATTCGACCTAGTGTTTCTCCTTGGGGAGCACCAGTACTATTCGTTAAGAAGAAGGACGGATCAATGAGGCTCTGTATCGATTATCGAGAATTGAACAGAGTAACGATCAAGAACCGGTATCCGCTACCGAGGATAGACGACTTATTTGATCAACTGAAGGGAGAAAAGTGTTTCTCAAAGATCGACCTACGAACAGGATATCATCAACTGAAAGTGAGGGACGAGGACATACCAAAGACTGCGTTTCGAACCCGTTATGGACACTACGAGTTTTTGGTAATGTCATTCGGATTGACTAATGCTCCGGCAGCATTTATGGACTTGATGAACCGAGTTTTCAAGCCATACTTGGATAAATTTGTAGTGGTTTTTATCGACGACATTTTGATCTACTCAAAGACAGAGGAAGAACACGCCGAACATCTAAAGATTATTTTGGAGGCACTAAGGAAGGAGAAGATGTATGCAAAATTTTCTAAGTGCGAATTTTGGATGGAGAAGGTTCAATTCCTAGGCTACGTGGTGGATAAGAATGGAATCTCTGTAGACCCTGCGAAGGTTGAAGCAGTAAGTAATTGGGAACAACCGAGAACACCGACGGAGGTGAGAAGCTTTCTAGGGTTAGCTGGGTACTATCGAAGATTCATCCAAGATTTTTCTAAGATAGCAACCCCGTTGACCAATTTGACTAGAAAGACGGTGAAATTTGTATGGACCGACAAATGCGAAGAAAGTTTTCAAGAACTGAAAAGGAAATTGAGCAAAGCACCTGTGTTATCATTACCAGATGATGCGGGAAATTTTGTGGTGTATAGTGATGCATCGCACAAGGGGCTTGGCTGTGTGCTCATGCAACATGGCAAGGTTATTGCATATGCGTCACGACAATTGAAGGATTACGAAAAACGATATCCTACTCATGACTTAGAGTTAGCGGCAGTAGTTTTTGCGTTAAAGATATGGAGACATTATCTATACGGAGAAAAATGTGAGATATACACGGACCACAAAAGTCTGAAATATATCTTCACACAGAAGGAGTTAAACATGCGGCAGAGAAGGTGGTTAGAATTAATCAAAGACTATGACTGCGATATTCTTTATCACCCGGGAAATGCAAATGTGGTTGCCGACGCTCTGAGCAGGAAAGGAAGGGAGAAGTTGTTTAATTTAACAACTCAGGAAGAGTTGATAAGAGAGATGGAGAAATTGGAGATAAAAGTAAAAGGACCAGAAAAGTCTGGTGAGAAGTTAATTGTAATGGAAGCTTGTCCGACGTTGTCGAATAGAGTAAAGGAAGCTCAGGAAAAGGATGAAGAGTGTGAGAAAATCCGAAAGAGGATCACAGAAAGTGAGGAAGAAAAATTTCGAATGGATAAAGACGGTATTTTGAGATTTGAAGGGAGAGTGTGGGTACCAGCGGTAGTCGAGTTGAGGGAAGAGATTTTGCACGAGGCACACAATACGACATATTCCGTTCATCCGGGAGGCACAAAGATGTACCGAGATCTAAGGCAACATTTTTGGTGGCCTAATTTGAAACGGGAAGTCGCAGAGTGCGTCAGTAAATGCTTGACTTGCCAACGCGTTAAAGCAGAGCATCAGCGGCCGAGTGGTTTACTACAACCGTTAGAAATACCAGAGTGGAAATGGGAGCATATTACCATGGACTTCGTGGTAGGACTTCCAGTTACACAGAAAGGTTATGATGCTATTTGGGTTATCGTGGATCGACTAACGAAGACCGCACACTTTCTACCAATCAAGATCCGCTACAGTTTGAACCAATTAGCAAGCCTATATGTAAAAGAAATTGTTTCACGACATGGAGTGCCGGTGTCAATTGTCTCTGATCGAGATCCGCGCTTCACGTCCAATTTTTGGAAGAGTTTGCAAGAAAGAATGGGAACGCAGTTGAGGTTGAGTACAGCTTACCATCCTCAGACAGACGGACAAAGTGAGAGAACAATACAAACGCTAGAAGACATGCTTAGGACTTGCGTGATGGATTTTAGGGAAATTGGGACGACCACCTACCCTTAGTAGAATTCGCATATAATAATAGCTACCATGCAAGTATCGGCATGCCACCGTACGAAGCTCTTTACGGGAGAAAGTGCAGGACGCCGTTATGTTGGGACGAAGTCGGAGAACGACGAATACTCGGACCAGAGTTAGTTCAACAAACCACAGACGTGGTGACAGTGATAAGAGCCAGACTTGTAGCAGCTCAAGATCGCCAGAAGAAATACGCAGATTTGCATCGGCAGGACCGAGACTTCAAAGTCGGCAGTTTCGTATTCTTGAAGGTATCTCCATGGAAGGGAAAAATCCGTTTCGGCAAGAAAGGAAAATTGAGTCCAAGATTCATAGGACCGTTCGAGATACTGAAGCGAGTGGGCGAAGTGGCATACAAAGTTACGTTACCACCCGAGTTGGAGCATATCCACAACGTGTTCCACATTTCCGTGTTGCGACCGTACAAGGCCGACTACAAGCACGTGATTTCTTACGAGCCCATTCAAGTGGAGAAGAACTTGGCGTATGAAGAAATTCCTGTCCAAATATTAGATAGGAAAGAACAAACTTTGAGAAATAAAGTTATTTCATCTGTAAAAGTACTTTGGCGTAACCACGATGTCGAGGAGGCAACGTGGGAGTTAGAAGATAGGATGATGAGGGACTATCCCCATCTATTTGTGTAACCTTGTAGCAATTCCGGGACGGAATTTTTATAAGGGGGGGAGGATGTAATAGCCGAGAATTTCCATATATTATTAAATAAATATATTAATGGAAATGAGAATTTATTTGAATATAAATGATTTTGTGTTATGAGATGAATTAATTCAATTATATATAATTGAATAATTATAATAATTGAGAAATTGGTGGAGTTTGTGATAAACTCGTTGATTGCCTTGTGTGGCACAGTGACGTAATATAAGAATGATTATATTAATTTAAGCGAACAATTAATCTATATTAATTGTTAATCGAAGAATATTAATTAACTGTTATAAAATACTAATGAGGATTGATTAATAATATGTGATTATTATTGCAAGAAACATAATAATAATGAGCAACGTGTTTATAAATATAATAAGATTTATATCAAAGTGATAGTTAATCATATAAAGGTTAATTAAATTGTTATGGAGGTTAACAATTATATTGATTGATGTAAGATATGTGTATATTATTAATTAATATTCAATTTATAAGATGAGAAATTATATGTGCAAGCATGCGAATTAAATGTATAGTAACTATATGTTATGATATGTGTAGGTGACAAATGATGTGTGGATATACATTAAAATAATGTATCATGGATCTATTATAAATAATTGTTGAGTAATACAATTTAATAATACATGAGATAATGTAATGTGATAACATCCGATTAAATTATACCAGTATGATAAAAATGTACATGAATTATATGTGCACAATTCACACTTATTACATTATGTGAATCCATGTTAGTATCATTAGAATTACATTGTAACTATAATTGTGGCCTAATTATATAGTATATATACATGTAACATATTTTGGCATAAGTGTTGTGTATATATACAAATTATAGAATGCTGATATATGGCCTTGTTCCAATATAATAGTCACTCTCCTTCTCCTTCACGTCTATGGCAAAAAGGCTAAGGCCTATTCTCCCATTCTTCTCCCAAGCTTAGCTAGCAATAATTATATGAGGAGTGGCTCTAATGATGGCTTTCAACAACTATCTACCAAACTTCCTCTTATCTAGCATGCAATTCAAATTTCTGTTAGTTTGAAATGGTAGGCAATTGCATTGTCTGTATCTTGTTTTCTCTATAAATATGGCTTCCTTCCCTCCCATTTCACATTGCTGGGATTTTGTTTGAGTTGATAAGTTGAGAGCATATACATAATAGCATTGTGAGATATCAGCAAGCTTACTCCATAACAGAGGTATAAATCCTCTTCGTGTCTTCATTTTCATTTTCTGTCAAAAGAACTCCATTGTTGTTCTCTGAGTTTTGTTGAAATTCTTGATTATGCCAAATTGGTTCATGATTGGTTTGTAGAACCCTTATATTGTAGTTATATAAACATACACACATGATGGAACCACTGAATAGTCTTTCATTTCCATTGTTCCTCTTCAATTTCTGTAAATACATGAAATTCGTAAATTAGTTAGAGTTCATGAAATTGGGAATTGATAATTGCTATTGACTGTTATATAAGCATATATGTATGTGTTAGTAAGTTAAACAAGTTTAATATCTGGGTATGGTATGTTGAAATCGATGAAATGGGAGGTTTTGGGTCGTTTTTCGCTGCCGTCTGAACCGGAAAACTGCCTCGACGCCGCAGCCCGCGCCGCAGCGCCACACGCGCCGCAGCGCCGCACGCAGCGCCACTCGCGCCGCAGCGCCAGTAGTGCCGCGCCGCAGCGCCAGCCTCTGTGTTCAGTTTTCTGCATTCTGCAACAAAACTGTTATGTGCCAATTGTTTGATTTTTGTTTAAACAAGCATGGGAGCATGATTAATACATATATATAAACCTAATGAGGCAATGTAAGCATGTTTTAGTATATTAGCATGCATGGTTAACCAAACGACACATAGTTTGGAAACGAATTTAAAGTTTCATAAACGACGTTAACATATATAAAGCATGTTTATATACTGACCTTGCAAGCACGTTAGTACCACCTAGAGACACATGAAGTGCATGTTAGCTTATCTATATTTGTTCCGTAATAAAATGTGAACATATGAACCTAACTAGTGCTCATTCCTAACAAAAATATAAGTTTGAAGGTGGATATGATCATGTAAATGCTATATAGTCATTTTGATGTTATGAGCATGTTTAGATAACTTTGAAATATATGAATGAAGCCTTAACTTGTGTTTATATAGTTCGTAAGGAAGCATGAACATGTTAGGCTCTATTAGTAAGATTCACCAATAGAAATACAAGCCTTGCACATGAGCATTAACACGATACGTGGAGATTTAAATTCTGATATTTATGGACACATGTGATAGTACTCTTAGACTCATTCATGTGTCATGCATATATATATACCATGATTGTTTGCCGTGATTAAAGTTTAGCATAAACAAAGCATGTTTTCAAGACAATAACAATGCTAGCTACATATATGCAATACGAGTACTCATGAGCATGACTAATACAAGTTATATGAATATCTTATGTGTTTAAAAGCAATCATGTTAGACCATATGAGTTCGTGTCCTTGAATGGCTTTAAGTATTAACTTAAGAACCTATACCATGTACGATTGGATTTGGAAAAGTTATACAAGCATGTAAAGTATCCTTTAAATATGAATACATGCTACGCGATATTATATGATGTTACTTGAACCCGATTTTGACGGTTAACTTAAGGAGATGCCGTAACTTGCTAAAATGAAATATATTTAGTATTGATTGTGGTCTTATGTGATATTAATAATATGCAAGCATGTTTGTTAATTGTTGAGATCTTATATGATATGAGAATGCGTTTAAACTCTAAAGAAGGAACGTTAAGGATAGAAATTATATTCTATATAACTGTGTAGCTAGGCAAAACTTAGCTTATGTGTTGATCGTATATTCAAAGAGAAAATGTGAAGTTAAATTATATGACTAATGAATATCATATATATACGTAACTGTATTACGATAGGAATTCGAAAGTGTTGATTGCTTTTCGTGGATAAACTACGCTAAAGGCAAGTTCTCTTACTTACACTCTCTTAAAGTGCAAGTATCCTAACCGACGCATTTACTTTATGCAAGGAAAGCTATGATTGTGAAAGTTTCCTAACTTATACTCTTTTACTATGCAAGTATCCTATCTTGTGTATTGCGAACAAGTTTTCTATTTAATCAGTTGAATTGAATTAGCATACTTGAATTCTTATTTCATTAAAGCTAGTATTCATGTTGAACTTAGTATTGTTCTTGAATATTGTGAAAGTGTCTATGCCATTTGATTCGGCTAGACTTATATTATTGAAAAGCGACCCAAACTAATTGATTGGTGCGGGATCTTGTATTTGACTGAGAAGAACAACCTTCTTTGAAGGGAATATATAATTGTCGGAGAACCGACGTGCACACTTGAGTATGGTTGATTGTTATGCATAACAAGGGTACTTTAGGCTGATCACCTGTTGTACCTGTTTTTGTTGGATTTTCAGTTTATTACTGACAATTCTAGTAGAAGTTCATAGTCCGTAGTGACTACTCAGTATTCAATTATTTGAAATCTTGAATTGACTTATTATTGAATCATATTGATATTATCCTGTCCTTAGCGACTGATATTGAGAACTGTTGATATTCTTGTTATTCTTGAACTATCAAATCTTGTTATACCCTTTCGAGAATTGAGAATCTTATTACTCACCCTTATTGTATATTACTTGCTGGGAAATTTGTGCTCATTCTTGCTTTCCCTAAAACATTTCAGTTAAGGCAGAGCATGGTGAACCTTCGGGCGTTGATAAGGGCAAGGGCAAAGCTACCAACTAGCTTATGTCTGTTATGTTTTAAATATATTAATATTGTATGAAGATGATGTAGTAAGACTGGATTTGATTATGTTTAAGCTTAAGTTAGATTATGTAATAAGTCGTTAACTGATATTATTATGTAATCTATTAAGTACTGTAGGTTGCGAGACTTGGGGGAATAATTATAATAAATCATTGTAAATTATTCTAGAATAGATTTTTCGCTGTGATCGTATGATATTTAATTATTATTATTGTGATGTATTACCATGAGCACGTGATGAACCTAATTCGAGAGACCAAGTGGCGGTCCTGGAATTTGGGGGCGTCACACTTTAACTCTATCTTCATTCTTTGTAAGTCATACAAAATGGGGCTTTGTGTTGACAATATCGCGCTTGTACCAGTATACAATCTTCTACTCAATGCGTCAGCTACCACGTTCGCTTTTCCAGGATGGTATTGGATAGTATGGTCGTAATCTTTCAATAGCTCAAGCCAACGTCGTTGCAGCATGTTGAGTTTTTTTTTAGTGAAGAAATATTTAAGGCTCTTATGATCCGTATAGATCTCCGCTTTCTCCCCATACAGGTAGTGTCTCCAGATCTTTAGCGCGAAAATAATTACTGTCAACTCTAGATCATGAGTAAGATAATTCCTCTCATATTCTTTGAGTTGTCGTGAGGAATGGGCTATAAATTTACCATGTTGCATGAGAACACATCCTAACCCTTTGCTTGACGCATCACTGTAGATGACAAATCCCTCCGAACTAGATGGTATTGTCAGAACAGGTGCTGAAATGAGTCTCCTCTTGAGTTCCTAGAAACTCTTCTCACATTCCTCGCTCCATCCGAATTTTGTATCTTTTCGAGTCAGCTGCATTAATGGAGTGGCGATTCGAGAAAATCCTTCCACAAATCTCCGATAATAACCAGCTAAGCCCAAAAAACTACATATTTCGGTTACTGACTTAGGTTGCTCCCAACTTTGTATTGCTTCAATCCTCGTCGGGTCAACTGATATTCCATATTTCAAAACCATGTGCCCAAGGAATACTACTTCCTCAAGCCAGAACTCGCATTTCTTCAACTTGGCATATAGTTTGTTTTCACAAATCTTTTGGAGTATCAGCCTTAAGTGTTGCTCATGATCTTCACGGCTTTTGGATTAAATGAGGATGTTATCAATAAAGACAACCACAAAATGATTCAAATATTCCTTGAATATCCGGTTCATCATATCCATGAAGGCAGCAGGAGCATTATTCAATCCAAAAGACATGACTAAGAATTCATAATGTCCGTATCGAGTTCTGAAGGCAGTCTTTGGAATGTCAACAGTTTTAATCTTTAACTGATGATATCCAGAACGAAGATCAATCTTTGAGAAGAATTTAGTACCTTGCAACTGGTCAAACAAGTCATCAATGCGAGGTAACGGATACCTATTTTTGATGGTGACGTGGTTCAACTCCCGATAGTCAATATAAAGTTGCATACTCCTGTCTTTCTTCTTTATGAATAAAACAGAAGCACCCCAAGGCGATGTACTAGGACAAATAATGCCGATGTCTAACAATTCGTGTAGTTGGACCTTTAACTCTTGAAGTACAATAGGAGCCATTCAATATGGGGTTCTGGAAATGGGTTTTGTATCGGGTTCAAGGTCAATAAAAAATTCAACTTCACGTTCCGAGGGTAGGCCAAGAAGTTCTTCGGGAAATACATCAGGGAATTTATTAACAACATAAATATCATTCAAATCTGACGTATTCTTGTTTAAATCGGTGACATGGGCTAAGAAAGCTTGACATCCGTTTTTCAATAAACGAATAGCTTTATAAATTGAAATGACAGTGATTGATTTTAGGGGTTTGGTTGCTTGAATTCGCATAACAGGTTTGATAAGTAGGTTTTATACCTACTTATTGAATATCAACTTGCTATGATTATGGCTTAAACTCAAGTATTTTAGTGTCTTTTAATGCATTTTATCTTTATTTTGTAGATTTCAGTCAGGAAGCTCAAATGGCATGATAATGGCATAAAAAGGCATGGAAATGGTAAAAAGGCAAGGTGGGATGGTATGAAGATGGATTTGCAAGAGGAAGCATCTAAAGGCAATAATGACCTTAATGACACAGAAATACAAGTTTGGGGGGGAAATTGTGGGTATACATGCTAAAAAGAAAAAAGAAAAGAAAAAGAAAAAGAAAAGGAAAGGAAAAAGAATAGAAAATAAATTGTGAAAAAGAAAAAAATAGAATAAACACCTTGGCTAGCTAAGTCTTCTGGCCTTTGATACTCGAGCAAGTAAACCCTAGGGGATTGTCTCTATACTCAGCACCCTAAGGCCTTTATGGTTTGGGAGTCGTTGGTCGAAAGCTTGATAAATGGGTATCATTGAAAAGCCTAAGAGGGCTTAGCATTGCACAGTCGGGTGTAACCGCAGGAAAGTGCGAATATCGCCCTCGTGTGTGAATAAAAGCATAATAAACCCTTGTTGCACCTTAGCTTGTATCTATGTGTTGGTTTGGTCATTGTTTTGTAAATATGAAAACTTCTTGACTTAAAACATCAGTTTTCCTTCCTTAGAAGTATAGCATGTGGAATCTCTTCCTCTATCAAGCTCATCTGTGAAATAGCACGCACACACTACATCTTAGTAACATGTTGTGACTTATGGATTGTATGTCTTTATAACTGTAGCTTGAGTTGATGCTCTGTTCATAGTTCTTGTTATTTCTCTGAGGCGCATCTTATTGGAATTCACGTCATGGCTAAAAATTGGGATTCATTTTTATGTAGTTTAGTTGCATAACATGTAGTTTGCATTTGTGTTTGTTGCTTGAGGGCAAACAATAGTTTAAGTTTGGGGGTATTTGATAAGTAAGTTTTATACCTACTTATTGAATATCAACTTGCTATGATTATGGATTAAACTCAAGTATTTTACTGTCTTTTAATGCGTTTTATCTTTGTTTTGTAAATTTCAGTCAGGAAGCTCAAATGGCATGATAATGGCATAAAAAGGCATGAAAGTGGCAAAAAGGCAAGGTGGGATGGTATGAAGATGGATTTACAAGAGGAAGCAGCTAAAGGCATGTGCGAATGGTCTTAAGGCAGCAAGAAGTGAAGGAGAAAGCAGCAAAAGGAAGCACAAAGAAATCAGCATTACACCAGATGACACCAGCAGAAAATGCAGACCAGCGCGGCCGCGCCAGGTTAAGGAAGGAAAGCCGCGCGCCCGCACCAAGATGCAGAATCCAGAGAGTGCTCTAGGGGAAGCGCGCGTCCGCGCCCAAAATGTACTACGGGGCTGCGCGGCCGCGCCGGTCAAGAAATTGACTTTTTCTTTTAATTTTCCTGCTGAAGTGTATTTGATATATATTGGTGTATTTGCAAGAGACGTGATATCATTCATTACCAGCATTCATAACTTAGTTTCATTTCCTATTTTCTAGGGTTAGAGAGCTTGAGAGGGTTTTGGAGACTAACTCTTTCTCCCTCCTAGTTCTAGTAGATTTCATTTCTAGGGTTTCATTTTTTGGAGTTTGATTGTGGTCTGAACTTGAGCTTGAAAGCTTCTATTGAAAGGAGAACCACAAGATTTGCATCTTCCATCTCTCTACTCTCCTTACTTTCATATTTGATTAAATGCTTTGCTCAAATCCCATAATGGTTATTTGTTCAGAGATGAACTAGCTACCATTATGGGATTCTAATGAATCTTATTGCTTAGTCTAGCTTTGTATACCTCATTGATATGAATGATTGATTATATATGGGTTGCCTAGCATGGTTGTATGTATTGAATAGATGCTTGATCACCATCTACTGTAATAGTTTATATGGAATTGAAAGAGGAAGTATAAACATAGATTTTGTCGTGCTAGCATATGTTCGTGAAATTTGCATGTGATGAATTTCATGATTCGCAATCCGGATAGACATATACAGACTTGCCATATGTAGCCAATTGGGAGCTTGCATTTAAATCGATATTGCTTGTAAATCACATAGACATATAGTGATTTAGGTTTTATTGATGTTCATGTGAATTCTATCTCGTTTATGAATTTTATATGATATGGACTTGGTTTATTGAAAGATAGCCATTTATTACATTCGTGCTCTCGACTAGCAATCCTAAATAATTAATTATACTTGACATGAGGTATGTAATCTAGACGATGCAATAGGTGAAGTTAGGATCCCATATTTCTCCAATTTGAATCCATCATCTATTAATTAGTTAATTTTACTTAAAATCATTTTAGATATTAAAACACATTTTGATACTCGTTTGAGCAGCCGAAATTAGCTATAGAATTGTTGCATGATAGTTTAAACTTAATTTCTTTTCTCCATGAGAACGATCTTTACTTATCTTATATTACTTGTTGACCGTGTATGCTTGCACGTGTCTGTGTCCGTTTTGTTAACACCGAAACGGCGCAACAAGTTTTTGGCGCCGTTGCCGGGGATAGTTTTTATTATTAGTACTATTGACATCAATTTTAGTTAGATTTGTCTGACTTGAACAATTCATTTCTTATCTCATTTCTAATTTTATGTTTAATTTTGTTTCAGGTACTTGTGTTTAGTATATGCACACTCGAGCAACCAATCCTGTGTTGGTGCCTCTACAAGATAACATTAACGGCAGAGCTTGGAGAGCGAACACAAGAAATACTAACACACAAGAGAACCCTGAACAACCAAAGCAAATGGCAGTCGAAGAACAAAGGGCCGAGAATAGGGCATTGAAGGACTACTCAATACCGAAGATCAATGATCTACAATCCAGTATAATCAGGCTGGCGATAGCTGCAAATACTTTTGAGATCAAACCAGGGACTATTCAGATGGTTCAAAACACAGTCCAGTTTTGGGGTGCAGCTACAGAAGATCCTAATGAGCACATCCTGAGTTTTATTGAGATATGCGACACATTCAAATACAACAATGTGACGGATGATGCGATAAAGCTTCGGCTATTTCCATTCACCTTGAGGGATAAAGCAAAGAGTTGGTTGCATTCACTACCCTCAGGCTCAATCACTACATGGGAGGACTTAGCACAGAAGTTCCTTGCCAAATTCTTTCCCATGGCCAAGACAGCTCAGATGAGGAGTGCCCTGTCTCAGTTTTCACAACAACAAGGGGAATCTTTATATGAGGCATGGGAACGATACAAAGAAATGCTTAGGAAATGCCCGCATCACGGAATGCCGGACTGGATGGTGATAAGTTTAATGGTTTGGGATGGCGTCGAGGCCGATCATCGATGCCGCATCAGGAGGAGCTCTATGGGCCAAGGACTATCCGACATCATATGACTTAATAGAGACCATGGCGGCCAATGAATATCAGAATCCGACATCCAAAATGCCACAGCCAAAAGTGGCTGGAGTCTTGGATGTGGATGCCGTTACAGCCCTTTCAGCTCAGATGGCAGCAATGTCAAAGAAGATAGACTCTATGGCTGAAAATAGAATTCAAAAAGTTGCTTTTATATGTGAGTTGTGTGCTGGAGCACATCTGACAGAACAGTGTGCCATCACTATAGAGTCGGTTCATTTCGTCAGCAACTATCAAAAGCCTTAGAATCAGTTTTCGAACTCCTACCATCCAAACAATCGAAACCATCCTAATTTCAGTTGGAGCAACAACCAAAATGCTCAACAGCCTCAACAATCTCAACATCCTCAATACCAACCCCCTCAACAACAACAACCATACCAAAGTGCTCAACAGTCACCATACCAACCCTACCAACAACAAAAATCTCAGCCACAGCAGGCTCAACAGCAGTATGCCCCGAGACAGTCACACCCACCCGGATTTCATCAACCACAACATCAACACAATCCAGCTCCTAGTCAACAATCTGAGGAGAGAGCTGAGATAGAAGAACTTAAGTTGTTGGTTAAGAGTCAAGCAGTGTCTCTCAAAACATTAGACACTCAAATAGGCTAAATTGCCAATGCAATCCTCAACAGACAGCAAGGGACTCTTCCAAGCAGTACAGAGGCAAATCCAGGAAGACGGGATGGCAAGGAGAAGTGCCAAGCCATTACATTAAGGTCTGGGAAGCAGACTGTTGAACTGGAGGCTGCCACAGCCGCGCCCCAGGAAGAACAAAACCTGGCGCAAGCGGCCCAAGTGTAGAAAATTCTGAAGAAATTTTATCTGATGGGAAAGATGGGGACAAGGCAGTTGAGTCAGATAAGGAGGTATCCACCGAGAAAACCAATGTCCCACCACAAGTGATCTACCCTCCTGCACCATATCCACAGAGGATTTAGAAGTAGAGATTGGACAAACAATTCGAGAAATTTTTGGAGGTATTCAAGAAACTGCAGATCAACATCCCCTTTGCCGAAGCTTTGGAACAAATGCCGAGCTATGCAAAGTTTATGAAGGGGATACTGTCAAGGAAAAAGAAGCTAGAGGACTATGAAACAGTGGCCTTGACAGAGGAGTGCAATGTAGTCTTACAAAGAAAACTACCTCCAAAGCTCAAGGATCCCGGGAGCTTTACGATACCATGCTCTATTGGGAAGTTGTCCTTCAACAAGTGCTTATGCGACTTGGGGGCAAGTATAAATTTGATGTCGCTATCGGTGTTCACTCAATTAGGATTGTCGGCTCCTAAACCGACAAGCATATCATTGCAACTAGCCGATAGATCCATCACCTACCCAAGAGGTATCGTAGAAGATGTGTTGGTAAAGGTGGACAAATTTATATTCCCTGTAGACTTTATCATTCTGAACTTTGAAGAGGATAAAAACATACCAATCATTTTGGGGAGACCGTTTCTAGCTACTGGGTGAACACTCATAGATGTACAAAAAAGAAGAATTGACTATGAGGGTTCAGGACCAAGAGGTCATGTTCAATGTCTTTAAGGCTATGAAGTTTCCCACGGATGAAGAAGAATGTTTTAGAATTGATATTGTCGACAGGATACTGCATGAGGAGGTGGAACACTTGATGAGCATGGATCTATTAGAGAGTGTTCTACGGGGAGCCTCTGTCATGGAGGAGACAGAGGTGGTGGAGTGCATACAGATTTTGAATACGGTGCCTCTGATGAGAAAGTTTAAGATTCCCATCGAGCCACTCGGACATAACGGGGAGCCATCAGTGCGACTAAAGCCTTTTCTTGAAGTGGCTCCCACACTTGACCTTAAACCTCTTCCCGATCATTTGAGATATGCATATCTGGGGGAATCTTCTACGTTGCCGATTATTATTGCCTCTGCTCTATCATCCGATCAGGAGAGCAAGTTGTTGCGGGTTCTAAGAAAGTTCAAATCAGCTATTGGGTGGACCATAACTGACATCAAAGGGATCAGCCCTTCATACTGCATGCACAAGATACTCTTGGAGGATGACAACAAGCCATTAATAGAGCAACAACGGAGATTTAATCCTATTATGAAAGAGGTTGTCAAAAAGGAGATCCTCAAGTGGTTAGATGCTGGAATAATTTATCCGATCTCAGACAGCTCTTGGGTGAGCCGGGTGCAGTGCGTTCCGAAGAAGGGAGGCATGACAGTCGTGACAAATGAGAAGAATGAGCTTATTCCTACCAGGACAGTTACGGGGTGGAGGGTCTACATGGACTATCGCAGACTGAACAAAGCTACAAGGAAAGACCATTTCCCTCTCTCGTTTGTTGACCAAATGCTGGATAGGCTAGCGAGACACGACTATTATTGCCTCCTGGATGGTTACTCAGGGTATAACCAAATTGTTATAGCCCCAGAGGACCAAGAGAAGACCACCTTCACGTGCCCATACGGTACATTTGCATTTAGAAGGATGTCTTTAGGGCTATACAATGCTCCAGCCACTTTCCAAAGATGCATGATGGCAATATTCTCTGACATGGTCGAACACTGTGACGCCCCTAAATTCGGAACGCCACATCGTCTCGAATTCGGTTCGTCACGTACTACAATCTAACACCATAATAATAATAATAATAATAATAATAATAATAATACGACTAAATATCGCATTGCACAGCAGAATAACACGAAATACTACTGCCGAATAGATTACATTTAATTAATATAATTTATTCATGTCCCAAGGTCTCATAACATAAACATCGATTACATAGCTTAAACATACCTTAAGCATATATAAACCTAACTAATACATAACAACATAAGTTCTTATTACAATCATAAGGTCCTACATAATATTAAGCTACTATGTAGCCTTGCCCTTGCCCTTATCGGTGCCCGAAGGTCCACATTGCTCTGTCTTAACTGAAATGTTTTAGGGAAAGCAAGAATGAGCAACAAGTTTGATCAGCAAGTAATATGACAAGTATTATAGTTTTTGAATCCCAAAAGGGTATAACAAGGTGTGACAGTTTAAGACAACAAGATATATCAACAGTTCTCAATAACAGTCGCTAAGGACAGAATAATATTAATATAATTCAACGCTAAATCAATTTAAGATTTCAAGATAATTGAATACTGAGCAGTCACTAAGGACTATGAACTTCTACTAGAATTAACAGAAATATACTGATAATCCAATAAAACAAGTACAATAGGTGATCAGCCTAAAGTACCCTATATCATGCATAACATTCAATCGTACTCAAGTGCGCACGTCGGTCTCCCGACAATATATTTTCCCTTCAAAAAAAGGTTGTTCATCTCAGTCAATATAAGAATTCTGCACCATTCAATTGGTTTGGACAGCTTTCTAATCATGACATAAGTCTAGCCGAATCAAATGGCATAGACCACTCTTTCAAGGTATATAAGAACAATCATAAGTTCAAACTCAAGATTTAAAGTTCGAAGAATATAAATCGACTTTTATCTTATCCATGAAGTATATAGTTATAATACATGAATTGCAATTCCAAAAGCTTACTTCTACGACAAAAATAGCACAAGCTTAATCAACTATTGACAATATATGAACACCCTTTATATATACAATTCATGTTAATACATTTTCTTAAAATTCACAGTAAACCGAAATTTACAGAAATTCAAAACAAAGAAGAATAACTAATTAAAATTCTTAAAACTCTGAGCTAGTAATTACCTTTGGATGATTGAAGAAGAATATGAATATAACTCTAGCCTTCTCAAGCTTTCTCCTCCTTCTCTTCTTCCCTTTTCTCTCTAGCTTCTCTGCTCTCTTTCTCTCTACTCTCTCTTTTCATCTTAGTTCTTAGTTAGACTTAGGATTAGGACTAACGTAGTAGCTATATTATAACTGCTATAATATAATATACGTATACTAATAATATACATGTAACTGCTAATCAATTAAGATATATAATAAATACATATTATTATATAAGTTACAACTATTTGAATTTGAAAAGTCTTAATGCTTGTTTGGCCAAAATAACATTATTTTTAAAAACAGATTATTATTACTAAGGCCATGTTTGGTAAAATGAGTTTAAAACAAGTGCAAGGACCCTGTTTGGAAAAAAGCCTTTTAAAATAAATGTAAAGACCTTGTTTGGCTAAAATCATTTAAAATTCTTTTCTTTATTTTAATAAATTCTTTTAACAGCTATTTTAATGTCACATTTTAATTAATTAAATCCTTTAACATTAATTTAATCAATTAAAATCTAACACCAATAATCACATAAAAATTTGTCACATAATTATAATTACTCGTTAATTATATTTCATGTAACACTTCATCACATAATTCATCTAATTTAATTCTCTCAATTAAATTAGAACTATACTATAAAATTAATATACATTAATTAAATTAAATATTAAACATTCATTTAATTAATATATAACACTTAATTAAATCACTCCACAAAATCACATAATTTATTTATTTAACTCAATAAATAAATCACATAAAATATTTATTCACTCAATAAATATTTAAAATTAATATATAAAATCTCAATCGTTACAGGTCTCCGGACAATATATTTTTCCTTCAAAAAAAGGTTGTTCATCTCAGTCAATATAAGAATTTCGCACCATTCAATTAGTTTAGACAGCTTTCTAATCATGACATAAGTCTAGCCGAATCAAATGGCATAGACCACTCTTTCAAGGTATATAACAACAATCATAAGTTCAAACTCAAGATTTAAAGTTCGAAGAATATAAATCGACTTTTATCTTATCCATGAAGTATATAGTTATAATACATGAATTGCAATTCCAAAAGCTTACTTGTACGACAAAAATAGCACAAGCTTAATGAACGCTCAATAAAGGGTAGGGTTAGGAACTTGCCTTGAGAGTAGTTTACCAAAGTATAGCTTATCAACATTTTTTGAATCTTATTATAACATATTTAAGTATATAGGATATTCATTAGCTTGGTACATTCGATACACCAACTCAACATGTAAGTTAAATATACACATATGATTCTAACTTAGTCGTATAATCTTATACGTACGTCATTACGTACTTTACGCACACATAGTACCACATTCGTTAGTAAGACACCATAAAATCACATAACATGGTTCGTAATCGTTATCTTTACACTTGAAAGTTTATAAACACTTTATCAATTCAATATATTTTCATCATAACATGCTCATTGTTAATTAAACACTACACTGGACATGTATTACAGATTAAGGTAACAACACAAGTATGCACTAAGTTCAGATTACAATTAAACAGGCTCTAGAATTTATGCATACTGGCGGGGTCGCGCTTGGTGTACACTAAGGAGTGGCGCAGCCGCGCTGCTCCTGGTGCAGACCAAGACAGGGATGCTCCTGTAGAAACCCAATTCATTACGCTATGCACATATATGAAGGATTATGCCAAACACACATGTCGGGATACTTATAACTAGTTCGACCCCATATTGTCTTTAATACAGTTTGCTATCCATTCTTGTTCAATCAAAGTGTTAATCGGTCAAGTAACGAAGTTTCTCACGTTTAATCATTACTCTTATGTTATGAGGTTTCTACGTCTCAACTATACATGCTCATGTTATTTTAGTCATAAATTTCAAGTTATGAGGTTTCTCCTTCTTTAACACTTGTCTTATTTCACGTTTAACTAGTTTATCATGCATAAGACTAGTTAGGCATACATTTTGACCATGTCTAGAGGCATATGAGACCCTATCAAGATGGCCAAAATTTTCAGAATACATGCAATGTATCTATCAACGAAACTACTTTCCAAACTATTAAGGTTTCTTTTGAAAATCTTATGTTAAACCATTCCACATATAATGTAGCTTCACATATCATATGGCATGCTTTCATATGCATAAGTAGATCACATAGGCATGCTTACAAGTTCATGACTCAAGTGTATATAATTTATTAAGCTTGTATGTGAAACTCTAAGTTTCCATTAGCATGTTATCAACATCATCTAAGCATGCAAAACTACTTCACTTACTATACATCATGCTTGCATATACACATATCAAGGATACGTAACCACGTTCACAAGTTCTTAACTCAAAAGTGTATATGGTTTATCAAGTCCATATTGGAAACTCTAAGTCTTTCCTTAGAGGGTTCTCAAAGCTACTCAAGCATGCCAAGTAAATCCACATGTCTTATATCATGCCTTCATATACACATAAATAGATCACATAAGCATGCTTGAAATCTTAGAACTTAAAGTGTTCTAGTTTGACAAGTTTATTTTTGAAAACTTCAATATCCCTTTGAAAAATCAAACTTTGATAAGTGATATTATGAAAGGTCACCTCTGTCAGTATGTCATGGACAAAAATAAGCATAGTGAAGTTATAGTAGCATGCTTCACATTTCAGAACCCACAAAAGTCATTTTCTGATTCTGCAGAAGGGCGCGGCCGCGCCCTATTTATACTAGGGAGAGGTGCGGCAGCGCCACTCCGGTTCCAGACCAGAAGACTCTCTGCAATAACAGAGCTTCCCACTTATTTCAGCAATCCTTCATGAATCACGCTAAGAATAAACTACATTACGTTTATAACATGCATACTATCTTAACTAACATTCTAGCATCCTTTCACATACTCAACTACAACTAATTCATGCTAATTCCTATGAATTGAATTTCAAAGTGGGTTCAAGCATTATACCTTTTTAGCTTCAAATTGCACAAGGCTTGCTCAATTTCAGATTTCTCTCTCAACTCACTCCTTCAACACTTAGCAACAATTTCTAGCAACTTCAAATTAGAAGATTGAGCTTGGTATTTATAGGGGAATTCCATATCCATACAAAACAATTGCCCCAAGGTTTGAAACAATGGAGGAAAAGAAGAACTAGAGGATTGAGGGGAGTTGATGGAATAGTGTCCAACTACTACCTCAACCCACACCCCTTGTTATCATCACCATCATTGCTAGCTAGGAAGTTGACATGGTGAGGTAGAATAGGCCATTGGTCCTTTCACGTGAATGAGAAATGGGGAAGAAATGGACACACAAAATGGGATAAGAAATAAGAACTCAGCATTTTATAATTTAGGAATGAGATAATTCTACACACTAATGGTTTATATTCATATATATATTATACTTACACAATTGTACACACATGTATACCTAGGTTTGATTCCTTTGGGTGTACCCAGGGACTTTAAATGTCACAACAATATAATATGGTAGCAAATTGGGGTACATGTATACACATTAATATATAATCCATGTACATTTTAATAATACCAAACTATTATTTAATCGGGTATTATCACATTACATTATCTCATATATTATTCAATTATAAAATATTAAAATATTCATTAGTCAACAATTGTTTACAATATAATCATGGGGTACTAATTTAATGTCCCCACACTCACATTGTCACACAACCTCATGATGTAATCTTATTTAATCTTAATATATAGTTCTCGTATATTGTATAGTCACACATAAGTGTTACATTGCATTATATAATATAGTTGTAACCACTATATTTCATATGTTTAATTATCGCATACTTTGCACATAATAATTAATATAATCTTGTTATATTAATAATTTACTCGTTGATTTTAATATTCTCAATAACAATTAATCAATATTAATTACTTATCTTATCTTATCAATTAATCACTCATTGATAATCTATTAATCATAATGATAATTAATTAACCATACATTATTAGTTAATTATTTTAATCATTAATCTCCCATCATATTAATGTGGGTAAATAACATATAATAGTCTTGCTTATCTTGATTATAACTTATCTCATCTCCTTGCCACACTAGGCAATTCATATAAACATTACGTTAAGCTTCCCATCGAATTCATTCTCGTGACACGAAGGGCATTTTACGGGTTCATCAAAATTTCATATCCTCTTAACTATCATAAATTTAATTCAAAATTAATTGAATTAGCTCATCTCATAACATATAATCATTTATATTCAAATAAATATTCATTTTCATTAATATATTCATTTAATAATATTCAAAAATTCTCGGGTATTACAAACACAATGTAGAAGTTTTCATGGACGATTTCTCTGTCTTTGGAGACTCTTTCAATATCTGTTTGGAGAATCTGGTGCTGGTGTTAAAAAGGTGTTTTGAGACTAACTTAGTACTGAACTGAGAAAAGTGCCATTTTATGGTACATGAAGGTATTATTTTGGGCCACAAAGTTTCTGGGAAAGGTCTAGAGGTGGACAAGGCTAAATTAGAGACCATTGAAAGTTTACCGCCACCATCCTCAGTAAAGGGGGTCCGTAGTTTCCTCGGGCACGCAAGATTTTATCGTCGCTTTATAAAAGACTTCTCAAAGATTACTAAGTATCTGTGCGGTTTACTTGAGAAGGACGTCCCATACAGATTCGACGAGGAATGCCTAGTTGCCTTTGAGCATTTGAAAAAGAAATTGACTACGGCACCCATCATTACAGCTCCTGATTGGTCTCTTCCATTTAAATTGATGTGCGATGCAAGTGACTTCGCTGTGGGAGTCGTCTTGGGACAACGCAGGGATAAAGTTTTTCATGTAATATACTATGCAAGCAAAACCCTGATAGACGCCCAATTGAACTACACCACCACAGAGAAGGGGCTTCTTGCTGTGGTATACGCATTTGATAAATTCAGGTCTTATCTGATTGGCACAAGGGTAGTTGTATTCACAGATCACGCTGCAATCAGAAACATGATTAGTAAGAAAGATGCTAAGCCTCGTTTTATCCGGTGGATACTTCTTTTACAGGAATTCGACTTAGAAATTAAAGACAAAAAGGGGACCAAAAACCAAGTGGCTGACCACTTATCTCGACTGGAGAACCCGGGAATGGACAAAAATAACAAAGTGATGATTAATGAGTCCTTCCCAGACGAGCAGTTATTCGTGGTAAAAGGTGAGATGCCCTGGTTTGCGGATTTTGCAAACTTCCTAGTGAGCAATATTATCCCTTCTTACTTCACTAGAGCCCAGAAAAAGAAGTTTCTACACGATGCTAGATGGTATAGTTGGGATGAGCCGTATTTGTTTAGGCAATGCGCTGATAAGGATGATCAGACGGTGCATCCCAAAAAGTGAGATGGATAGCATACTGCGAGATTGCCACTCATCAGTTTATGGAGGTCATTACGGGGCTGAAAGGACAGCCGCCAAAGTACTTCAGGTAGGCTTCTATTGGCCAACATTGTTCAAAGATGCTTATAACTTCGTCTAAAACTGTGACCATTGTCAGCGAGTGGGCAATATATCCAAGAAGAACGAGATGCCTCTGAATATGATCCTGGAGGTCGAGATCTTTGATGTCTGGGGGATAGACTTCATGGGGCCTTTTGTCTCGTCCTGTGGAAATCTTTATATCTTGTTGGCAGTGGATTACGTGTCCAAATGGGCAGAGGTAGCAGCCTTACCGACCAATGATGCTAGGGTGGCCTTGCGTTTTCTTCAGAAGAGCATATTCACATGCTTCGGGACCCCTAGAGCCATCATAAGTGATGAAGGAACCCACTTTTGCAATCGTCAATTTTCTGCGCTTTTGGCCAAGTATGGGGTGAATCACCGTATTGCTACGGCGTACCATCCCTAAACAAATGGCCAAGATGATGTATCTAATCATGAGGTAAAGAGGATATTAGAAAATATTATGAATCCCACGAGAAAGGATTGGTCCCTCAAGCTCGATAATGCGGTGTGGGCCTATAGGACGGCCTACAAGACGCCACTGGGTATGTCGCCATATCAGCTTGTGTACGGGAAGGCCTGCCACCTCCCCATGGAGCTTGAACACAAGGCCTACTGGGCCATAAAGAAGCTGAATTTTGATTTGAAGGCTGCGGGGGAGAAAAGGCTTCTTCAGCTTAATAAGCTCGACGACTTCTGATTGCAAGGCTATGAGAACTCCAAGCTATATAAAGAGAATGTCAAAAGGTGGCATGACCGAAAGATCATGGAAAGGACATTTGAGCCAGGGCAAGCAGTGTTGCTATATAACTCTCGTCTCATACTATTTCCTGGAAAGCTCAAATCACAGTGGTCGGGCCCCTTCACAGTGAAAATTGTGTTTCCCCATGGTATAGTGGAGTTTTTTGATCAACACCCAGACAAGCCTTTCAAAGTGAATGGACAAAGGTTGAAGCATTATTATGGCGGCGAGGTCAATCGAGAGAAGGTCGCCTCGATTCTTTCCACCACTTGACCAATTTCGACAGAGTCTAGCTTATGGACTGTAAACAAACGCTCGATGGGAGGCACCCCATCATCTCTCTTCTCTCTCTCATATAATTCTTGCATCATATTTTTATTTCTCCCTCTTGTTTAATTCTGGTTGCATGACTCTATATTTCCCTCTCCCCTATTTTATTCTAAGCATTTTGAAAAAGTTGACAATTTTTGAATAGTTTTGATGTTAGCAGCTCATTGCCTACATTTTTGGACATTAGGCATTGTTGCGTATATTTTTGGGAACTAAAAGCTCATTGCCTACATTTTTGGTCATTAGGCATTTTTTTGCATATATTATTGGGATTTAGGAGCTTATTAACATATTTATGAAGTATTAGCATATTGCATATAAGCATATGGAAATTTTTTGGGAATTCACATATATATGACTCACTGACATAGCATTGCTAGGGATTTAAGAGTACATACATCTTATATAGGCAAATTGTGATTATGGAATCAAGTTGCATCTTATTTTTGTTTGCTATGTGTGCAGGAAAGAAAAGTATTTAAAGTTGCTGCTTAAGCCTTTATATCAATGCTGCAAGAAAAAGAAAATTTTTGGTCAGGCTCAGAGCAGCTCAGCCGAGCCAACCTCAAGGCACACAGCAGCGCGCCCGCACCAATGTTCAGAATTCTCAGAGTGTTCTTAACCCGCGCGGCTGCGCCCCACATAGAGTACCAAGCAGCGCGCCCGCGCCCGACCCCAGAAAAATGCCTGTTTAAATATTTACAAAATCGCTTCCAACCCAAATGCTATGTCTATTGTGATCGGCCCTTCCTCTCAATTACAAACCCTTGCCTATATAAACTCTACCCCTTCCTACTCTCTCTACCCACGATCTCCCCCCACCTTCTCACTCTTCTTTACCCATGATTTTTGTACCATCCTCTCCTAATCCATCTCCTCTATAAAACCTAGCCCTTGCTTCCATTACTATATCAACAAGCATCAAGCCATAGAGTAGGATTCCGAAGTTAGGGTTTGGGAAAGTCACAGATTGCAGAGGTTACGATTTGGGGAAATTGGGTGCACCAATTACGATTGTTCAATTAGTGTGCAGAGATTCAAGTTTGGGGGTGTTCTTCTCCATCCATCATCTAGGGCTTGCATATCAAATTTATCTGAAATTAGCAATGGGTCCAAAGCGTGCACGTTCTGTAATACCCGAGAATTTCCATATATTAATAAATGAATATATTAATGGAAAATGAATATTTAGTTGAATATAAATGATTTTGTGTAATGAGATGAGTTAAATCAATTGAATAGTTATGATAATTGAGAAGAATGTGGAGTTTGCGATAAACTCGTTGAAAGCCTTGTGTGGCACAGTGATGAGATATATTAATGATGATTAGTTAATGATATGTGATTATTATTATTGCAAGAGATAATAAGCAACGTGTTTATAAATATAATAAAATTTGCATTCATTTAATGTGATATTTAATCATATAAGTGTTAATCAATCATTGTGGAAATTATAATTTTATTGATTAATGAGAAATGGATTAATTAATATTATTATTAATTACTGATAAGATAAGTAAATTATTAACTTCTATGTGCGAACATGCGATTTAAAAAGTATAACGTATAGTAACTAACTATATATTATATGAAGTGTAAAGTGTAGTGTAACTATATTATATATAGAAATCATATATTAAGATTTATTAAGTTACATATCAATGCCTATGTGACTATGTGAATGTGTGAACATTAAAATAATGTATCATGGATATATTGTAAACAATTGTTTATTAATATAATTTAATAATAAAGGAGACAGTATAGTGTGATAATATCTGAAAAGACTATATTGGTAAGATAAAATATACATGGATTATATATGTACAAATTAAATGTACTACATGGAAATATTATTGGTATTGGCATATTAATTCTACCTAAGTATACATATAATACCTAAGTGTATATAATATATAGTAGGCATATATGTTATAATGTAGGTATTGTATATAATATATGGTAGGCTTATTTAATTTAAACATCTCATTGTATCACAATTGCTAGAATGCTGATATATAGCCTAAGTATGTATGTGTGTTGCAAATGCTGAGTATTGTGCCTTGTCCCATAATAAGAGACTCAGTTCATTCTTCTTCTCGTGTATAGCTTGCAAGCTAGCCTACTCTCTATTCCTCAAACTCAGTGAAATCACAGCAAATGATGAACTTGGATGTGGGAATCATGATTGATTTCAACAACCATTTACCAACTCCCTCTTAACCACTATGTAATCTAACATTCTCATTGGTTTAAATTGAAGGACAATCACATTGTCTGTATATTTGAAGCTCTATAAATATAGCCTCATCCCTTTACATTTTTCTTTGCTGAGATTGTGTTTAAGGATTGAATTAAGAGTATATTGATAGTTAATAGCAAGATAGTCTTCAGAGAGTTGGGAATCCAATTTGAGCTAGCTTAATTCATAGCAGAGGTATAAAACTCTTCATTCATGATTTTCATTTTCTGTCAAATTCCAATTCTTGATTTGATTACAATTCATGCTAGATTGGATTAGGACATGTTCTTAGTTATTATATAGACTTATAAACATGTTTAAACCATAATGTGACTGCTTAGAACTGTTTTCGTGAAGTAATTTTGTGGTTGGGCTGGAATCCTGCCAAAGCAGGTTGTTCTTGGCTTGAACCAGGCGTGGCGCAGCTGCGCCGGTAATACACTGGGGCGCAGCGCAGCTGCGCCGGCCCCTGAACTCAGTTTCTGCATTCTGCTTAAAATCTGCTAAATGATAGTTTATTTGCATGGCTTAGACGAGCATACTAATGGGTTTAACATACTTATATGAGTATATGGAGATAACATAAACATGATTTGGCTATGATTACATGCAAGAATTATGAAACGACATATAGTGTTGAAGTAAACTTAAAGTTTCATAAACGAACGTTAACATATATGAAGCATGTTAGTATTCTGACTTTTGAGACATGTTAGTATAACCTAGAAACACATGAAATACGTGTTGACTTGCATACATAAACTTTATGACGGAATGTGAACATGTGAACCCCACTATTGAACGTTTCTAACAAAAATATAAGTTTTGAAGGTGGATATTGACATGTAAATACCATATGTACATTCTGATCTTGTAAGCATATCTATGTGGCCTTGAAATACATGTCGGACACATTAACTTACGTATATAGATTTCATAATGTAGCATGAACATGTTGGACTTATTAGTAAGCTTTACTATTAAAAATACGAACTTTGAACGTGAATGTTAACATGCTACCTTGAGAGTTGGATTCTGAAAATTATGGACATGATAGAGAGCACTCATAGACCCACTCATGTATCATACATGTATATATACCATGCTAGATGCCATGAAATCAAGCTAAGCATAATTGAAGCATGTTTTTGAACTAATAACAATGATAGTTACATGTATGCGATATAAATATTCATGAGTATGCTTAATACAAGTTATATGAATGCCTTATATGTTTACAAGGTGAGCATATTAGACTTTGTAATTTTATGACCTTGAATGGCTTAAAGTTATTAAAAGTATTGACTAGAATCTATATCACGTATATTTGAAACGAGGAAAGGTTGAACAAGAATGAAAGTATCCTTTAATAAGTATACATACTATGTGATATCATATGTTATGTGATACTTGAGTCCAATTTGACGGTTAACTTACAATAATGCTATAACGTGCTAAAAAGAGTATGTTTGCTATTTGTTGTGATCTTATGTGATATTAATGATATGAGAATATGTTAAACTCAAAAAGAGAAATGTTAAGGATAAAAGTTATATTAATATGATATTATATATGGTATAACTGTGCAGCTAGGTTAAAACTTAGCTTATGTGTTGATCGTATATCCGAAGATAAGATATGATGTTAAATTACATGACTAATGAATATCATATATATATATATATACATAACTATATTACGATAGGGATTCGAAAGTGTTGAATTACTTTACGTGGATAGACTATGCTTAAGGCAAGTTTCCTTAAACCCGTTCTTGTATTATTTGCAAGTATCCGAACCCTACTTTTATTGTGCAAGTTCTCTAACTTGAACTCTTATTTCATTAAGTCTTATAAAAGCTATTATTCATGTTGAACTTGGTATTGTTCTTGAATATTGTGAAAGTGTCTATGCCATTTAATTCGGCTAGACTATATGCATGTTTATAAAACTGTCCAAACCAATTGACTGGTGCGAAAATCTTAAAAATTGAGTTGAACAACCCTTATTGTAAGGGGAGTGTATATTTTTGGAAGCCCCAACACACGCATGAATATTACTGTAGTGTTATGCATAACATAGAGTATTGTAGACTGATCATCTATCGTACTTATTTCTTTTAGGTTATCAGTTTAATATTGGTAATTCTAGTAGATGTTCAATAGTCCTTAGTGACTACTCAGTATAAATTATTTTATCCAGTTGGATACATTGGTAGCCTTTGAATTCATATATATCTGTTGATCTATATTGATCTATCATTTCATATTCCAAATATTTGATTTGAGAATTGTTGATACTCGTTGTTCATGATATTATTCTGACACTCTGAACTATCTTAGAGATTATACTTTGATATTTTGAACTCGTGATATAACACTCTACACCCTTGTTGTATAATACTTGCTGGGCAATTTATGCTCATTCTTGCTTTCCCTAAAATATTTCAGTTAAGGCAGAGCCGTGCGAACCCTCGAGTACCGACAAGGGCAAGGGCAAGGCTACCGACTAGCTTGTCTCTTTTTATGTTTTAAATATTATAATGTTGTATTAAGTTGATGTAGTAAGACTGGAGTTGACTATGTTTAAGCTTAAGTTAGATTATGTAATAAGTCTGTATTTGATATTATTATGAAATCTATTAAGTACTGTAGGTTGCGAGACTTGGGGGAATAATTATAATAAATTATTCTAGATTAGATTTTTCCGCTGTGATTGTGTGATTTTAGTTATTATTGCATTTACCATGAGAACGTGACGAACCGAATTCGAGTGACCAAGTGGCGGTCCGAATTTGGAGGCGTCACAGGTTGGTATCAGAGCTGTAGTTATAAACCTTAGGAGCGAGTGTCCTTAGATTATAACTTAGGAGAACTTAGAAAGTTAGAAGGAGATAAAACTCATATAGAGTTTTTCTAGAGAGACTTAGTGTGTTATGAAATGTAACTTCATTCTATACAATGAACTTATGTTTTATTTAACATTCTAATGGAGTTGCTGTTTGTTTGTCTTGTGTTTGTGATTGTAAGATGGCAGACACAGGAGTACCTAGTAGAGTGGCCGAGGAGGAGCCCAGAGATATACATGTAGTATACGAGGCACCTTTAGAGGTTGTGCCTGTGCAGGCTGTTGCACCGTTTGAGTCTGACGACGAGGACGAGATTGAGATAGAGTCCGATCCAGAGGAGGAGCCGATGGAGGATGAGCCGATGGAGGGTGAGCCAGTAGAGGACTCTGATGAGGCTACTGTAGAGGAGCAGATGTTAGGTGAGTACGAGGAGCGTATCCTACAGTTGGACTACAGAGTCCAAGAGTTGGAGACTGAGGCCCAAGAGAGAGAGTCGGAGTTTCAAAAACTGAGGGACGAAGACCATCAGAAGAAGTTGGCCATGCAGGAGTTAGAGATGGAGATTGCTTACCGCAGGGAGGCAGGGATCCAAATGGGAACCTTATTCCACAGGTCGGTATCCAGAAATGTAGACTTGGTTGGAAAGTTAGAAGAGGTCGAGCAGAGAGAGTTGAGTGAGAAGGCAGAGAAAGAGGCACCCATACTCAGCTAGAGTTGGAGGTTATAGATAGGATCCACTTCGAGGAGAAGTGGGAAGCGGCCAATGAGAGGGCTGATGACCTAGGGGATGAGGTCAGATGCAAGAAGAGGAAGATAAACAAGATGGGGTACGTGTTCCGTTCGGCCTTTGAGAGGGTGATTGCTGGTGTGTATCACTACACGGCAGAGCAGGGACAAACCCTACATACTTTGAGCCGAGAGTTGATGGCGTACACAGATCGAGTATAAGAGCGTTGTGGAGTGTGGGATGATGGGATGAGACCCTTAGTCAGTCTAGTAGTAGTATTTACCTTATGTGTTGTATATAATGTGTTGTAATCCTAACTTTTTGTGTAAAGTGTGGGATAGTGATGTAAACCCCGAGTAAGCTTTTGATAGAGGGGTAGTATGGTAATGTGTTAGTATTTCCCCGTCTTTTGTGATATTAGGGGATATATGTGATAACATTTATAGAAATATGCTAGGGAAAATCATGTAATGAAACGATTTGGCATATGAATATAAATGAGGTTTATTTCAGAAACGTGTTATAAATTTATTCTTTTAGTATTAAAAGAAATACTTAAGTAATATACTTGAATAATAATAAAATAAAAATTTGTAATGCAGATAATGCCGCCCAGACGTAGATTGACTGCACCTGAGGAGTCAGTGAACAATGAAAGGGAACAAGTGGACCCGATCCAGAAACTGGTAGATCTGTTAGAAGAGGCCATTAGGGGAAGGAACAACGAACCCATTCGCCCCAATCCTCAAGGAGTACCAGTCACAAACTTTAAGGACTTTAGGACCCCCAGAGTTCGAGGGTAATACCGACCCAATCATTGCACAGACATGGGTTAAGGATATCGAGAAGGCTTTCACCATCGCTCGCGTGGGTGAAGACCAAAAGACGGTATCTGCTACGTATATGATGAGAGGTGAAGCGAACTATTGGTGTGAGGCGAATCAGCAGAGAGCTGGAGAAGGAACGATAACATGGGATAAGTTTAAGACGTTGTTTTTCGAGAACTACTTCCTGAAAAGCATGAAGAATAGAATGGAGGTAAAGTTCTTAGAACTGAAGCAAGGTGATATGACGATGGCGCAGTACGCATCTAAGTTTAACGAACTAGCGCAATTTGCAAAACACCAAGTTGGAGATGAGGAAAGGAAGGCGAGACAATTCGAACAAGGGCTGAAGCCGTGGCTGTTCAATAAGGTATCAGTTCTTCAAATTGATTCCTTTACGACATTTCTAGAGAAGGCAATCATTGCAGAAGGTGGCAGTAAAGCCTTAAGTCTGTATAACAAGGAGAAGAAAGGAAAGAATACTGGAGGAGAAAATCGTACTGGAGGAAGCAGTAGTGGAGGAAGCAACTTGGGTAAAAGAAAGTGGGACAACAACAACAACAGAAACAACAATCAAGGTGGGAGTCACCAAGGACGTTTTAAGAAAAAGAGTGAAGCTTGTAATAGGTGTGGGAGAAGTCATCAGGGAGAATGCTAGAAAGGAAAAAGCATGTGTTATAATTGCAGCCAAGAGGGGCACATATCGCCAAATTGCCCAAAACCGAAGAAAATCAGGGGATGCTTTGCATGTGGCTCGACGGAGCACCGGATTAAGGACTACCCGAAGAAGGGAAGTGGCAAAGGTAGCAGCCAACAGGGAGGGAACAAACTGATGATCGAGGACCGGCACAATCCGACCGTCCAACCGCCAGGACCTTAAACATGACCGTCCAAAATGCAGTGGCTGCGAAGGACGTGGTGTCAGGTATAATCCCAATCAATGATATAAATGCTTATGTATTATTTGATTCGGGTGCCACCTGTTCTTTTATGTCTGAAGAATTTGCTAGTAGACTTAACACACCCCGAGAACGATTAGAAAATCCTTTAAACATAGAAGTTGCGAATAAGGAAGTAATCCCTGTAGAATACGTTTACCGAAATTATCGCGCAAACATTAGAGAACATGAACTGAGCATAGACTTGATTCCTATTAGGTTGGGAGAATTTGACGTAATACTAGGAATTGATTGGTTGTATAACCATGCTGTGATAATTGACTGTCAGAACAAATGTGTGAACCTTCAGACTCCGAGTAAGTCTAAGGTGGTATTTTATGGTAGCTCATCGCTTAAGCAATCGTGTTGCGTTACGATAATGCAGGCCAAGAAATTGTTAAGGAAAGGATGTGTAGGTTATTTAGCTTACATTGTAGATACTCGAAAAAAGGGAGTAGAAATTTAGGATATATCCATAGTAAATGAATTTCGAGATGTATTTCCGAACGATCTGCCTGGTCTTCCGCCAGACAGAGAAATTAAATTTGTAATAGACTTAGCACCGGGAACGGCACAGATTTCAAAAGCTCCATACCGTATGGCGCCAGAAGAAATGAAGGAATTGATGATACAACTGCAAGAGTTATTAGATAAGGGTTACATACGACCGAGTGTGTCTCCTTGGGGAGCACCAGTGTTATTCGTTAAGAAAAAAGACGGATCGTTGAGGCTCTGTATCAATTATCGAGAATTAAACAGAGTAACGATCAAGAATAGATATCCGTTACCAAGGATAGACGACTTATTTGATCAACTGAAGGGAGCAAAGTGTTTCTCGAAGATCGACCTACGGACAAGATATCCCCAACTTAAGGTACGGGATGAGGACATACCAAAGACTGCGTTTCGAACCTGTTATGGACATTATGAGTTTTTGGTAATGTCATTTGGATTGACTAATGCTCCGGCAGCATTTATGGACTTGATGAACCGAGTTTTCAAGCCATTCTTGGATAAATTTGTCGTAGTTTTCATCGATGATATTTTGATCTATTAAAAGACAGAGGAAGAATACGCTGAACATCTGAAGATAGTTTTGAAGGCGCTAAGAAAGGAGAAGATGTATGCGAAATTTTCTAAGTGTGAATTTTGGATGGAGAAGGTTCAATTCTTAGGCCACGTGGTGGATAAGAATGGAATCTCCGTAGACCCTACAAAGGTCGAGGCAGTAAGTAATTGGGAGCAACCGAGAGCACCAACAGAGGTGAGAAGTTTCTTAGGGTTAGCTGGGTACTATCGAAGATTTATTCAGGATTTTTCAAAGATAGCGACCCCGTTGACAAATCTGACGAGGAAGACGGTGAAGTTTGTGTGGACAGACAAATGTGAAGAGAGTTTTCAGGAGTTGAAGAAGAGATTAAGCGAAGCGCCTGTGTTGTCACTACCAGATGATGCGGGAAATTTTGTGGTGTATAGTGATGCATCTCACAAGGGACTTGGCTGTGTGCTTATGCAGCACGGCAAAGTCATTGTGTATACATCACGACAATTGAAAGATTATGAAAAACGATACCCCACTCACGACTTAGAGTTAGCGGCAGTAGTTTTTGCATTAAAGATTTGGAGGCACTATTTATACGGGGAGAAATGTGAGATATACACGGACCACAAAAGTCTGAAATATATCTTCACACAGAAGGAGTTGAATATGCGTCAGAGAAGGTGGTTAGAATTAATCAAAGACAATGACTGCGATATTCTTTATCACCCGGGTAAGGCAAAAGTTGTTGCCGACGCTCTGAGCAGAAAAGGAAGGGAGAAATTGTTTCACTTGACGACTCAAGAGGAATTGATAAGGGAGATGGAGAAATTAGAAATAGAGGTAAAAGGACCGGAGAGGTATAAAGAGAAGTTGTTGGTAATGGAAGCTCGTCCAACCTTGTTGGATAGAGTAAAAGAAGCACAAGAGAAAGATGATGAGTGCAAGAAAATAAGAAAGAGGATCGCAAAAAATGGAGAAGAAAGATTCTGAATGGATAAAGACGGTATCTTAAGATTCGAAGGAAGAGTGTGGGTACCAGCGGTAACCGAGTTGAGAGAAGAAATTTTACACGAGGCACACAATACAACGTATTCCGTTCATCCGGGAGGCACTAAGATGTACCGAGATTTGAGGCAACACTTTTGGTAGCCCAATCTGAAATGGGAAGTCGCAGAGTGCGTTAGTAGATGTTTGACTTGCCAACTAGTTAAAGCAGAGCATCAGCGGCCGAGTGGTTTACTACAACAGTTGGAAATACCAGAGTGGAAATGGGAGCATATTACGATGGACTTCGTGGTAGGACTTCCAGTCACACAGAAGGGATATGATGCCATTTGGGTTATCGTGGATCGACTAACGAAGACCGCACACTTTCTACCAATCAAGATCCGCTACAGTTTGAATCAGTTAGCGAACCTTTACATAAAGGAGATTGTTTCATGATATGGAGTGCCGGTGTCAATTGTCTCTGATCGAGATCCGCGCTTCACGTCGAACTTTTGGAAAAGTTTACAAGAGAGAATGGGAACACATTTGAGGTTGAGTACCGCTTATCATCCTCAGACAGATGGGCAGAGTGAGCGAATAATACAAACGCTGGAGGATATGCTTAGGACTTGCATGATGGACTTCAAGGAAAATTGGGACGACCACCTACCCTTAGTCGAATTTGCGTATAATAATAGTTACCATGCGAGTATCGGCATGCCACCGTACGAAGCTCTTTATGGGAGAAAGTGCAGAATGCCACTATGTTGGGATGAAGTCGGAGAGCGACGAATACTAGGACCAGAATTAGTACAACAAACCACAGACGTAGTGACAGTGATAAGAGTCAGAATAGTAGCAGCTCAAGAACGCCAGAAAAAGTATGCAGATTTGCATCGGCAGGACCGAGACTTTAAAGTTGGCAGTTTTGTATTTTTGAAGGTATCTCCATGGAAGGGACAGATCCGTTTCGACAAGAAAGGAAAGTTGAGTCCAAGATTCATAGGACCGTTCGAGATACTAAAGCAAGTGGGCGAATTGGCATACAAAGTTGCATTACCACCCGAGTTAGAGCACATCCACAATGTGTTCCACATTTCTGTGTTACGACCGTACAAGGACGACTACAAGCACGTTATTTCTTATAAGCCTATTCAAGTGGAGAAGAACTTGGCGTACGAAAAATTCATGTCCAAATATTAGATAAGAAAGAGCAAACCTTAAGAAATAAAATTATATCTTCTGTAAAAATACTTTGGCGTAACCACGATGTCGAGGAGGCTACGTGGGAATTAGAAAATACTCGAGAATTTTCGTATATTAATAAATGAATATATTAATGGAAAATGAATATTTAGTTGAATATAAATGATTTTGTGTTATGAGATGAGTTAACTCAATTGAATAGTTATGATAATTGAGAAGAATGTGGAGTTTGCGATAAACTCGTTGAAAGCCTTTTGTGGCACAGTGATGAGATATATTAATGATGATTAGTTAATGATATGTGATTATTATTATTGCAAGAGATAATAAGCAATGTGTTTATAAATATAATAAGATTTGCATTCATTTAATGTGATACTTAATCATATAAGTATTAATCAATCATTGTGGAAATTATAATTTCATTGATTAATGAGAAATGGATTAATTAATATTATTATTAATTATTGATAAGATAAGTAAATTATTAACTTTTATGTGCGAACATGCGATTTAAAAAGTATAACGTATAGTAACTAACTATATATTATATGAAGTGTGAAGTGTAGTGTAACTATATTATATATAGAAACCATATATTAAGATTTATTAAGTTACATATCAATGCCTATGTGACTATGTGAATGTGTGAACATTAAAATAATGTATCATTGACATGTCACATATTATCCCTATATTCCAACTGACTAATTAAATAATAAATAAGCTTAGGTAGGACACACTAGTGAAGGTTTTACTCGTCTCTCCCCTCCTAGTTCTATTCCCAGATCTTTGCCAGAGATCATATCCCTAAGCTCTGATACCAACTGTAATGCCCCCAAAATAGGTCCACACAACCCATAGTCTCCAAATATATGGTACAGAATCCAAATACAATCTTCATATTCCAACAATTAAACTGTCGTGCAAAATACGACCACACAACTGTGAGCTTCAATACAGATATTATATCGTATATAATACGAAAATATCAACGCTCAAATTAAGTCCTCATTATAATTATTATCACACTATTTTACAAAATAGTGAGGGCTACTATAGCACTATCTTGGACCATCACTCCATTCCCCGACTAGTCTCAGCTATATTCTCATTTCCTGAAGAGAACAATGAAAGAAAAGGGTGAGCTCAACTAGCCCAATAAAGAATATTATGACTAAGATAATTATTGGTCGTGTTACATAACGATAATTAACGTGCAAGTATACGCGGTCAACAAGTAATAAAGTGTAAGTACAGATATCGTTTCCACGAGGAATTAACAGATAAACAGTCGCCAAATCAATAGCATATAATTATTTCAGTCTTATTTAAACGGGTGGTAAAGAGATGGAATTAAAATTAAGCTAACTAGGCAAGGAATTAAACTTAAACTAATTAAACCTAGAATAAAATCAGATAATGAAGATAAGAGATTTCAATTTCCCCTAATGATTTGTCTAAGTCGACATACTTCCAATTAGGTCAAATTAATCATTACAGTTGTTAGCCGAGAACACGAAGGTAAGAGAAGACCATCTTTCGATGCACCTAATCCATATCACGTGCAATCCACAGATGATAGAACGCACGTGAACACCCACATTATCTAAACCCCTATATGTCTATGGTGTTTACAAATAAATAGGGTTTAAGGTCAAGTTCTCTATTGACTACGAGCGGCACTTCGGTATATGTCTATCCTAAGCACAAATCATACGTCCAACGTCATGTGAACGTACAATCACCCGTTACCTCGATTAGATCTAAACCTACACTTCATCTTTCAATCCCACATAGGTTATCACAGTAATTGGTCATGACTCAATTAAGCAATGCAAGCATATATCACAGTAGACAATCACATAACAATCAAATAAGAACCACATGGAAAGTAAATCAACATCAACTACTCAGTAGGTTCCATTAAAACCTCAAAATATGATTTAAGTCATAGACAACTCAAATATATCATCCACAAGTTGAATATACATCATAAGATTACAATTAGGAAGCAAAGAGATTCAAAATATAGAAAATAGCAAATCTGAGTGCTCAAGCTCCTTGTTGAATCTCCAATGGAATCCACTTGCTTCAATCTTCAAACCTTATCTAACCCTAGAAACCAACTAACTAAACTAAACCCTAATCTAAACTTAATCTACTCCTAATCTATACAAGAAATATAAAGGAAAGGAAGAACAAGTTAGGGCTAGGGCTTAAGGCCAATTTTTGATCCCCTTTCTTGCCAAAACCGAGCCCACTTATATCCCAATCTCTAGACAAGCCCGTTTAGCTGAAAAGTCAAGTCTGGCAGCACATTTGACTGGCGCAACCACTCCCAAAATGCACTGGAAATCTGCACGCCAGCGCCAAGGATTTTCTGCTGCAGAGTCCTCTGGTAGAACGGCCATAACTTTTTATTCGGGAGGAGTTACGAGGCCTGCCACCTGTCAAATCGAAGCTATCGCAGATATCTACAACTTTTATTCTTTGAGCATTGATAAATAATGGATGGATAAAGGCTAAAATTGAGCTCCAAGTGACAGCTGTGCATGAAAACTCAAAACCGTGAAGTTTAACGTCCGTTGGTATACGGGGAATAACTCTCGCCTCCGAACTCTGATTGGGATGATTCAAGATGTTCCAAAAAGCTTAGAAGACGCTCTACAATATGAACCAAGTTCCAATCCAAGAACATGAAATGAACATGAACAACCCAAACGATGTCCAAATTATATTTTTTTCCCATTTGGTCGCTTGCCTTCTTTCCATTGTCATGCCATCAATCTTTTTAGCATTCTTTGCATCGTTTTGGCCGCAAAAGCCCCGAGAGAGTTCCTAAACATAAAATCTACAAAAAAAAAGAAAAACACATTAAACGCACAATGATACTTGAGTTTAAGCAACAAAATGGGTTAGTTTATATCTGAATAAGTGGTCATAAAAACCACTAATCAAAAATGTAGAACAAATTATCCTTAGTTCTCAACAGGGAAAAATTTGATAGAATACAATAGACAACAAGTTTTCGATCAACAACTGCAGCGAAAATAGCAATCTATTAGAAGAGTCAAGTAAAGAATGATGTCTACTATCTTCTATGATTTAAAAGTCCTTCATCAATATTTTATCCCTGTAACACCAATCAATAAATATTTCTAATCAGCGAATTATCTATGCACTACGGGCCAAAGATATTCATTTGTATCACCAGTGGTCATGATCATGTCAAACACTTTTCCATCTTTGCACTACGGGCCAAAGATATTCATCAATCAACAGTTCATCTTTGCACTACGGCCAAAGATAACTTTCACCACAATTTAAGACTGAAGATGATGAAAATGATATAAAGAACGAATCAAGTGAGATCAAGGATAAATATTAGAGATTTATAATTTAATTTATTCAAGTTCAAGAATGTTCAAGTTGTCAACATAATAATCAATTGTGGAGCAAAATTCAAGAATGATATTAATATATTAAAAATAATTTGGACAGAAAAAGAAATCAATTTTGTCATGAATAGTACCCCGTGATCAGTACCCCGTGAATAGTACCCGAATGAATAGTATCCCAACATGAAAAGATTAAAATTTTAATAAGAAGTTCAGACCAATATTTTAGTGAAATAATATTAGATGAAGCGAAAACCTTAAGAAATTTTAAATCATTTCAGGAATTAAAGAAGCAATACTTACCATAATAAGTTTAGATTTAGGAATTTGAAATGAAATAATATACGAAACTGTAAATGGATTTTCACCCGTCATGCGGTAGTCCGCGTAGACAGATCATTTCCATATTTTAATAAAGAATGAATACGAAGGGTTATTCACCAGGAATGCGGTAGTCCGCGTAGACAAGTTATTCCCACAGCTTAATAAAGAAATGAATACGAAGGGTTATTCACCATGCATGCGGTAGTCCGCGTAGACATGTTATTCTCACAGCTTAATAAGGAATAGAATGACAACTCTTACGAGTATTGAATGAAAATAACATCCTTTACCTTAGTAGGAGATTGAATACTGAAATAGTGTAGTAGCAGAATACTCTTCTTCTTTCTTTCTTATTCTCTCTCTATAGTTTATCTCACTATAGCTTGTGATTATAACTTTGCTCTTCAAAATGATAGGAAATAATGAATGGATGGGGGAGTATTTATAGGCTAGGAAAGGTGGCAAATTACAAGGTAAATTATACTTTAGTACCTTCATCTTTACCTCTATTTTTAATTTAGTCCCTCAAGTATTATCAATCTTACATAACATCCCCTAATAGTACATACATGTGAACCAATAGTTCTTTTCTTGTGAACCAATAATTCCTTGCATGTGAACCAATAGCAATTAATTGCTCATTTATTCAAATAATTGCCCGCTTGGTCAATTTAATATTCAGAATTCAACTATTATCGAACTAAATGTCGATTTTCACTAACATTAATATTCCCAACACAATGGAAATATTTTTATCAACCATTCATCATTAATATTATAACTCACAATATTGACAACCAGATCGTGGGAGATAAAAATTTTGAGGGTAATATAGTTTGATAAAAATAGTGGGAGACACCAATTTAAAGCAAGACCTAATTTATTTTGGTAATTAATAAAATAATGTATGTTATAATGTTGTTAATTACAAATTTATTTATAGAATTTTACAATGTCTAAATTACTATCACTGTGTAGCATATTAGATGCTAATTAACCGAACCGAATTAAACGGATTAGTTAAAGAATTTGAGAATAGTTTTCAATGTTGAAAAGCTATCTTATATTCTTAATACGCATGTCCCTGCAATGGTTGTAAACAATGCCTCCGAGGAAGAGATTGCTACTTTTAGAAAGTAGCAAGATGATGCATAGTTGGCTCAATGCATCATACTTGCACCCATGAGTAACGAGCTTCAGCGTCAGCATGAAACTATGGATGCTCCTAATATATTCCTGCATTTCAAGTTGTTGAATGGTGAGGAAAGTAGGACTACTAGATATCAAATATCTAAGGAGCTCTTCCAATCTAGAATGACCGATGGTAATATAGTAAAGACATATGTCCTTAAGATGATCAATCTGATTGAATTAATAGGGCAACTAGGTTTTGTCATGGATGGAAAATTGAGCCAAGATTAGATCTTACACTCACTCATGTACTCCTTCTCACAATTATTGTGAATTTTCAGATGTACAAGCTAGAGGTCAGCCTCGCTGATTTGCTTAAACATGTTGAAAAACTATTGAGAGTCATTTTCCAACCAAGAAAGACCAAGTCTTACTAGTAGGGGCCAAAGGATATTCTGAAAAGAAGAACGATTCAAAGAAGGTAAATAGAAAGGCAAATACAAAGGATAATAAGAACAAAACTGATACGGATAGCAAAGGAGTTTGCTTCCACTGAAATAAGTGTGACGCCCCCAAATTCAGACCGTCACTGATCTCGAATTCGGTTCATCACGTACTAATTCTAATAACAACTAAAATCTCAAACAATGGAATAACAGAATAATTTACATTGAGATAACATAAATATTCTCGTCCCAAGTCTCGAAACTATTGCTAATACACTTCATAACTTAAACCAAACATTTCTTAATACATAACATTTAAATAAGTCTTAATACAATATAACGGAAACATCCTAATATAGAAAAGCACAGCTACTCCATAGCTTTGCCTTCACACTTGTCCTGACCTGGGGTTCCACCTTGCCCTACCCTAACTGAAATGTTTATAGGAAGCAAGAGTGAGCAACAAATTTGCTCAGCAAGTAATATGCCAATAAATGTGAACAGGAATATATACGGTTCTAAATTTCAAAGGTAAAACAGTAATTAATCGCTCAGGATTTTCAATAAGAATGTTGTAAACAAAATAAATAGCAATGACTTCCAAATCTATTCTATGAAGTTGAATAAGGACTACTATGGGTCGAGAAGTTATTAAAGGATTCAAAAGTTTCAACAATTTCAAGTGAACGAATAGATATCACTGAGTGTCGCTGTGGACCAAGGATTAATAAAAGAATCCAACGAGTTCAAAGTTTCAAGTTAATAAATACTGGATACTGAGTGGTCGCTAAGAACCACGAACTTCTACTAGAATCACCAAAAATATTTCTAGTAACCCAACCAAGTACAATTAGGGGATCAGCCTGTCGTACCTGGAGTTTTGCATAACCTGTCACACCACTGTCGGTACCCCGACTATATATTTCCCCTTTTTACAAGGGTTGTTCAACTCAGTCAATTTATAAGAGTCCGCACCAAGAAAATTGGTGTGGATTGCTTTCTAATTCATGATATTGGTCTAGCCGAATTAAATGGCGTAGACAATTTCAACAATGTATATAAGAACAATTTATGAGTTCAATACTCGCAACAATAATTCAAAGAATATAATCGTGATTTAAATCAAACTATGAAATATAAGTTTGTAAGGCAAGAATTATTCTAGCACCTATTTACTCGTACGACCAAAGTTAGTACAAGCTCGAATATGTGTTCAATAAAGAGTATGAATCAAATACTTGCTCAATAAAAGAGTAGTCAGATACTTGCAATTAATATACAAGAACGGTTTCAAGGAAGCTTGCACAATAAAAGAGTATAAGTTAGGGAACTTACTTACGACATTCCTCGAATAAGTAACCACAAGGATAGGATACTTGCAACACAATAAAAGTAGGGTTTAGATACTTGCACTATAAAGGAGTGTAAGTCAGGAAACTTGCCTTTAGCGTAGTTTATCCACGAAAAGCAAATCGACACTTTCGAATTCCTACCGTAATTACGTATATATATGATATTCATTAGTCATATAATTTAACATCATATCTTATCTTCGGATATACGATCAACACATAAGGTAAGTTTTAACCTAGCTACACAGTTATATAGTGTCATATAATTATAACTTTTATTCTCAACGTTCCTCCTTTTGAGTTTAACATATTCTCATATCATTAATATCACATAAGATCACAACAAATGGCAACCATAATCTTTCTAGCACTTTATAGCATTATTATAAGCTAACAGTCAAATCGGATTCAAGTAACAACATATGATATCATATAGCATATATACATTTTTAAAGGATACTTCTATGTTTATATAACATTCCCTTATTCCAAACATATGTGATATAGATTCTAAGTCGACACTTACGGCCATTCAAGGTCATGGATTTCACAAAGCCTATCATGCTCGCTTTTTAAACACATATGGTATTCATATATACCTTGTTCTAAGCATTCTTATGAGCATTCATATTTCATACAAATAACTATCACAGTTATTAGTTGAAAACATGCTTCGTTTGCGCTAAATTTGAATCACGGCATCTAGTCATGGTATATATACACGTATGATGTGTGAGTAAGTCTAAAAGTACTATCTCACATGTCCATAAACATCAGAATTAAAATCTCCACGTATCATGTCAATGCTCACGTGCAAAGCTTGTATTTTCATTAGTAAATCTCACTAATAAGGCCTAACATGTTCATGCTTCCTTGCGAACCATATAAACACAAGTTAACGATTTATTCATGCATTTCTAAACCATTCTAACATGCTTGCAAAATCAATACTTTAATGTGTTACACACATATCAAAGTTCGTTTTCAAAACTTCCATTTTCGTTAGGAAGGTGCACTAGTTAGGTTCACATGTTCATATTATATTACGATACATATATACTTAAGTCAATATGCATTTCATGTGTTTTTAGGTGGTACAAACATGTCTCAAAAGTCAGAATGTCTAAAACGGATAAAACGAGTCAATGTCCCTTTTTTGAAATTCTAAGTTCATTTCGAAAATCTACAACTTCATCGTTCACGTAAGCGAACCGAATATAATATGCTCATACTAGTTTAACAAGTCCATATATATGTATTAATCATACCAGCATGCTTGTCCTAATTCCTTTCAATATCTATCACTTAGCAGACATCAAGCAGGAACAAAATCTGCAGAAACTGGGATCAGGGCCCGGCGTAGCGTAATGTCGGCGCAGCTGCGCCGTGCCTGGTTCAGTTCAAGACATAGTCTGCTTCGGCAGACTTTATACCAATTCACAGAAATTCTTCACGAATTCATTTACAACTAGTAACATTGTATTACTAATATGTTTACAAGCTAATATAGCAACAATTTAACATTATCAAATTGCAGAATCATGAATTCCATGTAACATTCAAAATCTAAGAAATCTAAGAGGCAAAATGAAGAACATGGAAATTGTTGTATGAATTCGATTGCTAGTAAGACACATTGCATTCTAAGATGTTACTAAGTCTATATAACAACCAACAATTACAACCCAATCAATTTATCATGATAACCATGCTTAATTCAAGAATTAGCAAATCTCAGAGAAGCAAAAATGAAGAACATGAATGAAGAGTTTTATACCTCTGCTATGAATTAAACTAGCTCCAACTGGATTTCCAACTCTCTGATTACAATTTGAACTTGCTGCTACTTCACAATGCTATTATACTAATATGTGTATTACTCTTAACTCAAGAAATTTATCAGCAAATCAAATTGAAGGAGATGGGTTATATTTATAGAGAAACTAATATACAGACAATGCTATCTTTCCATGAATCAAACCAACGGATTGACAAATTGCATGAAGGTTATGGAATGGTTGGTGAATCAAATCATGGTGCCCACTCCCCCCCCCCCCCCCCCCCATAATCATGAGCTAGGATTGCTGAGTTTGAGGAATAGAGAGCTATGAATTGTTTGCTGAAATTGAGAATATAGAGTAGAGTAGCTTGTATGCTACACACGTGAAGGAGAATGGGTCTCATATAATGGGACAAGCCAATTTCAATCTCAGCATTCTAGCAATTGTACAATGAAATGTTATAACATATATCATTCACTTAGGCTATTACATATATATTCATACTATATATTTAGGTTATAATTAACATTATAATGTAAGTCACATGCTTAATATTTCAAGTAGTAGATGTGATATGGCAATGTAACATACATATAATCTATGTACATTTATTAATACCGGATATAATTTACTCGGATATAATTTACTCGGATATAATCACATCACATTATCTCCTTTATTAAATTCTATTATTCCATTATATATATAATTAATCATCAATTATTATTTATATTCATGATACATTATTTTAATGTCCACACACTCACATAGTCACATAGGCATTATCATGTAACTTAGTAAATCTTACTATATGGTTTCTATATAATATAGTCACACCACACTTTAAACTTTATATATTATATAGTTAACTACTATACGCTATACATTTAATTCGCATGCTTGCACATAGAAGTAAATAATTTACTTATCTTATCAATTAATTAATAATATTAATTAATCCATTCCTCGTAATTATTAATAACACTTAATTCATAATCATAGGATTAATTATCACAAATATAAATCTCAACATATTTATAAACAGATGGTTTATTATTATTTCATCGCTTGAAATAATAATAATTAACGTATTATTAATCGCTACTAATATTCCATAACAATTAATTAATATTCTACAATAACAATTAACAGTTAATATAGATTAATTGTTCACTTATTAAGTCCTTCGTCAATTAATATCATCATTAATATTCTTCATCACTATGCCACACAAGGCTTTTACGAGTTTATTATAAACTCCACATTTTTTGCAATTATTATAATTACTTTCTTTAATATAATTGAGTTAACTCACAAAATTCAAATAAATTCTCATTTCCATTAATATCTTTATTTATTCTTTAACCGGTTATTATTCTTAATAATATCTTTATTCATTTCCATTAATTACTTGCAGAGACTAACCAGAAGAAGCTTAATGAAGCTTCAGTTAAATTTACAGGTTTGTCAATGATTGAAATAAATCTTTCAGTAAGTAAAGTTTCTACTTGGGTATTGGATACCGGCTATGGTTCTCATAAATACAGATTTATGAGTGGACCAAGCAGAAGTAGAAAGCTAAATAAGGGAAAGTCTTCCTGCGTGTGGGAATGGAGCAAAGGTTGGTCCATTAACTGCATGAACTTATTGTTTAGCGCTGTCTACGGGCAAGTCCATTAGTTTAAATAATTAAAAATTTACTAAATGGACTTTACATACTTGACTTACATGAAAATAATTTTAAATTGAACAAACTAGTAAAAGAAAAGGAGATGGTCATTCAAAGAGTTGAATATTTGTATTTGGTGAAATACAAGTCTGAATCATTTGAAAGGTTCAAAGAATTCAGAAGTAAAACTAATTGACAAGGTATTGTGATTCTTCGATTGGACCGAGGAATAAATACTTTTGCAAAAAGTTTTAAGATCATATTAAATGGTTTTCTCACAATGGACGCTTCTTGATACACAATAATTGATTGGTGTATCTAAAAGGAAAAATCGTACCTTGTTGGACATGGTGCAGTCCATAATGATTTTACCGATATTTTAATATCCTTCTAGGGTAATGCCCTGGAAACGGCTGCATATCTACAAAATAAGGTAACCTCAAAATTCATCCCCAAGACTTCATAAAAGTTATGAATAAGGAGGATTCCTAATCTTAAGTATGTTAAGATAAAGAGTTGTCCAGCTTGTGTGAAAAGGTTTCAAAAGGATAAGCTTGGGACAAGATTTGACAAGTACAAATTTGTGGGACATCCGAAAGTAAGTTTAGGTTATATGTTCTATAATTCTAATTAGTAAAAGGTGTTTGTTGCGAAACACGCTTCCTTCTAAGATAAAGATGTTTATCATTGAAGGGCTAGTGGGAGGATAATAGATCTTGAAGAAGATCAAAAACCACTAATCACTATTAGTCAAAAAGAGGAACCTGTAGATAGACCTATTGTACCACAACCGAATCGTGAATCTGGAATAGTACTAAAGATACCTGGGAGGTATGGATTCATCATAGATGATGATGATAAGGTACACATCATAGAGTATGATGATCCAATTATATACAATAAGGCTAAGAGTTGTAGACACTCAGAGAAATGGTAGATGACCATAAAATCCAAAATGGATCTTTGAAGCATTGCTCAAGACTATTCAAATTTTACTTGCGATTGTAGCTTATTATTACTAAATTTGGCAAATGGACGTGGAGACGCCCTTCCTCAAATATATATATATTATTAGAGGAGAATGTATGTATGATACAACCAGATGGATTTGTTTCAATGGTTAAAGCAAACAAGCATATGAGCTACAATAATCCATTTATGGATTGAAGCAAGCTTCTCAAAGATGGAACATTCATTTTGATGAGATAATCAAAAGAGTTTGATTTTATCAAAAACGAGAATGAACCTAGTGTGTACAAAAGGGTCAGTGGGAGCTCTGTGATATTTCTAGTATTATATGTTGATATACTACTGATAAGGAATGACATATCAGTGCTATAATCAGTAAAGATAAAGTTGTCTAAACATTCATCCATGAATGATTTGGGTAGAACATCCTAAATTGAGGATATAAATATATATAGATAGATTTAAAAGGATGCTCGGCTTAACCCAAGGAACGTATATTCATTTGATGCTAAAGGCGTTTAGTGTGGCAAACTCCAAGATATGTTTCATGATGATGAACTATGGAGTGTATCTATCTAAAATTGTCCTCAATAAAAGAGAGATCACATGAGTTACTATCATGTATGCAATGAAATGTACGAGACTTGATGTTGATTAGTCATATTCTGGAGAAGATCACTATAAGACAGTGAAAAACATCTTAAAGTACTTAACCGATACTAAGGATGTAATCATAATTCATGATAGGTCTGAATTAAAACTAGAGGACTAAATAGACTCAAGTTTTCAGACTGACCAAGACGACAGCAAATCCACTTTAGGGTAAGTCGTTACCTTGAAAGGTGGTGCAATGAATTGAAAAGGTTCCAAACAGCAAAGAGTTGTTGGTTTAGTGATAAAGACAAAGTATATAGCTGTAAATGAAGCTGCAAGTTGTTGTTTTAGATGAAAAGTTTATTACAGAACTGGGAATAGTTCCTAAGTCTTATCTTGGATCCAAACATGTGTTGTGGCACTTTCATTTGATTAAAGGAATCATTAAAAGAGGAGAAGTCCCTACAGAGATAGTGAACTCTCAAGAACAACATTACATATCCATTTTCTGAAGCTTATCCAGCAGAAGGATAATCTTCACTTAGAGAAGAGGGGTATGAGATACCATGGTGATTGGCTTTAGTGCAAGTGGGAGATTGAAAGTAGTATGCACACAAGTCAATCATGTTTGATGATAAAGCATGTACTTTGTAACAATCTTATTTATTTATTAATAAAAGAGTTATTTAATTAGTGAATTCGGATAGATTGGTACATACGTTGCTTGCTCATTGGATGAGGATGATTGATCTCATAATCATTTGTGTGGAGACACTAAAACAAGTATGTAAGTGCTTATTGGAGAATAAGTACACTGAACATGGCTCGCTAAGGAATACCTAATAGAGTTTTACTCGCCTATTAATACGAATTCCTTGAGTGATAGTAGTACAAGTGATCCTTGGACTTGAGATCATCATAGTATCTTGTGTCTGATAAGTTATACTTTAATATGTCCCTTAAGACCCTTAGGGTATATATTCTTGGGTGTAATAAGTCATATATGGAGATAATGAATGATCAATAAAAAATCTACCACTTCTAGTAAAAGAAGAGATATGTCCTATGTGATTCGATAAATGACAACTCAGGAATCATTGGCCAAGGTGGAATAAAATTAGAAAGGAGTTTCTAATTTGCATTATTTGGAGTTGTGCATTTTGGAATCGAAATATATATAATTAAATACAATAAGACTTGACAGTAATTTCATATCTTATATTTAATTGGGACATTGTATGGTGGAAGAATTGAATTGTACGGTAACTATTTACTCAAAGGTTCTTTTATGATTAATGTTGAAATCTACATTATCTGGAAAGTCGTTGATCGCTAAGGAGGCATATCCTTATTGTTGGGTTTGTACGTAACGCAATCATGCAATCAAATCACATAAATAGGGCGGAAGCGTAAAAAACTAGGTTTTCAAAAATTTATACAAACCCTATTACCATGATCATTCTTGTGCATCAATTATCAGTGAATGAAGAAGGAGAAAAATAGAATTATACCTTTGAAGATCCAAGCTTCCTCAGGTACAAGTTCTACTCCTTTGATTCCTCTGTAGTGGCTCCTTCCCTTGATCAATGTCAGCCACCCAAATATTTGGCCTCTAACGGTGATCCACCAAGGAAGATGAAGAACTCAGTAAGATGGGTTATTGGCTTAACCCTTGTTTCTATCTCTATAGAATATGTGTACTCCCAACTCTTGAAAAATTCACGTACCTTATTTCTGATATAAGACTCTCTTATATAGATATTAGGTTAACCCTCCTAATCCAATTAGAATAGGGTTTTATTTAATTAATTTATATCCTAATCTTTATTAGGATTGAGAAAGAGTACTGATATTATATTAATTCCTAAACTCCTTTAGAATTAAAATAATAATAATAATAATATTATTAATAAGACTCCTCTTATTAATTTATATTTAATATTTCTAAAATATTAAATAATAAACATTAAGCTATTTAATTTATTCTATCATCATAGATTAAATTAATTATACTTAATGCATTATTACTATCATGCCATTTTCTTCTTAAATAATTCTTCTTCCTTTTATGGTGTGACCCTTTAGGTTCTCCATATTAAACCGGTTGTGAATAAATCAATTAGAACAATTCTAATCTTATTTAAATAAACAAATTAAACTAATAATCTATTTAAATAAATAACATTTATTCTACACTAGGGATAAGCCTCCCTAGCGATCAACGACTTTCCAGATAATATAGATTTCAACATTAATCATAAAAGAACCTGTGAGTTAATAGTTACCGTACAATTCAATCCTTCCACCATACAATGTCCCAATTAAATATAAGGCATGGATTTACTGTCAAGTCTTAATTTATTTAATCATATGTATTTCGATTAGAAAATGCACAACTCCAAATAATGCAAATTAGAAACCTCTTTCTAATTTCATTCTACCTTGGCCAAGGATTCCTGGATTGTCATTTAACGAATCACATAGGGCATATCTCCTCTTTTACTAGAGGTGGTAGATTCTTATCTCCATATGTAACTCATTATACCCAAGCATACCCAATATATGCCTTAAAAGGCCTTAAGGAATTAGTCAAAGTATAATTTGTTACATACAAGATACTATGATGATCTCAAGTCCAAGGATCACAAGTACTACTATCACATTAGGAATTCCTATTGACAGGCGAGTAAAACTCCATTAGGTATTCCATAGCGAGTCACGTTCAGTGAACTTATTCTCCAATAAGCACCTACATACTTGCTTTAGTGTCTCCACACAAATGACCATGAGATCAGTCATCCTCATCCAATGAGCAAGCAACATATGTACCAATCTATTCGGATTTACTAATCCCCATTTTAGTAATCCCACAATTGGGAACTATTTTAGTTTTTAAGCTTTCTAAGAATTTAGATCTCATTATCATGATCTCATCATGATTCTAAAAGCATTGCTTAAAACTATGGGTTATTTACATATTATAAAAAACAGCACCATGTAGATAATTATATGCCTTAAATGAATATTTTATTAATAAATAAATAAGATTGTTTACAAAGTATGTGCTTTGTCATCATACATGATTGGCTTGTATGCACACTACTATCAATCTCCCACTTGCACTAAAGTCAATCGCCATGGTATCTCATACCCATCTTCTCTAAGTGACGATCAAACTGCTGTTGTGTTAAAGCTTTAGTAAATGGATCTGCAATGTTGTCTTGAGAGTCTACACGCTCCAAGGTGACGTCTCCTCTTTCAATGATCTCCCTGATCAAGTGAAATCGCCGCAACACGTGTTTAGATTTCTGATGAGACCTGGGTTCCTTAGCCTGTGCAACCGCTCCAGTGTTGTCACAGTATACGGGAACTGCTTCTCCAATATTAGGAACCACACCAAGTTCAGTTATGAACTTCTTCATCCAAACAGCTTCCTTTGCAGCTTCACTTGCAGCTATATACTCTGGCTCTGTCACTGAATCAGCAACCTTTTGCTGCTTGGAACTCTTCCAACTCACTGCACCTCCGTTCAAGGTAAACACATACCCTGAAACAGATTTACTGTCATCTTGGTCTGTTTGAAAACTTGAGTCCGTGAATCCCTCGAGTTTTAATTCAGACCCACCGTAGACAAGAAAAATATCTTTAGTCCTTCTCAAGTACTTTAGGATATTTTTCACTGCCTTCCAGTGCTCTTCTCCTGGATTCGACTGGTATCTGCTTGTTACACTAAGTGCGTGAGCAACATCCGGTCTAGTACATATCATACCGTACATGATAGATCCTATTGCAGAAGCATAAGGGATCTTACTCATACGGTCTCTCTCCTCAGGTGTCTTTGGGGCCTGTTTCTTGGAGAGATTTATTCCATGGCTCATCGGCATGAGACCTCTTTTGGAATCTTCCATGCTAAACCTTTTTAGCATCGTATCAATGTACGTTCCTTGGGATAAGCCAAGCACCCTTTTAGATCTATCTCTATAGATCTTTATCCCCAAAATATAGGATGCTTCACCCAAGTCCTTCATGGAGAAGTTTTTAGATAACCAGATTTTAATGGATTGTAACATGTCATTCCCTATCAGTAATATATCATCAACATATAATACAAGGAATGATACTGCGCTCCCACTAACCTTCTTGTATACACATGGTTCATCCTCATTTTTGATAAAATCAAACTCTTTGATTGTCTCATCAAAACGAATGTTCCATCTACGAGAAGCTTGCTTCAACCCATAAATGGATCGTTGTAGCTTACAGACTTGATTTGTTCCAACTTTTGAAATAAATCCTTCTGGTTGTGTCATATACACATCCTCCTCAAGTTTCCCATTGAGGAAGGCCGTTTTCACGTCCATCTGCCAGATCTCATAGTCGTTGTAAGATGCAATCGCAAGCAAAATCTGAATGGACTTGAGCATGGCTACTGGTGAGAAGGTTTCATTATAGTCAACTCCTTGTCTTTGTTTGAAACCTTTTGCAACCATTCGGGCCTTATAGGTCTCTACCTTTCCGTCTGCTCCAGTCTTTTTCTTAAAAACCCATTTACACCCAATAGGTTTAATACCTTCAGGTGGTGAAACCAAAGACCATACTTTGTTTTCATACATGGAGTCCATTTCGGATTTCATGGCTTCAAGCCATTTCCCTGAGTCTTTATTACTCATAGCCTGTTTGTAATTCAATGGATCATCATCATTCATGATGTGTACCTCATCGTCATCCTCTATAACGAATCCATACCTCTCAGGTATTTTCGGTACTCTTCCAGATTTACGAACAAGGTGTGGTATAGTAGGTTCTTCTACTTGGTTAGGTACCTGACTTTGGTCCGTGATAACTTGTGGTTCTTGAACTTCTTCAAGATATATCTTGCTCCCACTGACCCCTTCATGGATAAACTCTTTCTCCAAGAAGGTAGCATGTTTCGCAACAAACACCTTTTGATCAGTTGGATGATAGAAAGAATACCCTACGGTTTCTTTAGGGTATCCCACAAATCTACACTTATCGGATTTAGTCTGCAGCTTATCATTTTCAAACTTTTTAACATAAGCTGGACAACCCCAAGTCTTAACATGCTTAAGATTTGGTTTCCTCCCTTTCCACATCTCATATGGAGTCTTTGGGGCGGATTTGGTAGGTACCTTGTTAAGTAGGTATGCAGCCGTTTCTAGGGCATATCCCCATAAGGAAATTGGAAGGTCGGTAAAACTCATCATGGATCGAACCTTGTCCAACAGTGTTCGATTTCTCCTTTCAGATATTCCATTTAACTGTGGTGTACCTGGAGGAGTCCATTGTGAGATTATACCATTTTCTCTGAGACAATTGAGAAACCCACTGCTTAAGTATTCTCCACCTCGATCTGATCGAAGTATCTTAATACTCTTGCCCGTTTGTTTCTCTACTTCACTTCTGAACTCTTTGAACTTTTTAAATGATTCTGATTTGTATTTCATTAAATACACATATCCAAATCTTGAGTGATCATCAGTGAAAGTAATAAAATAAGAATACCCACCCCGTGCACTTGTTGTCATAGGTCCACAAACGTCTGTGTGAATCAATGCCAACAACTCTGTAACTCTCTCTCCTTTTCCACTAAAAGGAGATTTAGTCATTTTACCCATGAGACAAGATTCACAAGTTGGATATGATTCATAATCAGATAGCTCGAGGAGCCCATCTTTATGCAACATGGATAATCTTGTTTCATTGATATGACCGAGTCTATAGTGCCACATATAGGTATAATTAATATCATCTCTTTTCCTTTTCTTAATTTGTTCAATTTGAAATATATTTTCTTGTAAGTCAAGTGTATAAAGTCCATTTCGCAAATTTCCAATACCATATAAAACATCGTCTTTATAAATAGAACAACCATTGTTCTTTATAATAACGTCAAAACCTTCCATATCCAATACAGAAATTGAAATAATGTTTTAATAATATTCAGAACATAATAACAATTATTAAGATAAATGGATTTGCCCGAAGGCATTGCTAAACAATAAGTTCCTACAGCTAATGCAGCAACTTTTGCTCCCTTTCCCACTCGTAGGATCACCTCATCTTTGTTCAGCTTTCTACTTCTGACCAGTCCCTGCACAGTATTACATATGTGAGGACCACAGCCGGTATCCAATACCCAAGTAGAATTATGACTTTCAGAAAAATTAATTTCAATCATAAACAAACCTTGATTGGAAGTCGAAGCTTCTCCAAGCTTCTTCTCTGCTAGAAACTTCTTGCAGTTCCTCTTCCAATGTCCCGGCTCATTGCAATGAAAGCACATTCCTTTAGCTGGTTCAGGTTTCTTTTGCTCCTTTTCTTTCCCTTTTCCCTTAGCCTTCTTAGATTTCTTCTTTTCAGAAGACACCTTGGGCCTCTTCCTTTTATTGGAAGAATCCACCATCAAGACATGGTTCTTCTTGGATGAGAAGTGACCTTCTGTAGTTTTCAGCATGTTAAGCAGCTCAGGTAAGCTGACATCTAGCTTATTCATGTGAAAATTAACCACAAACTGCGAGAAGGTCTCAGGGAGTGACTGTAAGACCAAGTCTTGACTCAACTCCCCATCCATGACGAACCCAAGCTGTCCAAGGCGTTCAATCAAATTGATTACCTTCAGAACATGAGTCTCGACGGCAGTGCCCTCGGTCATCCGAGATCGAAAGAGCTCCTTAGATATCTCATATCTAGCAGTCCTACTCTGTTCACCATACAACTCCTTGAGGTGAAGCAGCATAGCAGGAGCATCCATTTTTTCGTGCTGACGCTGAAGCTCGTTATTCATGGATGCGAGCATGATGCATTGAGCCACAGATGCATCATCTTGCCACTTTTTGAAAGTGGCAATCTCTTCCTCAGAGGCTGTTTCTGAAACAGATTCAGGGATAGTGGAATTTAGGACATAAGAAATCTTTTCAGCAGTGAGAACAATTCTCAGATTTCTTAGCCAGTCCTCATAATTCGGGCCGGTAAGCTTATTTGCATCAAGTATGCTTCGTAGTGAGATTAGTGATTTTGACATTTTTAAAATTCTGCATGTGAAAAGACAACATTTTAGCAAACATTCATTTTATTAACTTTGCATACCAAAATAAATTTAGGTCTTTATTTTAAATTGGTATCTCCCACTATTTTCATCAAACTATATTACCCTCACTCATATAGTTCGGCAACATCTAATTAAAGATTTGCTAGTGAGATTAAGGATCCCATTTCAAATGTATATAACCTTGTGGATAGCACAACAAGCGATATACAAATAAATAGGTAGACAACTCTTGTCAATTACATCACCATGTAACTCCTTTTATTTTGCCTCTTAAATTATAATGGTCATGTGTGTGCATATCCGAACTAAAATAATTTAAGTTAAGTCCAGCCTAGCACTTCCATAAATTCAAAAAAAAAATCGTCCTTGTGGATAGCACAACAAGACTAGATCGTTCAATTTTCTTGATAAGCATCAAATGTGATTAATTAACATCTTAAATATTCAATACTCGCCTTGTGGATAGCACAACAAACTCATATTAAATATTTAATACTCTATTAACTAATCATGCTAGAAGGCGACGTTCGATATTCCAAATATTATTTGAACGCTTCAGACTTAATAATATTTCTTTGAGGGGTTTGTTATTATTTGTCTCATCTTTTTAAGCGCGCATACACATATATATATAAAATACGCGTTATTTTATTAAACATGCGAAGCATGTTTGTATAAAATATAATATATATAATATTTAGCATGCAATATAGAATACTATATTCTACCCGGATTGATTATGGACTTTTATTCTAGTTTGGTTCACTAGAGCCACCAAGTGAACCAAAAGGTCAAACCTAGGAGTGCAAAAATTTAAATTTAAACGTAACTGTTACATTTAATCCCGGGCTCCATACAAACGAGTCTTCACGCGTTCCTTGCTCCTTGGTCTCCAATTTCTTCAAAATAATTTTAACTATCTCTATTACATTAACTATTTAAAATTAAATAGAAACCTTGATCAGCAGTCAAGGGGAAGTACATAGAAAGGAGATAGAATTTACATCGAGAATAAAACTAGAGAAGACGAGGTACGCAGACCTCATTTTATAAAACCCATTCATTCAAGCATTCAACCAAAATAAAATCCAATCACATTGGTCATAGTCCATAATCAATCTCTTTTATTACCATGCATATCATCATACGTATCAATAAAACTTATTCATCTCATGAAAATAAATTCATTCCATATATGTATTAATATCAGTTAATGGGCAAAAGTTTGCTAAACTTTGTTTTTGGAAAAATAAACTCCTTTATTTCATTCAAAAAATAATTCCAAATTAAACTCTTTAATTTTAGCAATTCTGAAATCTCATTTCATATAAAATAAACATCTTTATTTTAAACCTTTATTAATTAAATAAACCATTCATTTAATTAAATAAAACAAAAAA